>CM026404.1:46343885-46422406 GCA_014843695.1 Archivesica marissinica | reverse complement strand
CCCCATACAATACCTGCCCACGACAATACTGTACTTTGTATTACTAGTTCGTCCATCTATCCATACACTACCTGCCCACGACAATACTGTACTTTGTATTACTAGTTCGTCCATATACCCCATACACTACCTGCCCACGACAATACTGTACTTTGTATTACTAGTTCGTCCATCTATCCCATACAATACCTGCCCACGGCAATACTGTACTTTGTATTACTAGTTCGTCCATATACCCCATACAATACCTGCCCACGACAATACTGTACTTTGTATTACTAGTTCGTCCATCTACCCCATACACTACCTGCCCACGACAATACTGTACTTTGTATTACTAGTTCGTCCATATACCCCATACAATACCTGCCCACGACAATACTGTACTTTGTATTACTAGTTCGTCCATATACCCCATACAATACCTGCCCACGGCAATACTGTACTTTGTATTACTAGTTCGTCCATCTACCCCATACAATACCTGCCCACGACAATACTGTACTTTGTATTACTAGTTCGTCCATCTACCCCATACAATACCTGCCCACGACAATACTGTACTTTGTATTACTAGTTCGTCCATCTACCCCATACAATACCTGCCCACGACAATACTGTACTTTGTATTACTAGTTCGTCCATCTACCCCATACAATACCTGCCCACGACAATACTGTACTTTGTATTACTAGTTCGTCCATCTACCCCATACAATACCTGCCCACGACAATACTGTACTTTGTATTACTAGTTCGTCCATCTACCCCATACAATACCTGCCCACGACAATACTGTACTTTGTATTACTAGTTCGTCCATCTACCCCATACAATACCTGCCCACGACAATACTGTACTTTGTATTACTAGTTCGTCCATCTACCCCATACAATACCTGCCCACGACAATACTGTACTTTGTATTACTAGTTCGTCCATCTACCCCATACAATACCTGCCCACGACAATACTGTACTTTGTATTACTAGTTCGTCCATCTACCCCATACAATACCTGCCCACGACAATACTGTACTTTGTATTACTAGTTCGTCCATCTACCCCATACAATACCTGCCCACGACAATACTGTACTTTGTATTACTAGTTCGTCCATCTACCCCATACAATACCTGCCCACGACAATACTGTACTTTGTATTACTAGTTCGTGTACTTTGTATTACTAGTTCGTCCATATACCCCATACAATACCTGCCCACGACAATACAGTACTTTGTATTACTAGTTCGTCCATATACCCAATACAATACCTGCCCACGACAATACAGTACTTTGTATTACTAGTTCGTCCATCTACCCCATACAATACCTGCCCACGACAATACTGTACTTTGTATTACTAGTTCGTCCATATACCCCATACAATACCTGCCCACGGCAATACTGTACTTTGTATTACTGGTTCGTCCATCTATCCATACAATACCTGCCCACGACAGTACAGTACTTTGTATTACTATTTCGTCCATCTACTCCATACAATAACTGCCCACGACAATACTGTACTTTGTATTACTAGTTCGTCCATCTACCCCATACAATACCTGCCCACGGCAATACTCTACTTTGTATTACTAGTTCGTCCATATACCCCATACAATACCTGCCCACGACAATACTGTACTTTGTATTACTAGTTCGTCCATCTACCCCATAAAATACCTGCCCACGACAATACTGTACTTTGTATTACTAGTTCGTCCATCTACCCCATACAATACCTGCCCACGACAATACTGTACTAGACATACTAGTACTGGTAGAAACGTACAACTGTACACAATACATCAAATGAAAACGACAAATACAAATCCTTCGTATTACTACTAGTTCACCCCATACACTACCTGCCCACGACAATACTGTACTTTGTATTACTAGTTCGTCCATCTACCCCATACACTACCTGCCCACGACAATACTGTACTTTGTATTACTAGTTCGTCCACCTACCCCATACAATACCTGCTCACGACAATACTGTACTTTGTATTTCTAATTCGTCCATCTATCCCATACAATACCTGCCCACGACAATACTGTACTTTGTATTACTAGTTCGTCCATCTATACCCATACCTGCCCACGACAACCTACAGTATTACCTTTGTAACTACTAGTTCGTCTACCCATCTACACACTGCACCACGATACGGTACTAGACGCCGTTACCACAACCTTTCTATTACATGTCTTACCTGCCCCCGTCTACGAAATACGCATCCCTGCCCCCAAGCAATACCTCCGTCTTTGTTTATAACCTCGAAACAACCTCGCAAATACGCCCACAAATACTGTACTTATTACTAGTTCGTCCATACCACATACCTGCCCACGACAATACTGTACTTTGTATTACTAGTTCGTCCATCTACCCCATACAATACCTGCCCACGACAATACAGTACTTTGTATTACTAGTTCGTCCATCTACCCCATACAATACCTGCCCACGACAATACAGTACTTTGTATTACTAGTTCGTCCATCTACCCCATACAATACCTGCCCACGGCAATACTGTACTTTGTATTACTAGTGGGTCCATCTACCCCATACAATACCTGCCCACGACAATACAGTACTTTGTATTACTAGTTAGTCCATCTACCCCATACAATACCTGCCCACGACAATGCTCTACTTTGTATTACTAGTTAGTCCATCTACCCCATACAATACCTGCCCACGACAATGCTCTACTTTGTATTACTAGTTCGTCCATCTACCCCATACAATACCTGCCCACGACAATACTGTACGTTGTAATACTAGTTCGTCCATCTATCCCATACAATACCTGCCCACGACGATACTGTACTTTGTATTACTAGTTCATCCCTCTATCCCATACAATACCTGCCCACGACAATACTGTACTTTGTATTACTAGTTCATCCCTCTATCCCATACAATGCCTGCCCACGGCAATACTGTACTTTGTATTACTGGTTCGTCCATCTACCCCATACAATACCTGCCCACGACAATACAGTACTTTGTATTACTAGTTCGTCCATCTTCCCCATATAATACCTGACCACGACAATACTGTACTTTGTATTACTAGTTCATCCCTCTATCCCATACAATGCCTGCCCACGGCAATACTGTACTTTGTATTACTGGTTCGTCCATCTACCCCATACAATACCTGCCCACGACAATACAGTACTTTGTATTACTAGTTCGTCCATCTACCCCATATAATACCTGACCACGACAATACTGTACTATGTATTACTAGTTCGTCCATCTACCCCATACAATACCTGCCCACGACAATACTGTACTATGTATTACTAGTTCGTCCATCTACCCCATACAATACCTGCCCACGACAATACTGTACTTTGTATTACTAGTTCGTCCATCTACCCCATACAATACCTGCCCACGACAATACAGTACTTTGTATTACTAGTTCGTCCATCTACCCCATATAATACCTGACCACGACAATACTGTACTATGTATTACTAGTTCGTCCATCTACCCCATACAATACCTGCCCACGACAATACTGTACTTTGTATTACTAGTTCGTCCATCTACCCCATACAATACCTGCCCACGACAATACAGTACTTTGTATTACTAGTTCGTCCATCTACCCCATACAATACCTGCCCACGACAATACAGTACTTTGTATTACTAGTTCGTCCATCTATCCCATACAATACCTCCCACGACAATACTGTACTTTGTATTACTAGTTCGTCCATCTATCCCATACAATACCTGCCCACGACAATACAGTACTTTGTATTACTAGTTCGTCCATCTATCCCATACAATACCTGCCAACGACAATACAGTACTTTGTATTACTAGTTCGTCCATCTACCCCATACAATACCTGCCCACGACATTACAGTACTTTGTATTACTAGTTCGTCCATCTATCCCATACAATACCTGCCCATGACAATACAGTACTTTGTATTACTAGTTCGTCCATCTATCCCATACAATACCTGACCACGACAATACGGTACTTTGTATTACTAGTTCGTCCATCTATCCCATACAATACCTGCCCACGACAATACAGTACTTTGTATTACTAGTTCGTCCATATACCCCATACAATACCTGCCCACGACAATACAGTACTTTGTATTACTAGTTCGTCCATCTACCCCATACAATACCTGCCCACGGCAATACTGTACTTTGTATTACTAGTTCGTCCATATACCCCATACAATACCTGCCCACGGCAATACTGTACTTTGTATTACTAGTTCGTCCATCTACACCATACAATACCTGCCCACGGCAATACTGTACGTTGTATTACTAGTTCGTCCATATACCCCATCTGTATGCACCCGCTTAACAGATCAGTCTGGAGAGCAGAATCGTACGTTCGATTCATGGACGGATTATGTTATTTGTTCGCAAGACTATATAACCTACCACTCGGTGTTGTGGTGATGTTACTAGCGTTCGAACTGGTTTGTACTCTTGGAACTGACCGCCGTACATTTATATATGTAACTGAAATGGCGTTAAGACACACTAATACCCACACAAATGGGCGTGGTAATGACGAGTATATAAAACATATTCCGATGGTCCATCAATATGATACATGTACATGTATATATAAATGGAATATCAAAGGAAGGGGGTCACAATTTTATGGGGGTCATTTTGGTACATGTGAGGGGTCATAGTATGTAGATTTAGACCCGAGACCATAGACCGAGAAAGTGGGGTTTATTATTTCATGAAGTCTTTATATATTTTCATTACACTGGCTGTCTGTGAATTTCTGGTCACGCAATTCACTGTGTGTAGCACCGTACTAAGTATTGCGTGCAGCCTAATCCGATATAACTGAACATACATGGTTATGTATAGGATATACGCCGAAAACGATCCAATATGTAACATATTAGACTGTGTGAGGTGCTCATCGCCGAACACAGTTCCAATATTATACATATTGGATCCGTTTGAGGCTTATGTCTATACAATAATATAACAGGATCTTACTAATTAAAAGTGTTAATTTCGTACATTTACCCATTGAATTTAATATAATACCCTGACCTGTTGCAGTCAGTTCAATATTAATAATATTAAAGGGACTGCAAGTATAATGATATGACGTCACAACAGTGTTTTATATGGGGATACTAACTGCAACCGAAATCACAACTCAATGTCACCTGGTAGGGATATTAGGAGTGATATTGCACTTCATGAATATTTAGCCTAGTGAATTCTGATTGGTATTCCGAATGAAGATGATGCAACGTATCATGCAGTATGATGCAACATTCCGAATACCACGATGCATTGAATAGCTACTATTCTCTTTTAAGATGACTTTATCTTTTTGTCCGTACGATATTATATGAGTGAGATGTAATATAACAAGAACAACTAAGTAGACTAAGTGTATTGAGTGAATGTATGTAAATTATAAAGTGCATACTTCAGTAATGAAATGCAACCATGTTGACAATAACATGATATAAACATGCCGACCCGGCTTATTGTTGTTGTTGGGTCGGTCTACGGTTCTGTTGTAGTGTATGTAGTTGGGGAACTCGCTTGACGTGAGGTACCGGGGCGGGGCGGGCTATAATTAAAAGATCCAATTCACAATTTAAATTTTACGAAAAGTTTAATTCTTATTTATTTAACCTGTTTCAGATTCTGGATTAGCGTAATGCATCGATAATCTCAGGGTATATCAGCTAGTGCTGGATTCGAACGCACACCTACCCAGATTGGGAAGCCAATGGGTGAATTTTGAAATACCCACCTATCCAGGTTGGGCAGCCAATGGGTGAATTTTGAATCTTCATGGACCCAGAATACCCGTGGCGTACATCCCTGTGGCAGACGCCTGGCCGACACGTTTATTATGTATCCAAATATGCAATAGAACAAACAATTAATGTGTATACTGCTTAACACTAATCTCCTGTCATCATATTGCACAGACGAGTAATATAGATGTTGCATAATAACTATCTAGTGTGAATGGCAGTAATTATCTGTGTAAAGATATGACGTATTTGATGTGCTTAATTGTAATGAACAAAAATTATAAATTATAAATGTATAAACTCTTCGAAATTTAGTAAGGTTGGAAACGGTTACTTATTAGTTATGAAATTGAAATCTCTATAAATAAATTGACTCCCTTATTGTATATGCAAAAGGTACATCTAATAGGAATGAACAGGCTATACATTTGAGCTTGATAGCAAACATATGATATATTTCTGGGATGCTAAGAGAGACATCGCAGCATCGTTTCATGAATGATACAAGAGACACTGTGATACATGTACTGTAATGTGTTTCTTGTCGTTCCTAAATTCTAAGATGGTACATTGGTTGTCTTGTCATCTTTAATATCTATAATTCTATAATTATGTACGGACAACTCTTTTTCAGACTTTATTTACTTTATAACGATCGCGAAGCAAGCTTCAACAACTTATATTAATCACTTTCGTTGGCGCGGATGAAAGCGTATATGTGGTCATTCATGTTGGAGGAAACCGGAGTACGTACCCGGAGAAACCCATCTGTCCGACCTGGCGACCACCGTACCATCTAACATACTTCCCGGTCCGATGATCGAACCCGGGTTGCATTGATGAGAAGTGAGAACAACTCTCTTGTCAGCCATAATTGTGTTCTGTGAGTCCACAATGTATCTCTTGGCACACTTAAGATATACGATGCTGTAACATTTCTCTTGCTATCCAGCAGATCTAAGCTGCCGCAATGCCTCTCGTGTCAGCTCTGATATCTGCTACAATGTCTCTCTTGGCGTACATGAGATCTATGATACTATAATGACTCTCTTACCATCAGTAAAATAAAAGTTAATATGTTGTAATGTCTTTCATGTAATCTCCAAGATCTACGATAATGTAGTGAATCTCTTGTCAATTTAAAATCTGCGAAACCACAATGTTTCTCTTGTAGTACATGAATTACGTGATGCTGTAATGTCTTGTCATTCCTGAAGTCTGTAATTCTGTAATGTCTTGTCATTCCGGAAGTCTGTAATTCTGTAATGTATTGTCATTCCGGAAGTCTGTAATTCTGTAATGTCTTGTCATTCCGGAAGTCTGTAATTCTGTAATGTCTCTCTTGTTGTCCGTGAAGTTTAAGATAATACACACACACTCTCTCTCTCCCACTCTCTATCTATCTATCTCTCTCTTTTGTAATATCTGCGATATACGATGCTGCTATGTCTTTCATATCATCCCTGATTTCTGAGACACTGCATGGTAATGATAAGGCTAAGGATGACGATAATGAAGATGAGAAACAGACTGATCAGGTACCTGATAAACAGTCTTTTCTGAGGAGACTGCTACAGTATAAGAATACGGAAAGATTGCTGCTAAAATACAGAATACAACGCGATGATGTTTACAGACAGTAATGAATAAAAATAACCAGCAACTTTTTTTAAATATTTGCTTAACAATGATTGCGACAAAGGAAGATAGATAGGTAGGCAGGCAGGCAGGCAGGCAGGCAGGCAGGCAGGCAGGCAGGCAGGCAGGCAGGCATGCAGACAGACAGACAGACAGACAGACAGACAGACAGACAGACAAAACCCCTTTAAATAAGCAACATTTGAAAGTCGAAAGACTGAAAAGAAATGTTGACATGAAGAAATTGGAAAAGAGAAAAGCACAGTATTGAAACCTAAGAGCGCCAGAAACGAGAAGATATAATTAGAATGATGCAATTGATTTTAGGAAGTGTAAGTGGCCCTCAGCGCGTGGCGACATCCTGGATGTCAGTTGCTATAATCCACGAGGAAGCGGTGGTTTGCATAATTCAGGAAAATTCCAGCGCAGTTCACTCAACAGCCGGACAATGATGACAATATATCGTGTGGCAGACAGTTTTATTGGACTGTCACCAACACACGCATGTATTTGTTTCTGTTTGTTTGCTTTTACAACATTATTAGAGTATAATGACATGTAGTGGAATATACGAGAAGCATGCATTACTGTTTAAAAGTGTATCTGTTCCATTGTTTATCCATGTTTCACACGATGTAATCGGATAAATAGTTATATTGCACGCTACACGGTGATTTTAATTTTACCGAGATTTCTGAAAGTAATAACTTATTTCCTTATACGAAATATGTCTAGCCATTAACAGGATGTCGGTACGTCATGATACCCATGAACAATTATGTCTCAATCGAGTATCGACCGCAACAGTTTCCACTATCCAAAGCTCAACCGTCTTAATGCATCTTTCCGGCAAGTGGATCAAACTGAATACGAAAATGCTAGCTACATTACTAGCATTTATTACAGGATATATAAGAATGTACATGCAAACTGTATTCAGTAAACATTTACTATTACCATTCCCCTCGAGGTTTGTAAATCCGATAACGAAACACGGTATATTGTCACAAGCCTCTCTTTCTTCCTATGTCTATGTTCCGATATTAATGCTCTAACCAGAGTCTCTCCTATCGTAGACTCGCTGGAGTTGTCTATGGGGTTTCTCTACGGTCCTTCAATAATGCTCTAACCAGGGTCCATCCTATCGTAGACTCGCTGGAGTTATCTAGGGGGTTTCTCTACGGTCCTTAATATATTATAACTCAACACAGTCTATCATTTTCCTTTGTATAATAGCATTTACAACAATCTCATTTATTTCAAATCTATAACATGTATCATATATTCGTGATATCTCGTATCTTATTATTCGCCTCACTATTTCAATGTGTTCATAATAGTTATAAGACTATACTAATTCCCTTCCTTTATCAAACTATTCCTATAGATATATTAGCCAAAACAATCGTTTCTTAAAAGGCCTAATTATTATCTTCCGCTCACGTATTTAATACGACTTTAATATTTAAGAGTTAATACTTCTTTAAATATTAATTTTTCTAACTATCATAGAAACAGTTTATATTCTAATAGTGAGTTACATATTTCCTTAACGCCTCCATGGCTGGATAAAAATGCACTAATTTCTTCATCATTTCTCATTTCTTAAATAGCAGAATTAACATCTATAACAGACATAACGGCGCCAAACATCTGTGATGCTATGCAATAGTATTACATGTTTCTCTGTCATCAAGAAAGCGGCGATTATCTTACATAACTGACCACCTGCACTCGGCGGTGTCAAAATATAATCTGTTCCCGCGCAAACAGAGAACTGATAATTTAGGCGCGAAAATAATAGCAGACGATTATACATAATATATAATAATCATAATCTTACATGGTTAACAAGGTGTCATATATATAAATAAATAAATGTATTTATATAATACATTTCTATTTATATATGATAATAATTTATTCGTGCAAATATATGTTTGTTTTTTCTATCTTTTGCACAATATGCCTTATCGCATTTACAAAACTAGGGAGACCAAAATATCTGTATTTCAAAATGGTTGTGAGAATAAATTAAGTAAATATCAAATCAAGGATGGAATTGTACATATACATATATATATATATGTTTTTTGCTGGTGAATCCATAACGTTTCGTTTATTTACGTAGTTTTACATAGTTTTTACATATACGTATACATAACAAAATAACATCAATTTGAATTTATATCATTACCTGTTTTGTATTGTATTTAAATGAAACACACATATTCTGTAAGAGGTTCAAAGGCATTTCGCGTCGTCAGATAACTTAGGTTGCACTTTAAATGAAAAGCAAATGACAATAAAATCGTTATGGGATTCAAAATTACAATGACATAGTTTTGGAGCAAGTGAAAAGTGACTCCCGTCCCCATATTCAGCCTCATCCACGACAATTACAGATTTGGTGGGGGGATTTATTATTATCATGATAAAGTGACCACCTCTTTTAATTCCCCCTAGTGAAAATCGCGAAGTGGTGGGGGTATTTTCAAGTCCTGGCAACGTGACACCCAATCTATGACAGTATATCACGCATTGTTGTGGTCATTTTGCTATGTATGGCAATGTAACCCCCTCCCCCACCAGGACACCCTCTAACACCTTTCTCAGGGAATCCTGGCCACTCCGCAAGATAAAGGATTGACATATTTGTTCCACGAGAGAGTTACCCATTGTTACTTTGTCAACTATGTATGTACAGACATCATGCACGCTGTTCCATGCAGTAGATTTGAAAACGGCAGAGGTTTCATACTGTCCTATGTTCCGCTGAAGATGCAAGCCAGTATAATGCAATTGTAATATTGTGTTCGATGTCCGAAGATTTATCCCCCTTCTTTGCGTTGGCATTACCAGCTGTGGAAGTCGTGATAACGCAGTGGTGGGTGTTAGCTTCATGTGTGAAAGGCTCGAGGTTCACGCTCAGTTGTACCCTTACGATTGTGTTCTTGAGCAAGGGATTTAAATTCCACATGGTCTCATCTCAATGCATCAGGAATGTTCAGATCTCGAGAGCGAATACATTAGGCTAATGCTTAGCAACTTGTTTCGCAATCCAGATACAATAAATTAGTATAAATGTACCGACTGTTGGCTCAAACTGGTCATATCAAAATCGCAAATGTTCGCGCCACTGACCGTCAGTGAATGTTTCTATCACAAGGTGTGCCACACTGTTTCATTCAAAGAGCAGATGATATACGGAGTATAAGTAATACTATCACATGGTGCATTGTGAGGGTGCCTCCCTGGCCGAGTGGTTACGGTCGTTGACTTCATCACGTGCCCCTCACCGCGGTAGGTTCGAATCACACTAGGGTGTTGTATTCAGCTGGCTTGCGACAGGTCGTCTCCTAGTACCCGTTCGTGTAGATCGTACATGTGATGAAGCTATTCAGCTGGCTTGCGACAGGTCGTCTCCTAGTACCCGTTCGTGTAGATCGTACATGTGTTGTATTCTTCCATGTGATGAAGCTATTCAGCTTGCGACAGGTCGTCTCCTAGTACCCGTTCGTGTACATCGTACATGTGTTGTATTACTCGTTTGTCGATAACACCAAAGTGTGCCCAATTGAGTCAGATGCAGATGTTTGTTATTGGGTTCCTGGCTGCTACATTTAGTGAATAGAAATGTAAACATTTACATTTACAAATAAAATTCACGACACTAAGATGAAAAACACTGAAAATGCGATTTCTGAATTAAATAAAGTTGAATATCTCGTTTCAGTCAATCGTCCAGGCTAAATAAAAATATACAATGGTTAATAAAGCCAACTATTGAAGGCATTCACTAATATGGACAGAGATGTTGCTACCTTGTATAAAGCCCTGGTTAGGCATACTATTGAAGGCATTCACTAATAAAGCCAACTATTGGGGGCATACTATTGAAGGCATTCACTAATAAAGCCAACTATTGGGGGCATACTATTGAAGGCATTCACTAATAAAGCCAACTATTGGGGGCATACTATTGAAGGCATTCACTAATAAAGCCAACTATTGGGGGCATACTATTGAAGGCATTCACTAATATGGACAGAGATGTTGCTACCTTGTATAAAGCCCTGGTTAGGCATACTATTGAAGGCATTCACTAATATGGACAGAGATGTTGCTACCTTGTATAAAGCCCTGGTTAGGCATACTATTGAAGGCATTCACTAATAAAGCCAACTATTGGGGGCATACTATTGAAGGCATTCACTAATAAAGCCAACTATTGGGGGCATACTATTGAAGGCATTCACTAATAAAGCCAACTATTGGGGGCATACTATTGAAGGCATTCACTAATAAAGCCAACTATTGGGGGCATACTATTGAAGGCATTCACTAATAAAGCCAACTATTGGGGGCATACTATTGAAGGCATTCACTAATAAAGCCAACTATTGGGGGCATACTATTGAAGGCATTCACTAATATGGACAGAGATGTTGCTACCTTGTATAAAGCCCTGGTTAGGCATACTATTGAAGGCATTCACTAATATGGACAGAGATGTTGCTACCTTGTATAAAGCCCTGGTTAGGCATACTATTGAAGGCATTCACTAATATGGACAGAGATGTTGCTACCTTGTATAAAGCCCTGGTTAGGCATACTATTGAAGGTATTCACTAATATGGACAGAGATGTTGCTACCTTGTATAAAGCCCTGGTTAGGCATACTATTGAAGGCATTCACTAATATGGACAGAGATGTTGCTACCTTGTATAAAGCCCTGGTTAGGCATACTATTGAAGGCATTCACTAATATGGACAGAGATGTTGCTACCTTGTATAAAGCCCTGGTTAGGCATACTATTGAAGGCATTCACTAATATGGACAGAGATGTTGCTACCTTGTATAAAGCCCTGGTTAGGCATACTATTGAAGGCATTCACTAATAAAGCCAACTATTGGGGGCATACTATTGAAGGCATTCACTAATAAAGCCAACTATTGGGGGCATACTATTGAAGGCATTCACTAATATGGACAGAGATGTTGCTACCTTGTATAAAGCCCTGGTTAGGCATACTATTGAAGGCATTCACTAATATGGACAGAGATGTTGCTACCTTGTATAAAGCCCTGGTTAGGCATACTATTGAAGGCATTCACTAATATGGACAGAGATGTTGCTACCTTGTATAAAGCCCTGGTTAGGCATACTATTGAAGGCATTCACTAATATGGACAGAGATGTTGCTACCTTGTATAAAGCCCTGGTTAGGCATACTATTGAAGGCATTCACTAATATGGACAGAGATGTTGCTACCTTGTATAAAGCCCTGGTTAGGCATACTATTGAAGGCATTCACTAATATGGACAGAGATGTTGCTACCTTGTATAAAGCCCTGGTTAGGCATACTATTGAAGGCATTCACTAATATGGACAGAGATGTTGCTACCTTGTATAAAGCCCTGGTTAGGCATACTATTGAAGGCATTCACTAATATGGACAGAGATGTTGCTACCTTGTATAAAGCCCTGGTTAGGCATACTATTGAAGGCATTCACTAATATGGACAGAGATGTTGCTACCTTGTATAAAGCCCTGGTTAGGCATACTATTGAAGGCATTCACTAATATGGACAGAGATGTTGCTACCTTGTATAAAGCCCTGGTTAGGCATACTATTGAAGGCATTCACTAATATGGACAGAGATGTTGCTACCTTGTATAAAGCCCTGGTTAGGCATACTATTGAAGGCATTCACTAATATGGACAGAGATGTTGCTACCTTGTATAAAGCCCTGGTTAGGCATACTATTGAAGGCATTCACTAATATGGACAGAGATGTTGCTACCTTGTATAAAGCCCTGGTTAGTCCTAGCTTGGAATATGAAACAGTATTATGAAACAATCAAGTTGTCAGTATATAGCAATCATAAATGTGCAAATAAGAGCAACAATGCTGCTAAGTAACCTAAATTGAATGCCATATCCGACTCTAAGTGTGTTAGGTTTGCCGACATGAGATTATCGAAGCTCACTACATTAGTGTGCACGTTTGTAGAATAGCGCGTGGCTACGGTGCAGCAGATATAATGTTGATGGCTCTAGAATTGTGAATATGTATTGATGCTGGTCCGAAGACTGATCAAGTTATCTTGGGTGTATACTTTAAAATGTACCTTGTATTATTTACTATAAACGTTGTTACTAACACTAGATAAAGTGGGCGGTTGTTGGTGCTAGAATCAGCGTGATTGTACCGAGGATTGATCAACTCAGAGTATACATGTATATACACCTTATGTGTTTATTTTAGGAAGAACATCGACTCTATTATTGACAATGTTCTGTCCATTCACAGTATTCCAGCCGATAAAACAAGCTTCATTTTCGTAGGTGATTTCAATAGCCACTACCAAAGCTTGGAATATTACCACGTGTACAAACTTGGAGATGAATTGGAGACGTGGCTAGATGATACGTTAAACCTCATCAACAACCATTGACGATCCTCCAACCTTTTTATTCTAGACCCGGACGCACTATGTCAACCCCAGAACTTACATATCTGTACTGAGGACATATATACGGGCATGTCAAGAGAGATGATGGCTATCAATAAGGTGGTAGCGACCACAGACTAATCCACCTGAATGTGGTTTCTGTTGCCCCTACACCCTGCAACATCTCAACTGGAACTACTATAATACCAAATGCCCCATATATCAAAGTCTAAGCGATGAGCTCTGCAACTCTTAGACCTTGGTCAGAGTGGAAGGTAGAGATACAGTTGTGAAACACTTCATCACATTGAAGAGTGCATACACGTCCATTCCAAGGCGAGCTAGAAAGGACTATGTACAAGCCCTACTGGATCGAGTGATGATTGGAAGACCTTTATACGAGGCAGTCACCGGTAAAAACTCAGCCAGTAGTGATAACTTGTGAGCACGCACTCTCTTTGTATTGGTAGCAAACAATCTAATCGTGTAACTTTGTTTTAAATCACTACCACCGAGGCATATTGGCGATTGAATCTATCTTATAAAATGCTTATTTCTTATACGTTGATTTGCATGTCTTGTAGAGACATCACGGAGAGGCTGGCCTTCAAATAGCAGTTGAAACATAACATCCAGAGTAACGTTTTCTGAACTGCTGCATTTTAGGGCCACGTCCACAACGATTTGCCATAGCAGCAAGAACGTTTCCGATTATTTGGTGTGCGTCTTAGTAAGTAAAGTAAGTCAATTCTTTATTTACAGAGGGTAACCCATTTAGCAAGGCTAATCTTCCCTGGGGCCTCTTAATTCTTGGTCGCATCTACAGTAGACGCCGCATCGCGCCCCGTCACCAAAAGGATCTGGATAATACTTACGCATATAGGCTACAGTTGTGAATGGGCATTTCTAATCATACTGAGTCGATACTGCTTCGGTTGTGGTAGCAAGGTTGCCATCAACGAAGTCCTCGATCAAGTGTGCTGCTGTGGGCTGTGCATATGTCCCGACGTGCAAGGTGTGGATGTTTGACATAATATTTATAGCCCAGTATATCGGCAAACAATCAATAAATGTTATATACTGGTCAATCATGACATTGCAATAGTGGCGCATGTTATACAGTGTATACATGTATGTACACCTTACACCATCAATCGTATTTACTGAGAATGAGTCAACAATGAATAACGAAAAATGATTGGGTGAAAAACTGCATATATACATTTCAATCGATAGTCAAGTATAATTTGTTCAGCATAGACTACAATTGACTTGGTCTTGCATTAATTTATATCACATGCAAATTTTATTATACCATGTCTACTTCAACTTCAATACTGGGCATGTGCGTCATGGCCAAGTGGCTAAAAGCGTCAATGCGTAAGATTCGGTTACAAATGTGGTCTGCACTAGGTCATGATGATGTGAAGCAGGATTTTGTTCATGTACTGGTTGTAGTTTGCTCGGAGTTTCTAGTGTAGGTTCTGCTATGTGATCTGGTACCATGGTAGCTAAATGGAGATACATAGTTTGATATTGAGAACTGGTAAGTCTGTGTTGATCATGTTTTGGAATGCTTTGATTTTCTTCGCAATTATATCGCTATTAGAATTCCTTCTATGAACGAATATGTCATACATTGTGCATTCATTTTCGTATGAATTTCCTCACTAATGATATGCAGCTGACATGCGTACTCGGAGAGGGATCCACTTCGCTCTACATTCTCTACTGCCAAAATGTCTTGCTTAGAATTAATATTGGTCTCAAGCTAAGCATAAATATTTGAGATGTGGCTGAACAACAGCTGCAAATGTTTCCCTTTTGACTTTCCTGTTTGCACAATTATATGTGCATATTCACGGTGATGTTAATGATGCTATGCTCCATGTCAAGTCTGATTATATTCTTTCTAACATATTTCGGGAGTTTTTCTTGGCTGCTTAGCGACACTACATCAGTGAAAATGGAAATGTTTGCAGAACGTAAGTTCCTATTATATGGTATTAAATTGGTACAGGTTCTCTCAAAAAGTCATACCTTATATGTTTTTACTAAAATTAAGAGAACTTGTCAATACTATTAGTATCCTCGTTATCTTCTTTGGATATTTATGGGTTTCTATTTTATTACCAGACCAACACCAAGTATCTCAAGGTACAGGGTGTACCCACCTATCACAATGACAAATGCCTACCAGGCAGTTAGGGGGTTCAGTGAAAATGCTGGTCTGTGGTCAGACGCAATGGTGAATTATTATGACCCTACCATGCCAACTATGCTGAGAACTGGACTGATAAAGCTGAATACAGTTCCAGAATGATCCAATAGCTATGTTATCATGTTGTTGTTTTTGTAATTACATGTGTTAGGTTACATTTAAACAGTAACAATACAAGTATATACTTCATTTAAAAGGTATCGATAATAGGTTAATATTTCACGCTCGCCCACATGGTTCCGGAGGCGAGGGTAAATAAGCTCAATCATCATCACCGTCAATATTTCAATGGCGGCTGGCTGTTATCTATTGTGCTTAATTGACTAAAATTTCTTGATTTGATTGTCACTATTTTTGATAATGATATGTATAAATGGAAATGAATTCATTTAAAGGTAATATAAGTTTGGGATTGTTTTCCATCCTTTTTTCCTTCAATAACAGAGCAACATGGTATCGAAACTCGGTCAATCAATGATACTGGTTAACCGCTTAGGTCGGCTAAGCATACCCATGGTATAGTGGTATATAGGGAGACTTACACTGTCTCGCTATACAGCTAGCTTTTATAGCGACGCGGTAGGGTGTTCGCCTCCAGTTAATGGAGGACCAGGCAGTCGTGTGTTCGATACTCGACTTGGGCTTGGTTACTATAATGGTGTCAGAAATGTTTTTCAGGTTCATGCTTGACTACAGAGACTCATACTTTTGTTGGAGAGGGTTATACTCCGTTGAATTTCTGTATGTCTGGATTCAAACTATATGAAGAGTGTAGGAGTATTGTGGTATATAGGGAGACTTATACTGTCTCGCTATAGAGCTAGCTTTTATAGCGACGCGGTATAGTGTTCACCTCCAGGTAATGGAGGATCAGGCAGTCGTGGGTTCTAACCTTGGGCTTGGTTACTTAACCCAGGAAAACATGTATAGGTCCCCGCTAGGGTTTGACATTAATGGAACATACATACATACATACATCATAGCCCCAATCAGCTTAATTACCTATAATTGAATCAGTTCCCTATACCTTTGTAAGTAAGGTTGTCGAGTGTAATGGGAATTGGTATAGTATTACCTGATAGCTACTGGAAGAGGGCGGGCCATACGAGCACTTTGCAAGGTAGGTCATTACGCATGCGCATCATGCATACACTGAGTACCTGCCATGTTAGACGTTTTGAATGTGCCCATGAATATTTGAAAACGTTCCATTTCCGTGTGCTTAGACGTTCCAAAGTCATGGTATCATATAATTCCAAACGTATTTTAACAATAGCCTTCTTTATTACGGGTATATTATGTAAATGCATCTACTTCTGCCTATAAACCATTGAGTTTTTCCCCCAAATTATGTCCCTTGGCGTATTCACGACAAAAAACTGTGACGAGAAGTTGACATATTATTTACATTTTATTCAGGTGAGCAATCAATTATTACGATCTAAAATTACATATTTTGACTTATTGTTCTACACATGTATGATAGTTCTGTTGAATAGATTATGTGTGGTTTGTGAGAAACCAGTCATCGACCAACACTTGTTTTGTATAAATTGAGTAATTCACTAATTGATTACTGAACTAATTCACTTATTGAAATTGAAGAAACTCATATTGTCAGTTATAAAATAAACTGTCTCCGTGGCCTATCTATCTTCCGCTAATGTCAAACCCCTCGCGGGGACGTAGACATGAGTGGTTATGGCGTCCACCTACCGAGCCGGAGGTCGAATGTTAGAATCTCGTCAGGGGTTCGTTCTGATATGGTCGGTTGGTGAGCCGCCAGCTAGTTAAATAATGGTTACCGATTGCCTGGCATACAAGCATAGGAATCGGGAAGTATGTATGTTCCATTAATGTCAAACCACTTGTGAGGATGTAGACATGTTTTCCTGGTCATGCTTAGCCAACCTAAGTTGTTAACCAGTACTAAGCAATGTGTGTGAGGTGTCTTGCTCAATGACACTACATACGTGGCCTGACCGAGTATCGAACCCGGGACAGATCGATTCCAAATCCGACGCTCTACCACTGGACGCCACACAAGTACTGGTGTTCATAAAAAAGAGGTGTCTCAAAGTCAGAAATGGCTGGCCCTTTAAATATGTGTGACACTATAATAAACAAAACACTTTTTATAAATAGCATTACCTAATAAGTTTATTTTGTAATAAACATTTTTTAGAATCATAGCACAAGTAGAACAACTAAAGGATTTAGCACAATTGATTCAATCCTTGAATATGGCTTGTCAATCTAGGATCCATGTCAAATTCAAAGGACATCGAACAAATCCATTGACAGACAGCATGCATCATCAAGAAGGATTAGTCGGGAGTTAAAATGGCTGCTATACCGTTACAAGATCCATGGGGGGGGGCGAATATTCTATTTGACACCGGCAATAAATAGTACTGATTACCTAGATAGCCATAGGCCTATGAGACGCATCAGAGCTAAACAATTTCCTCAGTTTGATGCCAAAGATCAAATCCGGTCACTAACAGTTCACAGTACTTCATCAGAACATTCAAACAGCGATCACTCCAGACACTCATTCTTTAACAAAACAATATGAAAGTGGATCCATCTAGATGAAGGCGCCATCAGCGCTCAACCGGTGATGCCTTCAAGACGGCACTTCCACATTCTTGCTAATAATTTCCAGCACTCTCTCCCGCTGTAATATGCCAGTGTTGGTCCTGAATTGATGCAGACCTTTACAGTTGTTCATTTGAATCGTATACATCATCATTACATGTACTGACACAAATTCCTCTCTTGGTAACTATGTACACACATTCCTCTCTTGGTAGCTATGTACACACATTCCTCTCTTGGTAGCTATGTACACACATTCCTCTTGGTAACTATGTACACACATTCCTCTCTTGGTAGCTATGCACACACATTCCTCTCTTGGTAGCTATGTACACACATTCCTCTCTTGGTAGCTATGTACACACATTCCTCTTGGTAACTATGTACACACATTCCTCTCTTGGTAGCTATGCACACACATTCCTCTCTTGGTAGCTATGTACATACATTCCTCTTGGTAGCTATGTACACACATTCCTCTCTTGGTAGCTATGTACAAACATTCCTCTCTTGGTAGCTATGTACGCACATTCCTCTCTTGGTAGCTATGTACATAAAGTCCTCTCTTGGTAGCTATGTACATACATTCCTCTTGGTAACTATGTACACACATTCCTCTCTTGGTTGCTATGTACACACATTCCTCTCTTGGTAGCTATGTACACACATTCCTCTCTTGGTAGCTATGTACACAAATCCCTCTTGGTAGCTATGTACACACATTCCTCTCTTGGTAGCTATGTACACACATTCCTCTCTTGGTAGCTATGTACACAAATTCCTCTCTTGGTAGCTATGTACACACATTCCTCTCTTGGTAGCTATGTACACAAATTCCTCTCTTGGTAGCTATGTACACAAGCTATGTACACAAATTCCTCTCTTGGTAGCTATGTACACACATTCCTCTCTTGGTAGCTATGTACATGACTATGCCTTACTGTCGGCGCTCCAGCAGTGACAGCAGCATTCTAAGAAATGAAAGGTCCTACTCAGTGTATTATATACAGAGTTTTCTCCAGGGTCTATACTTTGGGTTTCATCAGTGACCAGTTACCAAATTTGGGGGGGTATTTTCAAAATCATTGGTTCATGAGTATGACATGAATTTATTTATAGTGCCATATTCAATCGGACGTCTGGTATGTGTTAATGCTAAACAATATGTGTACATGTACTATTGATAATTACTTGTACTTCTGCTGTAGCTGTTTACTAAAGTGGCAGCCAAATGGTCAGGGAACTTACCTAACTAGGTAACGAATGGCTGCAGCTTTGTAAATTTGGATAATTAGAGTTTGTCTTGCTTGTTCAGCGTTCTGATCATCTATGGCGGTTTTGTCTTGTAGAGCGTGTTCCCAGAATGCGTCGTTCTCTCGCTAGACGGTGTCTCTATATTTCGCGCCAGACTGTGTCTTTCATAAAGAACCTACTTGCCATTTGGTTTAAACATATTTATTTATCAGGATACATGTAATATACATTGAGAAATATACAGAAACATACATTTATATATATTGCCATTTACTACATTACTTATATGAATAATGAAATACTGCTTAAACCAATCAACATCTGACAAAGTTAGCTTCTTTTCATCAAAACCTGGTGACACAATAACATGATAACCCGAGACCCTGTGTGAGGTGGGATGACTTTACTTCTCCTGGTGACACAATAACATGATAACCCGAGACCCTGTCTGAGGTGGGATGACTTTACTTCTCCACTTCAGTGCTGTTTCTACCATATGTTAAGAACACATATCAATTATTGAAATCTAGTCATCATTTTATAATATACATGTATAGCATCATATTTCTCATTAATTAACGATTACATCGATGCTATCACCATTTGGAAACCTTTTATGTACATATTTGTCTACATGTGTAGTTGTGTACATGTAACTACCTACCAAACTTTTAAAAAATCGGGTTAGAGATATGGGAAACAAAGTTGAAACACTCCTTTAATTTCTTGCACCCACTATGTTCTAAATTCATGTTTTGATACGGCTTTACGTTTGGCAGGACTATTAGCCGTATCACTAGGTGAAGGTGTTTCAGTACTTTCATGGTCGGAAATTGTTTGGGTCGAATCATATTCTGGGGTTTCAGGTTTAGCGGACTAATTCTGCTTGGAAACAAAAACTATTTCAGTATTTGATGCAGACATTCCCCGACTTACTTATCTGTATCATCTGAACACTTTTCGTTGTACATAATTGTAACAAGTAAGTCTCACCAATGAACAAGGTGATCACGTACATTTTATCCATGAAGAATGGTCCATATAACGAATCCGCTGTCAAAATACTGTTGCTTCACAGAAGACGCATTCAATGATTCTCATTGTGTCTCTAGCCATTTCATTGCGTCAAAAATGCAAGAAAACACTGTGTATATTATACAATGTATGTATTAGGCATTTGAACAAGTTGGACTTTATAATTACGATTAATGTATGGAATGTATTTACGCCAGTACACGCCAGACGGATTAATCAAGCTCCTTGTGTCGGCGATCTGGCACGAAAGATATTTAACAGTTTGTGACGAATCAATGTGTATTCCTACCTATACACTGCACTGGTCGGTAACAATGTTTGTTTTAAAATATGGGTGGCAACGTTTCGTCGTATTCAAATATAAAAATAGCAATTCCATTGTATTTTTTTTCAAATAAAATGTTATTAAGACACATCGTGTATAACTGTTTGTTTACAATGTAGTTTTCAATCAATTAATATTCCAACAAAGGAATGGTCGGCCCCATGCATGCTCAGATGTGCGAAATGTCTTTATTGACGGTTCAATGTTTATAAATATATGGCTAATGAAAGACCATACGTTGGTTGAGGGTTGCATCTTGTGTGTACACACATCTACAGTATAATTTCAAGTAATTCGCCGTCTGATAAATATACAAACAATATCAAACAACTAACTTCATGGGTCATTGGCCGGAACATAACATGGATGATTTTCCCAAATCGGGAGAATGAGGCTCACAAGAGGGAGCACCGGGTTAGGTGCGTGCAAATTGGGAGACTCGTGACACAGTCTGGAAGAGTTGGCAGGTCTTAAAAGGCTTATTTGAATTTTAAGGAAAACATACATGTTTAGTCGTGTTTTACAAACATGCTCTGCCATAAACTTGTAAGATGATTTACGTTTTTAGAACTGAGGTTGCGGTTGCTGTAGAGAGAAGTGAGCAATGCCCATGGAAGGACTGAGGAGGCGTTTAAGTTTTCGCAAGAAAAAGAAGGACAAAGTACCCGAGTGTTCAAAACCCCACCAGTGGCAGGAGGATGAGAAGAAAGTTCGGGAAGGAACATGTAGCTTCCAAGTCCGGGTTAGTAGTCATAATTATAGTCTTCAAATGTAGACACATTGTCAATATCCGAGCCTGCTTACTTCTAACTTTATATGTACACTGATCACACCATCAGACAGGTTGGTACATAATCCATGTTCATGCCCCCCCCCCCCCATATATGTACACTGATCACATCGTCAGACAGGTTGGTACATAATCCATGTTCATGCCCCCCCCCCCATATATGTACACTGATCACACCATCAGACAGGTTGGTACATATCCATGTTCATGCCCCCCCCCCATATGTACACTGATCTCACCATCAGACAGGTTGGTACATAATCCATGTTCATGCCCCCCCATATTGGCATCACATATTCTCGCACACCTACTGGCCAGGACACATGTTTCCAGCTAGTTCCGCCGATGCGGAATTTCGTTATACGTATCTCTTACACAGTTAGTACATTGGTGCTTTCAATGGTGATATTGTAACGACGTTCATTTCGGCGGAATATGCGGAGCATGCTGGAAACCTACCCGACTTATATAAATCGGCTAATTTCAATCTGAATCATTAGATTATATCATTACAATACACCTTTGTACATGCCCTTTATCTAATACACTTTTTATTAATCCATAAACCTCGAAATCAATACAAATTCCTTCATTAGATGAATTGCCAGCCATGAGGATGTCTGTTACTTCCTGTTATGGAATTGTTCCATATTTTAATGGAATAAATGCTGGATACAGAATGACGTCACTTCAGGGAGACATGATCTGCTGGGTACAATTATACGTCATTAAACGCAGTCATGTGATCAGATGGATACATTTTGATGTCATCTTAGACTAGTCAAGGTGACACATTCATGGTCACATGGGCATTAACTGTAAAATACCCAGTCATCCTGCATTATCCTGGTATCTTTGCCAATTCTGTTGTCCAAGTCAACACCCCCATACGTCATGACATCCCAACGATCCCCATCTGGAGAGGTACTACCCAGATTTGAGATTATACTCCCAGCCTGGGGAAACTGGATTTACGATCGTAGCGCCATCTACTTACACCTACTTTTTTGAGGGTGTAGATTTGAAGAACGACAACTCTTCTCTACAAGATAATATCGCTAAATATAGAAATGGAATTCTATCCGAATATACACGATTGCTCCAGTAGCCTCATTAACATATAATGTCCCGTTTCTGTGTTATATCGTCGAGATGGCGGAAATCGCCGAACAGGCAATACACGATCATTTCCGAATATACACGAATGTTCCCGTAGGCTCATTTACATATAATTTCCCGTTTCTGTGTTATATCGTCGAGATGGCGGATTTTAAATATTACATTTAGATGGTAATGGATCGATTCGGCGTAATTGAACTAATGACGACTTAAATATTGAGTAAATATATCAAATCAGATGCACATTGTACTTTTTAAAACTATTTATCGTTCTGTTGACCCATAAACAATGGCGGCCAATTATAATTTTTTATCAGCACTGCTGTTCCTCCCTTTCGATTCAAGTACGCCATTACTTAAGTCACGTGCTAATAGGCCTATTAATAGGATTAATAATTTCACGGGAAACCCCGCCAGTTTCCCCAGACGTTGATATGTTCAGAAACTCAATACGGCCCAATTAATAGTCTCGGTGGTAAAATATATTTATTTGACTGACCAGGCAAAATATATCGACGCCTGTTCCCAGGCTATGTCCTCTATAATACCTATCAATAATGGAATAAAGACCATTGTGGTATGGTTTTCGGACATGCAGTAATTTCGTATAGGTACTAGTAACCAGACTCGTATGTTAGATGCTGTTAGATGTTGCCTGAATGTAAATTATCCTGAATAAATGATGTTGTATACACCGGCTACCTCATCTATCTTATCCTTGAAACTTTTTAATTTGATAAAACGCCTAATTTTACATAAAAACATATTCTATGGTGTTGTACAAATAAATAAAATAAATATCAAAGCGAATTAATAAAGGACATTTACATCATACTACTTAACAGTTAATAATTAAACTCTGAGATCATTAGAATGACCACTATCCTAAGATCAATATAAAACTTGGTATAATAATATATTAAAATATTACATTCATGACTAAGAATATAAAACAGTATTTTAAGACTAACTGATGCACTTTTAGTATCTACAGGGTAAAATTAACATCATTTATTTAATCCATCTACTTTCTATCTCAGTCATTGTATTCACTTATATAGTCTCGAAAGTAATGTGTTTTTAGTTTCTTCTTAAATTTTTCTGTTTTTGAGTTTCTGATGCTGAGCGGCAACTCATTCCACAGTTTTGGTCCCACAGCACAAAAACTTCTATCACTAAATCATTCTAAATGATTTTCTCTTATTGCATGGCACAACATAGCACCCACTAACAGAATGGGATGATCGTAAGTTCCGTGATTGGGTCTGTTTTGTTAGAATCTCGGTAAGGTAGTCGGGAGAATTACCAGCAGTTGTACATAAAGTTAACATTTTGAATGTAATTCTAGCTTTGATGGGTAGCCAATGCAGGTAAAACAGAGCTTGCTTAGAGCTGTCAAATTTCCTGCAATTTAGGACTAGTTTTGCACACCTGTTTTGTATACGTTGCAATTTGTTAATCTCGCTATGTGCGATTCCATAGAGTATTATATTACAATAGTCAAGATGTGAAATGACAAGTGACAACAAAAGAATCCTGACAACAATGAGAGATCTTATCCTGACAACAATGAGAGATCTTATCCTGGCTACAATGAGAGATCTTATCCTGGCTACAATGAGAGATCTTATCCTGGCTACAATGAGAGATCTTATCCTGGCTACAATGAGAGATCTTATCCTGGCTACAATGAGAGATCTTATTCTGGCTACAATGAGAGATCTTATCCTGGCTACAATGAGAGATCTTATTCTGACTACAATGAGACTTAAACTACCTACTACAGTCTACAAGTGAATTGGACCCAGTATGATGAGCTATTCTACTCTTATGAGAACCAAACTTATTTCACCCGGCCGAAATGCAGGCTCTTGGGCATCGGCGTAACAATATATCTTCTTGAAATCATTCTTTTTGCTTAAATCAAGAGCAGAAATTTGTTTAATGTAAATCTGAAGAAATTTCATTCGATGTAACATATGGTCTATATTTTCAACATTGATACCATTTTCGCTCGACCATTGGTCTATTTTATTCAGGTCGGTACTTACGCACACACATGAATCGGTTGTATGATGTAATTGTCTAGGATCTGACAGACATTTTCATAGTAACACAGGTGTGTTAAAGTTGTCCAGAAATATGCAATTACACATGCATCCTATCTATTGAGTGTTATTTTTTCACATGTTTACACCTATTTGCGAGCACTGCCGATTCAATGAAATCAAGGTAACAAAGATTGGTCCAGCAGGAAGAAAATTGAAATTTTCCCCTCGGATTCAAGGATTAATCGAGTTGGCAATAAAACGTGTAACATGGCCAGTATGAGTGCGAGATAACATATTCATCATGTGCACAGGTGTGGGACAAGGGTATTCCAGCCTCGTGTTCAGAATATGTCGTCAGAAACTCCGCTGAGGCTGACAACATATTCTGACCACTCTATGGAATATCCTTGTCCCACACCAGTGCGTATGAAGGATAGATACTCTTATTCTCACGCACCTACTTGGCAGGACACAAGTTTCGTCCATGAAGAATTTCGTTGTCAGTAACCCCACACGACACTTGTCACTTGACACTCTCAACAGTTATATTGGTGCTTTCAATAATGATCTTGATAGCTTATGGTCAGGAGATGGTCCTTGTTGATGGTCAGGAGAAACGCCTTGTTGGTGGTCCTTGTTGAATGTCAGGAGATGGTCCTTGTTGATGGTCAGGAGATGGTCTTTGTTGATGTTGTGAATGTACAGGAGATGGTCCTTGTTGTTTGTCAGGAGATGTCCTTGTTGATGGTCTGGAGATGGACCTTGTTGATGGTCTGGAGATGGACCTTGTTGATGGTCAGGAGATGGACCTTGTTGATGGTCAGGAGATGGTCCTTGTTGATGGTCAGGAGATGGTCCTTGTTGATGGTCAGGAGATGGTCCTTGTTGATGGTCAGGAGATGGACCTTGTTGATGGTCAGGAGATGGTCCTTGTTGGTGGTCAGGAGATGGTCCTTGTTGATGATCAGGAGATGGTCCTTGTTGATGGTCAGGAGATGGTCCTTGTTGATGGTCAGGAGATGGTCCTTGTTGATGGTCGGGAGATGTCCTTGTTGTTTGTCGGGAGATGTCCTTGTTGATGGTCAGGAGATGTCTGTGTTGATAGTCAAATGTGGTCAAATGATTCATAATGTCTTGTCCGGAGTAGAAGTCCTAAACCCTTTGATGAACTTTGGAGAAACTACACGCACATGTTCACCATAATGAGACAATTACTTTGTGTTTGAGTTCATCACAAACTGACATGAGCAACGTGTTAATGTAACTTGGCATTTGATGTACAACCAGAAATCACCATAATTCAAAAGGTGGTGCTCATAAGAAATTGTCTACACATAGGAAAGATGTAAGCATAGAGGTTTGTTGCTTTCTCCTCAATCGCACCTGTACGTGTATGTTTGTATGTACATATTATTATGAATAATTGTTAATAAATACACTCTGCCTTAATGTGTTAATTGAATGACAGACTAACAGGCAGCTGCCTACTCTCGTGGGTGAGATCTTCATGATTTGTTTACCAACATGGTCATTGGATGTATATTGATTTGTTTGCTGTCGGTGTCACGATATGGATGTATATTGATTTGTTTGCTGTCGGTGTCGCTATATGGATGTATATTGATTTGTTTGCTGTCGGTGTCACGATATGGATGTATATTGATTTGTTTGCTGTCGGTATCGCTATATGGATGTATATTGATTTGTTTACTGTCAGTGTCGCTATATGGATGTATATTGATTTGTTTGCTGTCGGTGTCACAATATGGATGTATATTGATTTGTTTGCTGTCGGTGTCACAATATGGATGTATATTGATTTGTTTGCTGTCGGTGTCACGATAAGGATGTATAATACATATTGATTTGTTTACTGTCGGTGTCGCTATATGGATGTATATTGATTTGTTTACTGTCGGTGTCACAATATGGATGTATATTGATTTGTTTACTGTCTGTGTCGCTGTATGGATGTATATTGGTTTTGTTTGCTGTCGGTGTCACGATATGGATGTATATTGATTTGTTTACTGTCTGTGTCGCTGTATGGATGTATATTGATTTTGTTTGCTGTCGGTGTCACGATATGGATGTATATTGATTTGTTTACTGTCGGTGTCGCTGTATGGATGTATATTGATTTGTTTACTGTCGCTGTATGGATGTATATTGATTTGTTTACTGTCGCTGTATGGATGTATATTGATTTGTTTACTGTCACTGTATGGATGTATATTGATTTGTTTACTGTCGCTGTATGGATATATATTGATTTGTTTATTGTTGCTGTATGGATGTATATTGATTTGTTTACTGTCGGTGTCGTTGTATGGATGTATATTGATTTGTTTACTGTCGCTGTATGGATGTATATTGATTTGTTTACTGTCTGTGTCGTTGTATGGATGTATATTGATTTGTTTACTGTCACTGTATGGATGTATATTGATTTGTTTACTGTCTGTGTCGTTGTATGGATGTATATTGATTTGTTTACTGTCGCTGTATGGATGTATATTGATTTGTTTACCGTCGCTGTATGGATGTATATTGATTTGTTTACCATCGCTGTATGGATGTATATTGATTTGTTTACTGTCGCTGTATGGATGTATATTGATTTGTTTACTGTCGGTGTCGCTGTATGGATGTATATTGATTTGTTTACTGTCGATATATATTGATTTGTTTACCGTCGCTGTATGGATGTATATTGATTTGTTTACTGTCGCTGTATGGATGTATATTGATTTGTTTACTGTCGCTGTATGTATGTATATTGATTTGTTTACTGTCGCTGTATGGATGTATATTGATTTGTTTACTGTCGCTGTATGGATGTATATTGATTTGATTACTGTCGCTGTATGGATGTATATTGATTTGTTTACTGTCGCTGTATGTATGTATATTGATTTGTTTACTGTCGCTGTATGGATGTATATTGATTTGTTTACTGTCGCTGTATGGATGTATATTGATTTGTTTACTGTCGGTGTCGCTGTATGGATGTATATTGATTTGTTTACTGGCGGTGTCTGTCACTATATGGATGTATATTGATTTGTTTACTGTCTGTATGGGTGTATGAGATTAAGGAATGTCATACGTAATTCAGAATTTGACCCAGGGATTGAATGTATATCGGGGGCCCGGAATGCGTTTATGGTAAGCTAGAACAGTGGGGATTGTTCGAGCATTTTGCAAATTTAAATTATGAGAGAAGTGACCCTGACTTCGGCCTCTGGGGGCCGAATTCATGAAAAAAATTGTCCAGTAAGATACACTGGCCCATTAAAAAGCACTCCTTCTATTCAAATGTTCTATTTAATAGTCATACTGTGCATTTTAATTATATATTGTTGACATTTATTAAATAACACCATTAAGGACGCGATCACTTCTCCCAAAAATAAAGTACCTGTATTTCCTATTCCCGACCGTCCCTATTTTTACCCGCCGACCCTAAGCATTTTATCGGTAAAATGAATTAACTGTTTTCACTTTTCGTTATGTTTGCTTCTTATCTTTAGTTTTTGCTCGTTTCGGTATTAAAATTAGTCAGACGCTTGAATTGAAGACATGATGGCGTCCGTTACTCCTTCATACCAATGATTCCCGACAAAGAAATTGAATAATGGCATGCAGCATTCTTAATATTCAAATTTGTGTTAGTCATTTTAATTTACTCAGCATTTATAGTATAAAACGTTCAGTCTCCCCCCCCCCCTAAAAACAAACAAAAAAAACCATACTTACCGACCCTATTTTTTGGGGGAGGTAATAGGAAACACAGGTACTATTTGGCCTGACCTAGAATGAACCCTGAAAATATCCCCAATAACAAAAGTATGGTAAGAAATTAGAAAATAACAGTACTGGTGTATCACTTCATTTCTTATTAATAAGGCAATTGTTATGCTTGATTTATGTCCCCCTGGATACATATTGGTAGCTGATATCTGAAGTGGAGACTGCATATTCATCGTTCATTCCACCATTACAGACTCACCATTACAGACTGGCTTATGCATATTCATCGTTCATTCCACCATTACAGACTGGCTTATGCATATTCATCGTTCATTCCACCATTACAGACTGGCTTATGCATATTCATCGTTCATTCCACCATTACAGACTGGCTTATGCATATTCATCGTTCATTCCACCATTACAGACTGGCTTTTACCGTACCTTGTTCCATAATATCTGATAATAAAATGGTTATTAAGTCGCGATTGATCTAATTTCCCTAAAAATGTCAGCATGCCATATTTATCAACGTATAACACGCACCTACTTTTGTCTACTGTATGGCATCAAAACCTAGGGAAATTGAGTTCCAATGTATACGTGTAACATGCACATGAAAATAGCATTTCCACACAAGTAAAAATTGCTAAAGATCTGTTAAAATGTGCTCCATGAATTTTACATGCCAGTGGGGGAGACAAATATCTGAGGGCCTACTAATCCAAACAGCCACATGAATTGAGCATGACGTTCTGAAAGGCCAACAATTTCTTGATTTATAAACCCAACAGCCGGTGTCAGGTTTATATTACTTA
This sequence comes from Archivesica marissinica, assembly GCA_014843695.1. Classification (NCBI taxonomy): domain Eukaryota; kingdom Metazoa; phylum Mollusca; class Bivalvia; order Venerida; family Vesicomyidae; genus Archivesica; species Archivesica marissinica. The sequence goes on along the minus strand of CM026404.1, from coordinate 46,392,521 downwards.
TATATGCAGCCTGGCGGGGTTTCGCTATCTCAGTTTGCTCTTGTTACACATGTGTACACTATCAAAAATTAATTTGTCAATATAATATTAGTGCATGTTTCCAATTGACACACGCAATGATTTTCAAGACAGGCGAGTTAAGCATATTGAATTTGATTGTTACGTTTTAAATTCTCTGTGGAATTCTAGATACGGGGAAAAACCCACATTTGTGCACGTGCACAAGCAGTTTATTATTAGGAGGCCCAGTAAGAGGTGGACTTGTCAACATCGTACAAAGTAATATCAATTTTTAGTTCTAAGCATGATAATACTTATTAAAAATACAAAATAATCAAATATAAAGTGTGAAATATTATGGAAAATGTGATGAAATCGATACCACCTCTAGTATCTTAATATGTCTGTAATTTATCTGTTTGAAAAATATATGATATCAGGGTTCATTCTAGGTCAGAATTTTTGGGAGAAGTGAAAAAGCGCGTGATCGCTTCCTTAAATGGTGTTCTTTAATATACTTCTCCAAAATAGGGTTAAAATGCACAGTACAACCATTAAATACAACATTTGAATAGGAGTGCTTTATAATGGGCCAGTGTATCTTACTAGACAAAGTTTTGTTTGAAAATCGTAAAAACCAAAAAATATTATTTTTTAGGGAGAAGTGGGGCCCCCAGAAGGCGAAGTCATGGTCCCTAGGGCGACTATTTCGCCCACATCGCCCTCTAGAATAATCCCTGTGATTTACATTTTACTATTTGGTGCCACTATTTAATCAATACGAAGTTGCACTATCGTGGACAAAAGCATTTGCCTCCCTTGATATTAGCTGTTTAGTGTTATTCGATATGTGACGAGCTGTCCTAAAATTTGATGTAAAAGAAACGAGGATGAAGTTTAGCTATTAAAGTTTTGATTGAAACCCATCTTTATATGGACGGAAATGGTCGCCAACCAGTATATATGCTTATACATGTATTTGGTCTTATTCATTTCATTTATATTTAATTTTTTAAACCATCGCCAGATAGTTTGAACAGTTATTTAAACCATTTGCCGAATGGAGTAACTTATTGAATTGTTTATTATGGATTGACACCGTGTTTTATTACAAGTTGACATATATATTTGGCGTGCTAGTATTTGGTTAAATCAAATTCATTGACAATTCCAACCACGTTTCAACATTTACAACATTTACATGTAACAACATTCGAGCAAACTGATTTGAAAAAAATAATAATAAAGATTTGTTTTTTAATTTTTATCATTCGCTTATAAGATGGGAAGCCACTTTGAGACAATAATCTGGTGGTAAAAATCGCGTGTTATATGTGAGTAAGTATGGTACAAGCAATATATTACATGGTACACAACTGGTTGTCATCAATATCAGGTCACAATACTTTCCAACAGCAATATTGTTCAAGAATCAAGAACTACATTTTAACCTATATGTATAAGCAATTATATTTTCAAGCAAAACCAGCAGGTTTTTTATTCAATCAGATAATACATGTACATGTAGGAGAAAGTACAGGAATTGATCACGGCTTAGAAGCTGTCAACTCTAGTAAAGATTCTACCTTGATTGAGTAATTGGTCTGCATACTGTGGCTAATTGCTTTGTTATTTGTTTGGTTGCTTGTTTAATATCAGAAAGTCACCTAAAAATTAAAAACCAGCTGCACCAGACATGTGTTCATACTATAAGTGAAAACCTGGGGTTGTGTGACTACTACCGGGGGGGTGACTACTACCGGGGGTGTATGTGACTACTACCGGGGGGTGTGACTACTACCGGGGGGTGTGGACTACTACCGGGGGTGTGTGTGTCTACTACCGGGGTGTGTGTGACAACTACCGGGGGGGGTGTGTGTTGACTACTACCGGGGGGTGTGTGACTACTACGGGGGTGTGTGTGACTACTACCGGGTGTGTGTGTGACTACTACCGGGGGTGTGTGACTACTACCGGGGGTGTGTGACACTACCGGGGGGGTGTGTGTGGTCTACTACCGGGGGTGTGTGTTGACTACTACCGGGGGGTGTGTGTGTCTACTACCGGGGGGGTGTGTGACTACTACCGGGGGGGTGTGTGTGTCTACTACCGGGGGGGGTGTGTGACTACTACCGGGGGGTTTGTGTGACTACTACCGGGGGGGTGGTTGTGACAACTACCGGGGGGTTTGTGTGACTACTACCGGGGTGTGTGTGACTACTACCGGGGGGTGTGTGTGCACTACCGGGGTTTGTGTGACTACTACCGGGGGGGGTGTGTGACTACTACCGGGGGTGTGTGTGTGTCTGTGCTACTACCGGGGGGGGTGTGTGTGTGCTACTACCGGGGGGTGTGTGTGTCTACTACGGGGGGGGTGTGACTACTACCGGGGGGTGTGTGTGTCTACTACCGGGGGGTGTGTGACTACTACCGGGGGGTGTGTGTGTCTACTACCGGGGGGGGTGTGTCTACTACCGGGGGGGTATGTGACTACTACCGGGGGGGTTGTTGACTACTACCGGGGGGTGTGTGTGTCTACTACCGGGGGTTGTGTGGTCTACTACCGGGGGGGGTGTGTGTGACTACTACCGGGGGTGTGTGACTACTACCGGGGGGTGTGTGTGTCTACTACCGGGGGTGTGTGTGTCTACTACCGGGGGGGGTGTGTGACTACTACCGGGGGGTGTGTGTGTCTACTACCGGGGGGTGTGTGTGTCTACTACCGGGGGGGTGTGTGACTACTACCGGGGGGTGTGTGTGTCTACTACCGGGGGTGTGACTACTACCGGGGGTGTGACTACTACCGGGGGTGTGACTACTACCGGGGGGTGTGACTACTACCGGGGGGGTGTGACTACTACCGGGGGGTGTGTGTGTCTACTACCGGGGGGGTGTGACTACTACCGGGGGGTGTGACTACTACCGGGGGGGTGTGACTACTACCGGGGAGTGTGTGACTACTACCGGGGGTTGTGTGACTACTACCGGGGAGTGTGTGACTACTACCGGGGGTGTATGTGACTACTACCAGGGGTGTGTGTGCTACTACCGGTGGGTGTGACTACTACCGGGGGTGTATGTGACTACTACCAGGGGGTGTATGTGACTACTACCGGGGTGTGGACTACTACCGGGGGTGTATGTGACTACTACCAGGGGGTGTGTGTGACTACTACCGGGGGTGTGTGTGTGACTACTACCGGGGGTGTGTGTGACTACTACCGGTGGGTGTGTGTGACTACTACCGGGGGGTGTGTGTGACTACTACCGGGGGTGTGTGTGACTACTACCGGGGGGGGTGTGTGACTACTACCGGGGGTGTTGTGTGACTACTACCGGGGGGTGTGACTACTACCGGGGGGGTTGTGACTACTACCGGGGGGTGTGTGACTACTACCGGGGGTTGTGACTACTACCGGGGGGTGTGACTACTACCGGGGGGTGGTGACTACTACCGGGTGGGTGTGTGACTACTACCGGGGGGTGTGACTACTACCGGGGGGGTTGACTACTACCGGGGGGTGTGACTACTACCGGGGGTGTGACTACTACCGGGGGGTGACTACTACCGGGGGGTGTGTGTGACTACTACCGGGGGGGTGTGTGTGACTACTACCGGGGGGTGTGTGTGACTACTACCGGGGGGTGTGTGTGCTACTACCGGGGGTGTGTGTGACTACTACCGGGGGGTGTGTTTTACTACTACCAGGGGGTGTGTGTGACTACTACCGGGGGGTGTGTGTGACTACTACCGGGGGTGTGACTACTACCAGGGGTGTGTGTGACTACTACCGGGGGTGTGTGTGACTACTACTACTACCGGGGGTGTGTGTGACTACTACCGGGGGTGGGGACTACTGTGTGACTACTACCGGGGGGTGTGTGTGACTACTACCAGGGGGTGTGTGTGACTACTACCGGGGGTGTGTGTGACTACTACCAGGGGTTGTGGCGACTACTACCGGGGGGTGTGTGCGACTACTACCGGTGGGTGTGTGCGACTACTACCGGGGTGTGTGTGACTACTACGGGGGGGTGTGTGTGACTACTACCGGGGGGTGTGTGTGACTACTACCAGAGTTTCTACATTTTGTTGGATATGTTGAAGTACAGTGGAGTGGAAAAAAGAGCAGGGTGGGGCATAAAAGAGGCAGGTTGCATTTTGCGCCGTGATGAGGTGCAGAAGGGGGGGGTATTTTGGGGTTAGCTCCTAGAAAATATTAATAACTCAGTGATTGATCAAAGAGACAGTAATGCAATACATATTTGGGAACAGACTGGACGAGTTCTAAGTTATGTACACGTAGGTCTGCCTGCCTGTCTTATATAAAATAAAATTGGGCGGGGCACCCTGCCATTCTGCTCTAGAAAAACCCTAAGCATTAAGCTTAACCCATACTGTGCTGGAAACAGGTCAACACATACTGTGCTGGGAAACAGCTCAACACATACTGTGCTGGAAACAGCTTAACCGTTACTGTGCTGGAAACAGCTTAACCGTTACTGTGCTGGGAACAGCTCAACACATACTGTGCTGGAAACAGCTCAACACATACTGTGCTGGAAACAGCTCAACACATACTGTGCTGGAAACAGCTCAACACATACTGTGCTGGGAACAGCTCAACACATACTGTACTGGAAACAGCTTAACCGTTACTGTGCTGGAAACAGCTTAACCTTTACTGTGCTGGAAACAGCTTAAACCTTACTGTGCTGGGAACAGCTCAACACATACTGTGCTGGGAACAGCTCAACGCATACTGTGCTGGGAACAGCTCAACACATACTGTGCTGGGAACAGCTCAACACATACTGTGCTGGAAACAGCTTAACCCTTACTGTGCTGGAAACAGCTCAACACATAATGTACTGGAAACAGCTTAACCCTTACTGTGATGGAAACAGCTTAATACATACTGTGCTGGAAACAACTTAACCCTTACTGTGCTGGAAACAGCTTAACCCATACTGTGCTGGAAACAGCTTAACCCATACTGTGCTGGAAACAGCTTAAACCGTTGCTGTGCTGGAAACAGCTTAACCGTTACTGTGCTGGAAACAGCTTAACCGTTGCTGTGCTGGAAACAGCTTAACCCTTACTGTGCTGGAAACAGCTTAACCGTTACTGTGCTGGAAACAGCTTAACCGTTACTGTGCTGGAAACAGCTTAACCATTACTGTACTGGAAGCAGCTTAACCCTTACTGTACTGGGAACGAGTATGTTCGTGTTTTGCAAATAGCATAGAGGGGATTAGAGCCAGATCAGTTGAATAGCAAACACATTCTGATCAGACGCGGCGTGAATGCCGCTACTGATCTGGATCTATGTTGTTTGCCCATTCCTTCCCACTTCCAATTTATTCAGCATTTTACGGGTTAAAGTTTGAATCAAGCCTGCGTTCAAAGTCTTCTAGACATGGAGAATTGGCATGCACAATAGTCTGGTTTGAATGTAATGTCTGCCAGCTTGATTGAGTCTGGTTTGAATGTAATGTCTACCAGCTTGATTGAGTCTGGTTTGAATGTCTGCCAGATTGAGGGAGTCTGGTTTGAATGTAATGTCTGCCAGCTTGATTGATTCTGGTTTGAATGTAATGTCTGCCAGCGTGATTGAGTCTGGTTTGAATGTCTGCCAGCGTGATTGAGTCTGGTTTGAATGTCTGCCAGCGTGATTGAGTCTGGTTTGAATGTAATGTCTGCCAGCTTGATTGAGTCTGGTTTGAATGTAATGTCTGCCAGCGTGATTGAGTCTGGTTTGAATGTCTGCCAGCTTGATTGAGTCTGGTTTGAATGTAATGTCTGCCAGTGTGATTGAGTCTGGTTTGAATGTCTGCCAGCTTGATTGAGTCTGGTTTGAATATAATGTCTGCCAGCGTGATTGAGTCTGGTTTGAATGTCTGTCAGCTTGATTGATGTATCTTCGTGCTTTCCAGATGGATGAGTAGGAAAATACATTGTAGTTTATTGAGATTGTCCCATGTTCAGTTTCTGCAGCATGATTTGCATATAATGTTCAGTTTCTGCAGCATGATTTGCATGTAATGTTCAGTTTCTGCAGCATGATTTGCATATAATGTTCAGTTTCTGCAGCATGATTTGCATGTAATGTTCAGTTTCTGCAGCATGATTTGCATATAATGTTCAGTTTCTGCAGCATGATTTGCATGTAATGTTCAGTTTCTGCAGCATGATTTGCTAATGTCAGTTTCTGCAGCATAACACCAACACAATTGCATGAACATTTCTGCAGCATGATTGCATATAATGCACGCAGCAGATTTGCATGTAATTCAGTTTCTGCAGCATGATTTGCATTAATGTTCAGTTCTGCAGCATGATTTGCATGTAATGTTCAGTTTCTGCAGCTGATTTGCATAACACCACAAGTTCAGTTTCTGCAGCATGATTTGCATGTAATGTTCAGTTTCTGCAGCATGATTTGCATATAATGTTCAGTTTCTGCAGCATGATTTGCATGTAATGTTCAGTTTCTGCAGCATGATTTGCATGTAATGTTCAGTTTCTGCAGCATGATTTGCATGTAATGTTCAGTTTCTGCAGCATGATTTGCATATAATGTTCAGTTTCTGCAGCATGATTTGCATGTAATGTTCAGTTTCTGCAGCATGATTTGCATATAATGTTCAGTTTCTGCAGCATGATTTGCATGTAATGTTCAGTTTCTGCAGCATGATTTGCATATAATGTTCAGTTTCTGCAGCATGATTTGCATGTAATGTTCAGTTTCTGCAGCATGATTTGCATATAATGTTCAGTTTCTGCAGCATGATTTGCATATAATGTTCAGTTTCTGCAGCATGATTTGCATATAATGTTCAGTTTCTGCAGCATGATTTGCATATAATGTTCAGTTTCTGCAGCATGATTTGCATGTAATGTTCAGTTTCTGCAGCATGATTTGCATGTAATGTTCAGTTTCTGCAGCATGATTTGCATATAATGTTCAGTTTCTGCAGCATGATTTGCATGTAATGTTCAGTTTCTGCAGCATGATTTGCATATAATGTTCAGTTTCTGCAGCATGATTTGCATGTAATGTTCAGTTTCTGCAGCATGATTTGCATATAATGTTCAGTTTCTGCAGCATGATTTGCATGTAATGTTCAGTTTCTGCAGCATGATTTGCATATAATGTTCAGTTTCTGCAGCATGATTTGCATATAATGTTCAGTTTCTGCAGCATGATTTGCATATAATGTTCAGTTTCTGCAGCATGATTTGCATGTAATGTTCAGTTTCTGCAGCATGATTTGCATATAATGTTCAGTTTCTGCAGCATGATTTGCATGTAATGTTCAGTTTCTGCAGCATGATTTGCATATAATGTTCAGTTTCTGCAGCATGATTTGCATGTAATGTTCAGTTTCTGCAGCATGATTTGCATATAATGTTCCGTTTCTGCAGCATGATTTGCATGTAATGTTCAGTTTCTGCAGCATGATTTGCATATAATGTTCAGTTTCTGCAGCATGATTTGCATGTACTGTTCAGTTTCTGCAGCATGGTTTGCATATAATGTTCAGTTTCTGCAGCATGATTTGCATGTAATGTTCAGTTTCTGCAGCATGATTTGCATATAATGTTCAGTTTCTGCAGCATGATTTGCATATAATGTTCAGTTTCTGCAGCATGATTTGCATATAATGTTCAGTTTCTGCTGCATGATTTGCATATAATGTTCAGTTTCTGCTGCATGATTTGCATGTAATGTTCAGTTTCCTGCATTCAGCATGTACCTGCATGATTTGCATGCAATGTTCAGTTTCTGCTGCATAATTTGCATGCAATGTTCAGTTTCTGCTGCATAATTTGCATGTAATGTTCAGTTTCCTGCATTCAGCATGTACCTGCATGATTCACAACACCCACACAACACAACCCATGATTTGCATGCAATGTTCAGTTTCCTGCATTCAGCAATCAGCATGTACCTGCATGATTTGCATGCAATGTCAGTTTCCGCCACAACCTGCATGATTTGCATGCAATGTTCAGTTCTGCTGATATGAGAAGTCAGTTTCGCATTCAGCATGTACCTGCATGATTTGCATGCAATGTTCAGTTTCCTGCATTCAGCAATCAGCATGTACCTGCATGATTTGCATGCAATGTTCAGTTTCCTGCATTCAGCAATCAGCATGTACCTGCATGATTTGCATGCAATGTTCAGTTTCCTGCATTCAGCATGTACCTGCATGATTTGCATGCAATGTTCAGTTTCCTACATTCAGCAATCAGCATGTACCTGCATGATTTGCATGCAATGTTCAGTTTCCTGCATTCAGCAATCAGCATGTACCTGCATGATTTGCATGCAATGTTCAGTTTCCTGCATTCAGCATGTACCTGCATGATTTGCATGCAATGTTCAGTTTCCTACATTCAGCAATCAGCATGTACCTGCATGATTTGCATGCAATGTTCAGTTTCCTGCATTCAGCATGTACCTACATGATTTGCATGTAATGTTAGTTTCTGATCACATGTGTTCCTTGCTGACATTTCTCAAAATTGAAAAGCTTCTGTTGGCCTTTTAGAATTTCATGCGATCTTGGGCAGTTTTTGCTTGTGGAATTGGTATTTTCACTTGTATTTTATAGGTAGGAACTCCTCCCATTTTGTCCCCAATTTTCATACCAATAAGTAGATGAGCATCATAGCTGTAGATGGATCAATCCCATAAGCTGCGAGGCAAATCAACCATTTATAGCAATATATTCAAGATAGATCTCGCAGATAAGATACTCTCCCTTGAATGAAGGCGGTCGGTCGATTCCAGTTTTTGGATATTACCCATGGTTCTCCACCATTACACCTTGCTGATAAAACATTCCAGTTTTTGGATATTACCCATAATTCTCCACCATTACACCTTGCTGATAAAACATTCCAGTTTTTGGATATTACCCATAATTCTCCACCATTACACCTTGCTGATAAAACATTCCAGTTTTTGGATATTACCCATAATTCTCCACCATTACACCTTGCTGATAAAACATTCCAGTTTTTGGATATTACCCATGATTCTCCACCATTACACTTTGCTGATAAAACATTCCAGTTTTTGGAATAACTTTCTCATGAGTCATCATAACAAAATGAAAATAAGTGTAACTTTCTCATGCTACCACAACCGTTGTCTTATGGGACCACTTTACAAATCCCCCCAATCAATTTTACTATATAATTTAAGTGGAGTAAGCGACGTATCCCATAACGCGACCAACGACCGCTATTTTTACGCCGAAGTCCTTTGATGTGCAACCATGAAGTTGTCCGTGGTAAAGTGCAATACATTTCAATAAATTTTGAGCTGAAAATACCAAACAAAGTTCTCCTGAATAAAGGTGTCGAAACAAATCACACCAATAAACACTCCTCAGTCCTCAGGTAATTATAACTATGATGACTTGAAATAAGTGTGGCGTCCGTGGTCCAGTGGTAGAGCGTCAGATTTGGAATTGATCGGTCCCAGGTTCGATACTCGGTCAGGCCACGTATGTAGTGTCATTGAGCAAGCAAGGCACCTCACACACATTGCTTAGTACTGGTTAACCACTTAGGTTGGCTAAGCCTGCCCAAGGAAACATGTCTAGGTCCCCCCGCAAGGGGTTTGACATTAATGGAACATACATAATAAGAATCTAGTCTGACGGGGGAGAGCATGTGATCACGGAACATCACAAATATTTAGACTAAAAATAGACTAATCCAATTGCTGCTTCCCAGACAATTTACTGTGACCGTATAAAACGCAAGTAAACAACCAATTTTTCAGATTGATTTTTAAGTAATACACGCTCGTAAGGAAATATAAATGATCAGGGAAATGTCTAAGCTCCTAGTGCTAACTTTGGACGATATAATCCTCGTGATTGAACTGTTTAGATTTAAAAGTTCTAGGAAAATCACCACAGAATTGAATGTCGCAGTCACATTACACAAATTCACCCAAATACACATGCACCCCCACGCCCTATTTTGCTTAAAACTCGTTATCGAATACAATATCAATTTTGTGATGCAGTCCAGACGATTGATTGTAAACATTTACACATAGACAATGACATTGATGCAGAACCCTCTTATAGCTGAAAATACCAATGCGTGTTGGTAATACTTCAAGAGTACAAACATTCTGAAAAGTTTTAATGTGTCATCTTAGAGAACATTATTAACCTTCCAGTACTGTTTGTCAGCTTAGGTTCAAAGCAAGAAACAAAAGATAAGTGAGACAGTGATGGACAACTTAAACATAGATTTAATATTTTATTTATTTGCGCACTCTTAAAAATAACGCTGTTTTTTAGATAATTTGATCATGTTAGAATAAAAAAAATATTGACTATTATTTATTTGCAAATAAAACCTGATTTGTCATTTTGAACGACCTGCATGGTTAATTCCTACTCGGAACTCTAAGCCATGTTTTGTATTCGACAAATTTTATTTCTTCATTTAAGAACAATAAAGAACAGTCAACATTTTATATAAATATAATATTTGAAAAGTAATAATAAATTATGTGTAAATTAATGATATTTCCAGATTATTTGCTTATATAATTATGCTTTTTATTTGTTACACAAACAGTTCAGGTTATATATGTCATCTTTCCAGCTTGCATTTCTGTATTGATCCATTAAACAGCATCGCACACACCGCCGCACAACTCAAGATAGAACCACCGAAGTTCTGTAAGCCACCTGTCGAGCTTTCTCGCATGAAATAATTCTACGCTAACAAAGGAAACAGCTTCTATTTCCCTGTTACTGTGTCTACTTGGAATGCTGCTGCGTGTTCATGGCTGTTTAGAGAAGTGAAGTCTACTTGACACACTGTAATCCAGATAGTGACAAGACCATTGCGCCCTGTCAGTGAAATTGGGGTAACAAAAGCCTCTGCCAGATAGTGACGAGACCATTGCGCCCTGTCAGTGTAGTGGGGGTAACAAAAGCCTCTGGAAAGAATCTGATGATGCCAAGTTCAGCATCTTGTTTTTGCATAAATACTTAACTGACAGGAATAGCTTTGCTCATCGATCAATTTGGAGATCATTCTGGGAATTTCCTTCAAAGCTTCTGCTGATCATTATCAATGTAGAAATCTTCAGGGGTGTTTACCGACTTTAGTCCAGAATGTTTTTTTAAGTAGGTTTTTTTATGCTGTAGGAGAAAGGGTATCTCTTTAAATAAATCAAAGTTAGGCACCTAATTACGTTAGTTTCTTCTAGTTTCTTCCCTGTTATCAATCATTGATTAAGCTTTAATTAACAACTGCTTGACACCTTGTTTAATGTAGCCTTTCTATAACAGCCAAGCTTGGGAGAACACATTGGGGTGTTATAGGGGAGGTGGTTTCTCATTATGCAAGGTGCTTGTTGAGGCTTGCACTGTAGGAATCCAGCTTTTTCCCTCTATTCATATAGGGGAGGTGGTTTCTCGTTATGCAAGGTGCTTGTTGAGGCTTGCACTGTAGGAATCCAGCTTTTTCCCTCTATTCATATATGGGAGGTGGTTTCTCGTTATGCAAGGTGCTTGTTGAGGCTTGCACTGTAGGAATCCAGCTTTTTCCCTCTATTCCTATAGGGGAGGTGGTTTCTCGTTATGCAAGGTGCTTGTTGAGGCTTGCACTGTAGGAATCCAGCTTTTTCCCTCTATTCATATAGGGGAGGTGGTTTCTCGTTATGCAAGGTGCTTGTTGAGGCTTGCACTGTAGGAATCCAGCTTTTTCCCTCTATTCATATAGGGGAGGTGGTTTCTCGTTATGCAAGGTGCTTGTTGAGGCTTGCACTGTAGGAATCCAGCTTTTTCCCTCTATTCATATAGGGGAGGTGGTTTCTCGTTATGCAAGGTGCTTGTTGAGGCTTGCACTGTAGGAATCCAGCTTTTTCCCTCTATTCATATAGGGGAGGTGGTTTCTCGTTATGCAAGGTGCTTGTTGAGGCTTGCACTGTAGGAATCCAGCTTTTTCCCTCTATTCATATAGGGGAGGTGGTTTCTCGTTATGCAAGGTGCTTGTTGAGGCTTGCACTGTAGGAATCCAGCTTTTTCCCTCTATTCATATAGGGGAGGTGGTTTCTCGTTACGCAAGGTGCTTGTTGAGGCTTGCACTGTAGGAATCCAGCTTTTTCCCTCTATTCATATAGGGGAGGTGGTTTCTCGTTATGCAAGGTGCTTGTTGAGGCTTGCACTGTAGGAATCCAGCTTTTTCCCTCTATTCATATAGGGGAGGTGGTTTCTCGTTATGCAAGGTGCTTGTTGAGGCTTGCACTGTAGGAATCCAGCTTTTTCCCTCTATTCATATAGGGGAGGTGGTTTCTCGTTATGCAAGGTGCTTGTTGAGGCTTGCACTGTAGGAATCCAGCTTTTTCCCTCTATTCATATAGGGGAGGTGGTTTCTCGTTATGCAAGGTGCTTGTTGAGGCTTGCACTGTAGGAATCCAGCTTTTTCCCTCTATTCCTATAGGGGAGGTGGTTTCTCGTTATGCAAGGTGCTTGTTGAGGCTTGCACTGTAGGAATCCAGCTTTTTCCCTCTATTCATATAGGGGAGGTGGTTTCTCGTTATGCAAGGTGCTTGTTGAGGCTTGCACTGTAGGAATCCAGCTTTTTCCCTCTATTCATATAGGGTAGAGTAACTGACAGTGTAACGGTATGCAAGATTGTCATTTAGGATTCCACTGTAGGAATCCAGTTTTTTGCGCTCTAATCCTCATCCTGGAGGAGGGGGTGGTGGCGGTGATTGTTTATGCAAAATGCTTGTTGAGGCTTGAACTGTAGGAATCTAGTGTATCCCTCTATTTCTATGGGGGTGGGGAGTGAGTGACTGTGTATATATATGCAAGATGGTCGTTTCTGTTTTTTGTCATGTTGGGGGTAGGGGGGTTGTGACTGTTCATGCAAGAAGGTTTCCACTCTAGGAATATATTTTTCTAATGATGTATAAGTTTGTCTAGTATTGATCTTGGCTGCAATTGTTTCGTATTTAAGTATTGTCACAAACAGCCTTAAAGTGGCATACTTGAACAATGGGTGATTAAGCTTAGTCCAAGCTCACTATTCCTCCCAAGCTTAGTCCAAGCTCACTATTCCCCCAAGCTTAGTCCAAACTCACTATTCCCCCCAAGCTTAGTCCAAACTCACTATTCCTCCCAAGCTTAGTCCAAACTCACTATTCCCCCCAAGCTTAGTCCAAACTCACTATTCCCCCCAAGCTTAGTCCAAACTCACTATTCCCCCCAAGCTTAGTCCAAACTCACTATTCCTCCCAAGCTTAGTCCAAACTCACTATTCCCCCCAAGCTTAGTCCAAACTCACTATTCCTCCCAAGCTTAGTCCAAGCTCACTATTCCCCCCAAGCTTAGTCCAAACTCACTATTCCTCCCAAGCTTAGTCCAAGCTCACTATTCCTCCCAAGCTTAGTCCAAGCTCACTATTCCTCCCAAGCTTAGTCCAAACTCACTATTCCTCCCAAGCTTAGTCCAAACTCACTATTCCTCCCAAGCTTAGTCCAAACTCACTATTCCTCCCAAGCTTAGTCCAAACTCACTATTCCTGCTAAGCTTAGTCCAAACTCACTATTCCTCCCAAGCTTAGTCCAAGCTCACTATTCCTGCTAAGCTTAGTCCAAACTCACTATTGCTCCCAAGCTTAGTCCAAACTCACTATTCTTCCCAACCAGTACTCACCTTGAAGAAGCAAACAATTGAATATATATTCCAGTTTGTGTTTATACTAGAAAACAAATGGCTGGTGTTTTTACAATATTCATACACAATTTTGTTCGGTAGGATAAACTGGCCCATTATAAAGCACTGCTTCTATTTATATGTGCTATTTAATGGTGATATTGTGTATTTTAATGCAATTCTGTTGAAAATATTAAATAACACCATTTAAAGACGCAATCGCGCGTTTTCTCACTTTTCCCATAAATTCTGACCTAGAATGAGCCCTGTATAGACTTATTATGGAACTTAACTTTGTTACAAAACTTCTCACTAACATAGCAAAATCTCCTCCCTCTTGGATGTCTCCTCCGTATTAGAGTCTAGCCTGGACCATGAATGTTAACTGCTTGTGCACCGAAGCTCATCCTGACTCATTAATTAACTGTGCTTGTGCACCTAGCTCATCCTGACTCATTAATTAACTGTGCTTGTGCACCTAGCTCATCCTGACTCATTAATTAACTGTGCTTGTGCACCTAGCTCATCCTGACTCATTAATTAACTGTGCTTGTGCACCTAACTCATCCTGACTCATTAATTAACTGTGCTTGTGCACCGAGCTCATCCTGACTCATTAATTAACTGTGCTTGTGCACCGAACTCATCCTGACTCATTAATTAACTGTGCTTGTGCACCGAGCTCATCCAGACTCATTAATTAACTGTACTAGTGCACCTAACTCATCCAGACTCATTAATTAACTGTGCGTGTGCACTGAGCTCATCCTGACTTGTCAATTAACTAACACTCTACTTCCTATATTTCCTGGGCTACAGTCCAGAACTGTTATTGATGTGGGATCATATTCTGGGAATAAGTGAATTCCATTGGAATTCCAGGGTCTGATTCATAGACCTTGGAAGTTAGATAATATTGGTTTAATATCCAATGTTGTCATATTTTAGTATTGGACTGTTTAGTCCTGTCAGTGTGACAGCTTTAATATGAATAGTTTATAGGCAGGGTGAATGTTAGCAGCCAGAGTGTAATATTGAACCAATGCTTTGGAACTGCTGCTGAATTGGAGATCACTTCATCAATGTACAGTGACCGTGACCTATTAGCAATGAACCTCGGCCTTACGGTCAATATTAGCAATGAACCTCGGCCTTACGGTCAATATTAGCAATGAGCCTCGGCCTTACGGTCAACACTACATTATGGTGAATGTAATATTATATAGGAAGTTATTTTACAATTCATAGAAGCGTTTAGGACTTGAGATTGCCCCCTAGCTAGCTAGATGAGTGTGTGTTTTATGTTTATTTATCTTCGCTACCGGTTGCCCATATGAGCGACGCCTCCTGAAGAGATTAGTCATTTTAAATATTTTGAGGAGAGTGCAATGATACAGACAGAAACCCATTCCAGAATCTCCTCTGGGTCTTTTACGTGTATGATGTAAAGCACCGACACGAGACCTAGGCACCAACACGAGACCTCGGTTTAAAGTCCCAGTTGAAAGACTGTTTTTATTTAATTTTATTTGGGTCAGACGGGGGATCGAACCTGCGATCCCTGGATTATCAGTCCAGTGTGTTACCACTGGACTACAGATCCGTCTGATAGGATATATGAGCCAATACAAGACTAGTTTTGTTTTCAAAGAATGTAGAGCAATTTATAGAAACAAATACGGTACCGATAAATAGTTTTAAAAAGTACAATGTACGTCTGATTTGACATATGTACTCAAGATTTTAAGTCGACCTTAATTCAATTACGCCGAATCGACCCATTACTACCTAAGCGTAATAGTTAAAATCCGCAATCTCGTCGATATAATACAGAAATGGGAAATGATATGTTTGCCATGTAAATGAGGTATAATCGTGCCTGTTCAGCGATATCCGATATAATTCCGATTCTATATTTAGCGATAGTATCTTGTAGAGAAGAGTTGTCTTTCTTCAAATCTACACCCTTAAAAATTAAGGTGTAAGTAAATGGCGCTACGATCGGAAATCAAGTTTCCTCAGACTGTCATTTTGCCAGAAGTTAAAAAGTGAAAAATCAAAAGACTGGAACCCAGGCTAGAGTAGACCAACAATCTTGGAGAACCGGTTAATGCTGCAGAGTACAATCTGGTGTTTGTATAGCGGTGTTGGGGGGGGATATATCAGATCTTGTATATTGGAGCACAGACATTGTGTATTGAAGAGGATAAACCAATTAACAGATAAAATGACAGCATACTTATAGGATTGGTTTTAGCTGTCACTGGAGCTAAAATGTGACATTTAACAAAACTATGGAAGCCATTGTTGTCAGTGCTTGGGCAAGGCACGGGCTTCAAAAACAGTACCGTTCTATTTGCCATTGTATATATTGGAGGCAACCGTTGTTGTCGGAACTGTTAGGGTCATTGCTGGAAATAGGACGATATTTTATACCATTATTGTACTAGATGGAGACCAGTAGAAATAAAGAACAATGGTTTTATAACAACGTTCGTTTAGAAATTGTTAATAATTTTACTTATTTAGGTACTGTGTTTAGAGTATTTAGCTGGTAAAGGACTAAACATGTTAAATATGTTACTGTGTAATATACGCCAAACCCCAATTAAAATCAGAATTGCCCTTGGAATTTTCTTATTTGTTTATATGCAATATATTGCTTACCGTAATGCTGTATTGCTCGTTATTTATTGACTTTTACTTATGTCCTTAAGTATACGATCATTATAGGAGCCCAGTATGACATGAACACTGTGCTTTATTGCATGTCTGTGATGGCAGCAGGTGTTTTAATTTCATACTTGTATCTTTATTTTGGTGTAAATGAGATGTAAAATACACTGTTAGGCTCTATGTAACATGGATTGTATATTGCTGTAATATTGCTTAACTTGTCAAACAATGAAATTTAAACAAGAAGTTTATTCACTGTTGTATAGTGCTATCGGTATCACACTTTTGGTTAACATTTGAATGTGCCATTGAGGAGTATGGATGCATACAATGTACAGTCAAAGCTGTGTTAACCAGCCGACCAAGGGTATCACGGAAAGTGGCTGCTTAGCCGAGGTGGCTGTTTAATAAGACGTCAAATGTATAATAAAACAACATATTGGTAATCTAGAAACTGGCTGCTTAATAAAGGTTGGCTGCTTAATGGAAGTAAACCACTAACACAGGTTTGACTGTATAATGGAAGTAACCACTAACACAGGTTTGACTGTATAATGGAGGTGACCACTAACACATGTTTGACTGTATAATGGAGGTGACCACTAACACAGGTTTGACTGTATAATGGAAGTGACCACTAACACATGTTTGACTGTATAATGGAGGTGACCACTAACACAGGTTTGACTGTATAATGGGGTGACCACTAAATCAGATTTGACTGTAGTTGTAATCAGAAAAGGACTGTTTTGTATTAACAATCATTGTACTTTGAATGTGTGTAAATGCTGTGCATAGCAACAATGAGTTGTATATATTTTCAGTATCTTGGTTGTGTAGAAGTGTTTGAGTCGCGAGGTATGCAGGTTTGTGAAGAGGCTGTGAAGACACTCAAAGATGTAAGCCATCAAGTTTAGCACAGTTCATTGTGCATTGCAGTTATATTTACTATTTAAATCCTGTGACAGGGTGGCCGAGTGGTTACGGTCGTTTGTCCCTCACCGCTGCTGGTTTGAATCCCACCGGGGGTTGTGGAATTAATTACATGTGAGGAAGCAATCGAGCTGGCTTGCGGGATGGTCGGTGGTTCTACCCTGGTGCCCACCTGCGCCTGAAATACTACTCATGCAACCGACGACTTCCCCACCAGTAATAGCTGGAAAGTCGCCATTTGACCTACGCTCTTGGTGATTAACCAAACGACCATACATTATGTCAAATAGAAAACGATTGTGCGCTTTCTTTCACCCATAGAAATATTGAGTCTGGATTAACCCTTTCAACCCCACAGACCTCTAAATAGGCTTATGAAAAGTGTAGATCCAGATGAGCCGGCTCATGACGAGCCGTCTCATCAGGATCTGCACTTTTTTGCCAGTAATAATTATTACTATTTTTAGATAAAATTACCCATTTTGATAAATGAACTGGTCCAAAGGTAATTTTCTTATTAATTTATGGGTCTGAAAATATCAGGCACCAGTCCATGTCAGTTACTTGGGGTTGAATGGGTTAAATGATCTTCGGTAGGAAATGGACGCCAGAAACTCTAAAACTATTTGTAGGCCCGACCCAAACCATGAGTTAGTCATGTAGAAAAATCTTCTAAATATTGCCAGTCATTCGGGGGTTCTCCATTGCCAAGTCGTGGGAAGCTACCCAGCACACTTGTGGATGGTTGGTGGTTCTACCCAGGTGTAACTCCAGAAACCACCGACTGGCTACCAGCAGTCTACGTAACTCCAGAGACCACCGACTGGCTACCAGCAGTCTACGTAACTCCAGAGACCACCGACTGGCTACCAGCAGTCTACGTAACTCCAGAGACCACCGACTGGCTACCAGCAGTCTACGTAACTCCAGAGACCACCGACTGGCTACCAGCAGTCTACGTAACTCCAGAGATCACCGACTGGCTACCAGCAGACTATGTAACTCCAGAGATCACCGACTGGCTACCAGCAGTCTACGTAACTCCAGAGACCACCGACTGGCTACCAGCAGACTATGTAACTCCAGAGATCACCGACTGGCTACCAGCAGACTATGTAACTCCAGAGACCACCGACTGGCTACCAGCAGACTATGTAACTCCAGAGATCACCGACTGGCTACCAGCAGACTATGTAACTCCAGAGACCACCGACTGGCTACCAGCAGACTATGTAACTCCAGAGACCACCGACTGGCTACCAGCAGACTATGTAACTCCAGAGACCACCGACTGGCTACCAGCAGACTATGTAACTCCAGAGACCACCGACTGGCTACCAGCAGTCTATGTAACTCCAGAACCACCGACTGGCTACCAGCAGTCTATGTAACTCCAGAGACCACCGACTGGCTACCAGCAGTCTATGTAACTCCAGAAACCACCGACTGGCTACCAGCAGTCTATGTAACTCCAGAAACCACCGACTGGCTACCAGCAGTCTACGTAACTCCAGAAACCACCGACTGGCTACCAGCAGTCTATGTAACTCCAGAAACCACCAACTGGCTACCAGCTGTCTATGTAACTATAGAAACCATCGACTGGCTACCAGCAGTCTACATTACTCCAGAAACCACCGACTGGCTACCAGCTGTCTATGTAACTCCAGAAACCATTGACTGGCTACCAGCTGTCTATGTAACTCCAGAAACCACCTACTGGCTACCAGCTGTCTATGTAACTTCAGAAACCATTGACTGGCTACCAGCTGTCTATGTAACTCCAGAAACCATCGACTGGCTACCAGCTGTCTATGTAACCCCAGAAACCATTGACTGGCTACCAGCAGTCTATGTAACTATAGAAACCACCGACTGGCTACCAGCAGTCTATGTAACTCCAGAAACCACCAACTGGCTACCAGCTGTCTATGTAACTATAGAAACCATCGACTGGCTACCAGCAGTCTACGTAACTCCAGAAACCACCGACTGGCTACCAGCAGTCTATGTAACTCCAGAAACCACCAACTGGCTACCAGCTGTCTATGTAACTATAGAAACCATCGACTGGCTACCAGCAGTCTACATTACTCCAGAAACCACCGACTGGCTACCAGCTGTCTATGTAACTCCAGAAACCACCTACTGGCTACCAGCAGTCTATGTAACTATAGAAACCACCTACTGGCTAGCAGCAGTCTATGTAACTCCAGAAACCACCTACTGGCTACCAGCAGTCTATGTAACTATAGAAACCACCGACTGGCTACCAGCAGTCTATGTAACTCCAGAAACCACCAACTGGCTACCAGCTGTCTATGTAACTATAGAAACCATCGACTGGCTACCAGCAGTCTACGTAACTCCAGAAACCACCGACTGGCTACCAGCAGTCTATTTAACTCCAGAAACCACCAACTGGCTACCAGCTGTCTATGTAACTATAGAAACCATCGACTGGCTACCAGCAGTCTACATTACTCCAGAAACCACCGACTGGCTACCAGCTGTCTATGTAACTCCAGAAACCATTGACTGGCTACCAGCTGTCTATGTAACTCCAGAAACCACCTACTGGCTACCAGCTGTCTATGTAACTTCAGAAACCATTGACTGGCTACCAGCTGTCTATGTAACTCCAGAAACCATCGACTGGCTACCAGCTGTCTATGTAACCCCAGAAACCATTGACTGGCTACCAGCTGTCTATGTAACTATAAAAACCACCTACTGGCTAGCAGCAGTCTATGTAACTATAGAAACCACCGACTGGCTAGCAGCAGTCTATGTAACTATAGAAACCACCGACTGGCTAGCAGCAGTCTATGTAACTATAGAAACCACCGACTGGCTACCAGCAGTGTATGTAACTATAGAAACCACCGACTGGCTAGCAGCAGTCTATGTAACTATAGAAACCACCGACTGGCTACCAGCAGTCTATGTAACTATAGAAACCACCGACTGGCTACCAGCAGTCTATGTAACTCCAGAAACCACCAACTGGCTACCAGCTGTCTATGTAACTCCAGAAACCACCGACTGGCTACCAGCTGTCTACGTAACTCCAGAGACCACATACTGGCTACGAGCAGTCTACGTAACTCCAGAAACCACCGACTGGCTACCAGCAGTCTACATAACTCCAGAGACCACCTACTGACTACCAGCAGTCTATGTAACTCCAGAAACCACCTACTGGCTACCAGCAGCCTTTATAATGCCAGAAACCACCGAATGGTTACCAGCAGTCAATACAACTTCACACCGACTGGCAACCAGCAGTCTATGTAGCTCCCGAAACCACCGACTGGCTAGCAGCAGTCTATGTAACTATAGAAACCACCGACTGGCTAGCAGCAGTCTATGTAACTATAGAAACCACCGACTGGCTAGCAGCAGTCTATGTAACTATAGAAACCACCGACTGGCTACCAGCAGTCTATGTAACTATAAAAACCACCTACTGGCTAGCAGCAGTCTATGTAACTATAGAAACCACCGACTGGCTAGCAGCAGTCTATGTAACTATAGAAACCACTGACTGGCTAGCAGCAGTCTATGTAACTATAGAAACCACTGACTGGCTACCAGCAGTCTATGTAACTATAGAAACCACCGACTGGCTAGCAGCAGTCTATGTAACTATAGAAACCACCGACTGGCTACCAGCAGTCTATGTAACTATAGAAACCACCGACTGGCTAGCAGCAGTCTATGTAACTATAGAAACCACCGACTGGCTAGCAGCAGTCTATGTAACTATAGAAACCACCGACTGGCTACCAGCAGTCTATGTAACTATAGAAACCATCGACTGGCTACCAGCAGTCTATGTAACTCCAGAAACCACCAACTGGCTACCAGCTGTCTATGTAACTCCAGAAACCACCGACTGGCTACCAGCTGTCTACGTAACTCCAGAGACCACCGACTGGCTACGAGCAGTCTACGTAACTCCAGAAACCACCGACTGGCTACCAGCAGTCTACATAACTCCAGAGACCACCTACTGGCTAGCAGCAGTCTATGTAACTCCAGAAACCACCTACTGGCTACCAGCAGCCTTTATAATGCCAGAAACCACCGAATGGTTACCAGCAGTCAATACAACTTCACACCGACTGGCAACCAGCAGTCTATGTAGCTCCCGAAACCACCGACTGGCTAGCAGCAGTCTATGTAACTATAGAAACCACCGACTGGCTACCAGCAGTCTATGTAACTATAGAAACCACCGACTGGCTAGCAGCAGTCTATGTAACTATAGAAACCACCGACTGGCTACCAGCAGTCTATGTAACTATAGAAACCACCGACTGGCTAGCAGCAGTCTATGTAACTCCAGAAACCACCAACTGGCTACCAGCTGTCTATGTAACTCCAGAAACCACCGACTGGCTACCAGCTGTCTACGTAACTCCAGAGACCACCGACTGGCTACGAGCAGTCTACGTAACTCCAGAAACCACCGACTGGCTACCAGCAGTCTACATAACTCCAGAGACCACCTACTGGCTACCAGCAGTCTATGTAACTCCAGAAACCACCTACTGGCTACCAGCAGCCTTTATAATGCCAGAAACCACCGAATGGTTACCAGCAGTCAATACAACTTCACACCGACTGGCAACCAGCAGTCTATGTAGCTCCCGAAACCACCGACTGGCTAGCAGCAGTCTATGTAACTATAGAAACCACCGACTGGCTAGCAGCAGTCTATGTAACTATAGAAACCACCGACTGGCTACCAGCAGTCTATGTAACTATAGAAACCACCGACTGGCTACCAGCAGTCTATGTAACTATAAAAACCACCTACTGGCTAGCAGCAGTCTATGTAACTATAGAAACCACCGACTGGCTAGCAGCAGTCTATGTAACTATAGAAACCACCGACTGGCTAGCAGCAGTCTATGTAACTATAGAAACCACCGACTGGCTACCAGCAGTCTATGTAACTATAGAAACCACCGACTGGCTACCAGCAGTCTATGTAACTATAAAAACCACCTACTGGCTAGCAGCAGTCTATGTAACTATAGAAACCACCGACTGGCTAGCAGCAGTCTATGTAACTATAGAAACCACCGACTGGCTAGCAGCAGTCTATGTAACTATAGAAACCACCGACTGGCTACCAGCAGTGTATGTAACTATAGAAACCACCGACTGGCTAGCAGCAGTCTATGTAACTATAGAAACCACCGACTGGCTAGCAGCAGTCTATGTAACTATAGAAACCACCGACTGGCTACCAGCAGTCTATGTAACTATAGAAACCACCTACTGGCTACCAGCAGTCTATGTAACTATAGAAACCACCTACTGGCTAGCAGCAGTCTATGTAACTCCAGAAACCACCTACTGGCTACCAGCAGTCTATGTAACTATAGAAACCACCGACTGGCTACCAGCAGTCTATGTAACTCCAGAAACCACCAACTGGCTACCAGCTGTCTATGTAACTATAGAAACCATCGACTGGCTACCAGCAGTCTACGTAACTCCAGAAACCACCGACTGGCTACCAGCAGTCTATGTAACTCCAGAAACCACCAACTGGCTACCAGCTGTCTATGTAACTATAGAAACCATCGACTGGCTACCAGCAGTCTACATTACTCCAGAAACCACCGACTGGCTACCAGCTGTCTATGTAACTCCAGAAACCACCTACTGGCTACCAGCAGTCTATGTAACTATAGAAACCACCTACTGGCTAGCAGCAGTCTATGTAACTCCAGAAACCACCTACTGGCTACCAGCAGTCTATGTAACTATAGAAACCACCGACTGGCTACCAGCAGTCTATGTAACTCCAGAAACCACCAACTGGCTACCAGCTGTCTATGTAACTATAGAAACCATCGACTGGCTACCAGCAGTCTACGTAACTCCAGAAACCACCGACTGGCTACCAGCAGTCTATGTAACTCCAGAAACCACCAACTGGCTACCAGCTGTCTATGTAACTATAGAAACCATCGACTGGCTACCAGCAGTCTACATTACTCCAGAAACCACCGACTGGCTACCAGCTGTCTATGTAACTCCAGAAACCATTGACTGGCTACCAGCTGTCTATGTAACTCCAGAAACCACCTACTGGCTACCAGCTGTCTATGTAACTTCAGAAACCATTGACTGGCTACCAGCTGTCTATGTAACTCCAGAAACCATCGACTGGCTACCAGCTGTCTATGTAACCCCAGAAACCATTGACTGGCTACCAGCTGTCTATGTAACTCCAGAAACCAACAACTGCCTACTCTGTAACAATGGAAACCATCAACTGCCTACTCTGTAACAATGGAAACCATCGACTGCCTACTCTGTAACACTGGAAACCATCGACTGCCTACTCTGTAACAATGGAAACCATCGACTGCCTACTCTGTAACACTGGAAACCATCGACTGTCTACTCTGTAACACTGGAAAACATCGACTAGTTACTCTGTAACAATGGAAACCATCGACTGCCTACTCTGTAACACTGGAAACCATCGACTGCCTACTCTGTGGCACTGGAAACCATCGACTGTCTACTCTGTAACACTGGAAACCATCGACTGTCTACTCTGTAACACTGGAAACCATCGACTGCCTACTCTGTAACACTGGAAACCATCGACTGCCTACTCTGGCACTGGAAACCATCGACTGTCTACTCTGTGGCACTGGAAACCATCGACTGTCTACTCTGTAACACTGGAAAACATCGACTTGTTACTCTGTAACAATGGAAACCATCGACTGCCTACTCTGTAACACTGGAAAACATCGACTGCCTACTCTGTAACACTGGAAAACATCGACTGCCTACTCTGTAACACTGGAAACCATCGACTGACTACTCTGTAACACTGGAAAACATCGACTGCCTACTCTGTAACACTGGAAACCATCGACTGACTACTCTGTAACACTGGAAACCATCGACTGCCTACTCTGTAACACTGGAAACCATCGACTGTCTACTCTGTAACACTGGAAACCATCGACTACCTACTCTGTAACACTGGAAACCATCGACTGGCTACTCTGTAACACTGGCAACCATCGACTGTCTACTTTGTAACAATGGAACCCATCGACTGCCTACTCTGTGGCACTGGAAACCATCGACTGCCTACTCTGTAACAATGGAAACCATCGACTGCCTACCCTGTAACAATGGCAACCATCGACTGTCTACTCTGTAACAATGGCAACCATCGACTGCCTACTCTGTAACAATGGCAACCATCGACTGTCTACTCTGTGACAATGGAAACCATCGACTGTTTACTCTGTAACACTGGAAACCATCGACTGGCTACTTTGTAACACTGGAAACCATCGACTGGCTACTCTGTAACACTGGAAACCATCGACTGGCTACTCTGTAACACTGGAAACCATCGACTGGTTTCTCTGTAACACTGGAAACCATCGACTGCCTACTCTGTAACACTGGAAACCATCGACTGCCTACTCTGTAACACTGGAAACCATCGACTGGCTACTCTGTAACACTGGAAACCATCGACTGGTTACTCTGTAACACTGGAAACCATCGACTGCCTACTCTGTAACACTGGAAAACATCGACTAGTTACTCTGTAACAATGGAAACCATCGACTGTCTACTCTGTAACACTGGAAACATCGACTGGTTACTCTGTAACACTGGAAACCATCGACTGCCTACTCTGTAACACTGGAAACCATCGACTGGCTACTCTGTGGCACTGGAAACCATCGACTGGCTACTCTGTATTACATTCAGTGCTAGCTCTAGTTTCAACTATCATTCATTACCCAGAAACCTTACCTGTCAGTGCAACATCCTGATTTATCATCATGATGCATGCGCTTATAATATTGTATTATTATTTATATTATTGTAAAAGGTTGAGATTAGAAAACAATTGTTTATGAGCACAACATTTAATTAATTGTCTTCTATTTATATAAATATGTGATTCAATCAATAATGTATATTTTCTGTTACAGAAATGTAAAGGGAAGTATCAGCGAGCTATCCTGTATGTGTCTGGGGACGCCCTTCGTGTCGTCGACGAGATTAGCAAGGTCTGTATAAAGGAATGCAAAATGTTTATTCTTTCACCGTTTTATAATGGAAACTACAACGAAAACATTGATTCATTTTTCACAGTCAGCGAACCAGTTTAGATTTCCCAATGTAAGGATAATATGTAGATTGTATTCGTTATTTACGTCTCATCAATGTACAACACACATCATTCAATGTAATAAAAACAATCCATGTACTCTCGGAGACGTGAATATGCTCTCTAAACCGGACAGACAGGTACCATTTTTGTCCCACTGGAATAGACAGGTCTACACCGGAAACGTATGAGCCCCTCCGAAATGGACAGGCACCAAGGCATTGTGTTCCATTCCCTAAAATGGCAGGCACAGGAACTGTATGTACCCCTCTGAAATATACTGGCACCTGAACCCTATGTGATCCTTTGAAATGGACATGCACCGGAACTCTTTGTGAACAGCTGAAATGTACATGCACCCGAACTCTTTGTGAACAGCTGAAATGGACATGCACCCGAACTCTTTGTGAACAGCTGAAATGGACATGCACCCGAACTCTTTGTGAACAGCTGAAATGGACATGCACCCAAACTCTTTGTGAACAGCTGAAATGGACATGCACCCAAACTCTTTGTGAACAGCTGAAATGGACATGCATCGGAACACTTTGTGAACACCTGAAATGGACATGCATCGGAACTCATTGTGAACACCTGAAATGGACATGCATCGGAACTCTTTGTGAACACCTGAAATGGACATGCACCCGAACTCTTTGTGAACACCTGAAATGGACATGCACCCAAACTCTTTGTAAACAGCTGAAATGGACATGCTGCACTGGCCATATGTGACCTGAAATGGTCAATCACCAGACTGTTTCTGAAATTGGCAGGCATTACAGGGATCATTCTAGAGGGCGATGTGGGCGAAATTAGGCGACTCTGACTTCGCCCTCTGGGGGCCCCACTTCTCCCTAAAAAAATAATATTTTTTGGTTTTTACGATTTACAAACCAAATTTTGTCTAGTAAGATACACTGGCCCATTATAAAGCACTCCTTCTATTCAAATGTTGTATTTAATGGTTGTACTGTGCATTTTAACCCTACTTTGCAGAAGTATATTAAAGAAAACACCATTTAAAGAAGCGATCACACGCTTTCTCACTTCTCCCAAAAATTGTGACCTAGAATGAACCCTGGCATTAGAGTAGAACCCCGAACCTGCATGTCAGCTGAATAACTTCCTCAATTGAAAAAAGTCTGTAGTTTGTAGAACTAGCAAGAGCATCAGTGAAAGACAAGTGATTATTTGTGAACATTGTTAATCACTCTCCAGCAGCCATCACATTGCATATTCTGTGTAGCAGAGATTACGTCCTTCCACAGCACTATATTGTTTGTTCTATATTTCAGAGTATGATTGTAGACCAAACGATAGAGAAGGTGTCGTTCTGTGCCCCAGACAGAAATCACGAGAAAGGCTTTGCATACATTTGTCGGGATGGTACCACTAGACGTTGGATGTGCCATGGCTTTCTGGCCGTCAAAGAATCGGTATGATCAATTTATGATGAGGATGTTCAGTTTTATGTTGTCCCACATATTCGTCATTTTCCTTTTTATTGTATGAGGTTAACATGATACTGGTGATCGTTTAATGGGAGTGGGAGTCACATCATAGATGGGTTTTGTGGGAGTCACATCATAGATGTTTTTGTGGGAGTCACAGAGTCAATCATGGATGGTTTTGTGGGATGCTCAAACCATATCTCTGACCTTATTACAACACGATACTGCTCAAACCACATCTCTTACCTTATTACAACACGATACTGCTCAAACCACATCTCTTACCTTATTACAACATGATACTGCTCAAACCACATCTCTGACCTTATTACAACACGATACTGCTCAAACCACATCTCTTACCTTATTACAACACGATGCTGCTCAAACCACATCTCTTACCTTATTACAACATGATACTGCTCAAACCACATCTCTGACCTTATTACAACACGATACTGCTCAAACCACATCTCTTACCTTATTACAACACGATACTGCTCAAACCACATCTCTTACCTTATTACAACACGATACTGCTCAAACCACATCTCTTACCTTATTACAACACGATACTGCTCAAACCACATCTCTTACCTTATTACAACACGATACTGCTCAAACCACATCTCTTACCTTATTACAACACGATGCTGCTCAAACCACATCTCTGAAACTGGTTCATCAATTTTGATGAAGCTTTTTTGGTGCATTTGGGAAACTAGTAAAGTAAAATCGTTCTAATTTGAAATCAAAGCACTACTGTGGCTGTCCTGAAATCTATTCTCTCTATGGCTGTCATCTTGAAATCTATTTTTGACTTCTCCCATTGATGGGAAACCTGATCAGCCTAATATATGAGAGAAGACTAACACATGGCTGATCCGAAATCAATGATGGTCGTAATGACGTCCATCTTGAAAATATTATTTTCGACCTCTCCTTCAGGTAAATTTGTCTGCAGTTTTTATGCTATATTTAGACTGTTGTATCATATTTGAGCAAGTATTAACAAAGGGTGTGACTGTTGGTTTACAATCACCCAGGGAGTGTTACTCAGTGCTGTCATTGTATAGTTAGAATAGCAATATTGTAGAGATAGTTGTTTTAGTTCATTGTGTTCATTTCGGGTGTAGTTGTTTTAGTTCATTGTGTTCATTTCGGGTGTGGTTTTGGTACAAGTTCTATTCAACAGTTTTTGTTAGCTGGGATCGATACTAATGTATCATTAAGACCAAAAAACATTAGATTACATAGTGTTACATTGCTTACTCCTGACAGAATAACGTGCCAACATTTTGAAAGCCAGCTAGCTGTCTCGAGACATATCAGAATACAATATTAGCATTCACGTATCAGGTGTGCGACTCTGTGGGCCGTTTCCATGGTCATTGTAGCCTTTATTGGAGCATTCTTCATGCTGGAAATCCATTAATTTGAAATACTCTGGATCTAAAATTGCCTTCATTAAATGCGTCATCAGTATCATATTTGACACTTGGTATATGAAGGTGTTGTCCAGGTTGTGTTTGCATAGTTTCTACAGCGTTCTTTCCCATTACTGTTTAGTGCATTAGTGCTTGCAGCACTGTTTGGTGCATTAGTGCTTGCAGCACTGTTTAGTGCATTAGTGCTTCCAGCACCGTTTCTGTTTCCCTCTTGCTTAGCACACCCTAGTCTTTGGCTTCAGCAAATCTAATTTAGCAGAATGGTAAAGCCGTTTGATAGCAGCTGTCTGGGAACATCAATCTTCATCAGATAGATACTAATCTAGCAGCTGTCTGTCGGATAGATACTAATCTAGCAGCTGTCTGGGTACATCAATCTTCATCAGATAGATACTAATCTAGCAGCTGTCTGTCAGATAGATACTAATCTAGCAGCTGTCTGTCAGATAGATACTAATCTAGCAGCTGTCTGGATACATCAATCTTCATCAGATAGATTCTAATCTAGCAGCTGTCTGTCAGATAGATACTAATCTAGCAGCTGTCTGTCAGATAGATACTAATCTAGCAGCTGTCTGGATACATCAATCTTTATCAGATAGATACTAATCTAGCAGCTGTCTGTCAGATAGATACTAATCTAGCAGCTGTCTGGATACATCAATCTTCATCAGATATATACTAATCTAGCAGCTGTCTGTCAGATATATACTAATCTAGCAGCTGTCAGGATACATCAATCTTCGTCATATAGATACTAATCTAGCAGCTGTCTGGATACATCAATCTTCAGATAGATACTAATCTAGCAGCTGTCTGGATACATCAATCTTCATCAGATAGATACTAATCTAGCAGCTGTCTGGGTACATCAATCTTCATCCGATAGATACTAATCTAGCAGCTGTCTGGGTACATCAATCTTCATCAGATAGATACTAATCTAGCAGCTGTCTGGGTACATCAATCTTCATCAGATAGATACTAATCTAGCAGCTGTCAGGATACATCAATCTTCATCAGATAGATACTAATCTAGCAGCTGTCTGGATACATCAATCTTCAGATAGATACTAATCTAGCAGCTGTCTGGGTACATCAATCTTCATCAGATATATACTAATCTAGCAGCTGTCTGGGTACATCAATCTTCAGATAGATACTAATCTAGCAGCTGTCTGGGTACATCAATCTTCAGATAGATACTAATCTAGCTGCTGTCTGTCAGATAGATACTAATCTAGCAGCTGTCTGGATACATCAATCTTCAGATAGATACTAATCTAGCAGCTGTCTGGGTACATCAATCTTCATCAGATATATACTAATCTAGCAGCTGTCTGTCAGATATATACTAATCTAGCAGCTGTCTGGGTACATCAATCTTCATCAGATAGATACTAATCTAGCAGCTGTCAGGATACACCAATCTTCATCAGATATATACTAATCTAGCAGCTGTCTGGATACATCAATCTTCAGATAGGGAAGCCCATCTTGCTCTAGAAAGTCTATTATTCGTCTGTATTAGAAAGTCTATTATTCGTCTGTATTACTATTAGAAAGTCTTATTTGCCCGATTCTTCTGTAAAATAATTGGACAGAAGTTCTGCCTAATTAATATTACAGATTCCTATTAATATGAAGCAAACTGGGTAAAAAAAACTAGGTCACATGATCATGTAATAGGAAAACCTCATTCTTGATCTAGCAAATCTATTTTAGCTTGATTCTGTTCAGTAGTTGAACTTTGATGCAAGAGACCATATTGCAAGGTCAGGCAGATGGGAAGCACCTAGCAAATCTATTATTCACTGGTATTATTCACTGGTATTATTCAAACTTTGTCAAAAATTATATTTTGACAAAGACTACATGTTTCTTTCCAAAACCAATTGTCTGGATGAGAAAATAGGATTACTTGGTAAAATAAGAATACAATGACTACACATGAATATCAGGTGTGTGACCCGATCATTTGTATGGTCTTCTTGAGGTGTGTGACCCGTTCATTTGTATGGTCTTCTTGAGGTGTGTGACCCGTTCATTTGTATGGTCTTCTTGAGGTGTGTGACCCGTTCATTTGTATGGTCTTCTTGAGGTGTGTGACCCGATCATTTGTATGGCTTCTTGAGGTGTGTGACTCGATCATTTGTATGGCTTCTTGAGGTGTGTGACCCGATCATTTGTATGGTCTTCTTGAGGTGTGTGACTCGATCATTTGTATGGTTTCTTGAGGTGTGTGACCCGATCATTTGTATGGTTTCTTGAGGTGTGTGACCCGATCATTTGTATGGTTTCTTGAGGTGTGTGACCCAATCATTTGTATGGTTTCTTGAGGTGTGTGACCCGATCATTTGTATGGCTTCTTGAGGTGTGTGACCCGATCATTTATATGGTCTTCTTGAGGTGTGTGACCCGATCATTTGTATGGTCTTCTTGAGGTGTGTGACCCGTTCATTTGTATCATTTCTTGAGGTGTGTGACCCATTCATTTGTATCGTTTCTTGAGGTGTGTGACCCGATCATTGTTGGCCTTGTTGAGGTGTGTGACCCGATCATTTGTATGGTCTTCTTGAGGTGTGTGACCCGATCATTTGTATGGTCTTCTTGAGGTGTGTGACCCGATCATTTGTATGGTCTTCTTGAGGTGTGTGACCCTATCATTTGTATGGCTTCTTGAGGTGTCTGACCTGATCATTTGTATGGCTTCTTGAGGTGTGTGACCCGATCATTTGTATGGCTTCTTGAGGTGTGTGACCCGTTCATTTGTATCGTTTCTTGCGGTGTATGACCTGATCATTGTTGGCCTTGTTGAGGTGTGTGACCCGATCATTGTTGGCCTTGTTGAGGTGTGTGACCCGATCATTTGTATGGCTTCTTGAGGTGTGTGACCCAATCATTGTTGGCCTTGTTGAGGTGTGTGACCTGATCATTGTTGGCTTTGTTGAGGTGTGTGACCTGATCATTGTTGGCCTTGTTGAGGTGTGTGACCTGATCATTGTTGGCCTTGTTGAGGTGTGTGACCTGATCATTGTTGGCCTTGTTGAGGTGTGTGACCTGCTCATTGTTGGCCTTGTTGAGGTGTGTGACCCGATCATTGTTGGCCTTGTTGAGGTGTGTGACCAGATCATTGTTGGCCTTGTTGAGGTGTGTGACCCGATCATTGTTGGCCTTGTTGAGGTGTGTGACCCGATCATTGTTGGCCTTGTTGAGGTGTGTGACCCGATCATTGTTGGCTTTGTTGAGGTGTGTGACCCGATCATTGTTGGCCTTGTTGAGGTGTGTGACCCGATCATTGTTGGCCTTGTTGAAGTGTGTGACCCGATCATTGTTGGCCTTGTTGAGGTGTGTGACCCGATCATTGTTGGTCTTGTTGAGGTGTGTGACCTGATCATTGTTGGCCTTGTTGAGGTGTGTGACCTGATCATTGTTGGCTTTGTTGAGGTGTGTGCCCCGATCATTGTTGGCCTTGTTGAGGTGTGTGACCCGATCATTGTTGGCCTTGTTGAGGTGTGTGACCTGATCATTGTTGGCTTTGTTGAGGTGTGTGACCTGATCATTGTTGGCCTTGTTGAGGTGTGTGACCTGATCATTGTTGGCCTTGTTGAGGTGTGTGACCTGATCATTGTTGGCCTTGTTGAGGTGTGTGACCCGATCATTGTTGGCCTTGTTGAGGTGTGTGACCCGATCATTGTTGGCCTTGTTGAGGTGTGTGACCCGATCATTGTTGGCCTTGTTGAGGTGTGTGACCCGATCATTGTTGGCCTTGTTGAGGTAGGTGTGTGACCCGATCATTGTTGGCCTTGTTGAGGTGTGTGACCCGATCATTGTTGGCCTTGTTGAGGTGTGTGACCCGATCATTGTTGGCCTTGTTATGTTTACTTTGTGCTGCTTCCTAGAGCGATAAATACTAATATTAAACTGGCATGCAAATATTTTTATATATCACATGTTGCAGGCTTTATATATAGTTAACGAGCCTGTAGTCCAGTCTTGTACCATGTATGATGGGTGATTGTATGCCTGTCATACGTGTGAGGCTGTAGTCCAGTCCGGTACCATGTATGATGGGTGATTGTATGCCTGTCATACGTGTGAGGCTCTAGTCCTGGCATGTGCCAAATAGGACTGCCGATTGTCTACCTGATAATAATAGTTGGTACTATGCCAGGTATAATTGTGTAATATATCGCTATGTAACTAGTGTACAAGGGCAGCATTACGTTCTGGTCTTACATTAGATATATGTACTATACCATTAATTCTCATTTTAAGGATCAAGAAGCCGCCACTATATATAGCATGAAGCAACTTGTGCTTGTTGTATGTGAATATGTTACAAGCTGGACATATCAATGACACACATATATGATGCAATTTTACCTTTTTATTTGCTTTGTGTAATGTTGCATGTGTGTATCATGATTAAGTTGCTCATTTGCTCAGCTACACGTTCATTTCCCTGCTATTTTAATGTATTTATGGATGCAGCAGCTTATTTAAGATCGAATTGTTGCAGTGATGGGGAAGTTCTTGCAGATATACAAATTGTTTAATCAAAGTTCAGTGTTCCTTCTAGAAAAGCATTTACGTCATTTGCGTTTTATTTCTAATCTTTTAGGCATAAATCTTATGTATTTTATACTGGATACACTGCAGGTTGTGCTATAGAAACATAATGTTTGTTTGCACACTGTGTCCTTGACATTCAGACACAACCAGTACTGTTGTCAGACTTCTTGATCGAATGCTTCAGATCTTAGATTTCAATCGAAACAAACCGTGCTGGGTTCTTGATCTAATGGTCACGTCATAGACTTTATAGTTACTGGTATGTTCACAAACTCACAATCTTGTAAATAGATACTGGTACGTTCACAAACTCACAATCTTGTGAATAGATACTGGTACGTTCACAAACTTACAATCTTGTAAATAGATACTGGTATGTTCACAAACTCACAATCTTGTGAATAGATACTGGTATGTTCACAAACTCACAATCTTGTGAATAGATACTGGTACGTTCACAAACTCACAATCTTGTGAATAGATACTGGTACGTTCACAAACTCACAATCTTGTGAATAGATATTGGTACGTTCACAAACTCACAATCTTTAAATAGATACTGGTATGTTCACAAACTCACAATCTTGTAAATAGATACTGGTACGTTCACAAACTCACAATCTTGTGAATAGATACTGGTATGTTCACTAACTCACAATCTTGTGAATAGATACTGGTATGTTCACAAACTCACAATCTTGTAAATAGATACTGGTATGTTCACAAACTCACAATCTTGTAAATAGATACTGGTATGTTCACAAACTCACAATCTTGTGAATAGATATTGATATGTTCATAAACTCACAATCTTGTAAATAGATATTGGTACGTTCACAAACTCACAATCTTGTAAATAGATATTGATATGTTCATTAACGTTCAACCGTTTGAACAGATTTTGGTACACTCTCCATCTTGGAATCAGCTATCATGTTCACAACTATTTTGCTCACTAACTTATTCAGGAAAGTATGACCTTGTGAATTGTCTACAGTAGCGTCACGGTGACGGGAACTGTTGCAATGGACAATGAATCTTGTTGAGAGTCTATTAGTCACAGCGTTAATATATTCTAGACAATGTTGTCTAAACATTGCCTCTAGTTTGATCACATTATGACAAGAGTCCTACTACGGTGACTGCAGATTCAATTTAATATTTCTCCATAGAATTCTCCATTTCTGCCACATTGAAAGTGATCGTATTAACCGTTTTAGTTATTATGCAAGTAATTAGTTGCATTTATATTCTGTAGAGAATTTGGAGAAAACAAAAGATTAAGGTAAATCACTATAATTAACATCAAAGCATGTGTTGGAAACATAACATTACTTCAGTAACATTATTGGACCTGTATTGTTCTATATAGCCTGCATTATATAACATAATTATATTCAAATAGTACTAGAGACCTGTATAGCATAGATACATGTAGTCCATCAATAACTATTTCATTATGGTAATACAATGTTAGGGATATATGCTGTACTGCTGTTTGCACCATAGGATTAGAGAGGTGGCAAATTTCACATTGCAAGTGTTCATCAGTAATTACTGTGCATTTTTGTGATGTCAGGGTTCCCACTGACGGTCGCCAATTGCGACCAAAATAAATACTGGCGCCAGTTTGTTAAATTGCCAAAATATTTGTTGCAACTGTTTTTCTTTTCTTTTTTGCACAACATTTTTTGTCAAACACATGGCTTCAAATATTTATCTGTCAAATATTTGGTTCTTCATTGTTACAAGTTTTTTCAAACTGGCTCCAGTTGTTTTTTCAATTGGCGACAGAAGTGGCACAGACAAACATTCAGTCAGAGGGAACCCTGGATGTCTATATTTAACTTTTAATATTCATAATTTTATTTAAAATTTAATTGGGAATACATTTGTTAAATTATAACAGTTACTAATAATATAAATCCTTTGTTTAAGGAGATGGGGATGATTCAGTTCGCACAAATTGCAGTATTTGTTTGCAAACATTATAGAGCCAGATCAGATGGCACAGAACGTGCCATCTGATCAGGCTCTATGCTGTTTGCTATTCGGATAATGGAGTTAAATCATTTGGCTGAATAGCAAACAACATAGATTATGATCAGATGTGGCATTACGTCGCAACTGATCTGGATCTATGTTGTTTGCACATTCCTTCCAATTTATTCAGCATTTTAAGAATTAAAAAATGTAAATTTTAGATTCTGAGTAACCTAATTGTTTACACTTCAATGTTTATGCCCCTTGCAAAGAAAGTCGTGAATATTGTTTTATTACAGATGTCGGTCACTTGGTCCTGCCAGCTCTCATGTCTGCTCCATATATACTTGGACGGCATTTTAGGATTTTATTTTCTATGTACATACTCTATATTGCAAATATTTTTCTAGCGATACACTTTAACTGCGAATTATTACATGAAACTGTGAAACTTAATGAAATTAATAATTATATGCGTTGAAATTCAATGTTAATTATTAAATATATTTAATTATATGGTTGCATTTCTATTGCGCTTAAGTATATTTGAAATGTTCACCGTATATGCAAGATGCATGCCCGTAATGCCATAATCAAAGTCCCACAGAGCTAACGATGGTCTTAATTGGGCACAATATATTTTCCGTCCGCCCATGTTTTTTAAACCGATCGATATGTTTTGAAATAACTTCACACAAATATTCATCATAATTATTCACACTAGCCATCAGAAATACGTGCAATATATTGTGTTGACTATATTTATTTATTTGAAATTAGGGATGGCAACATATAGCGATTTTGCTATTCGAATATTTGGTCAAGAAGGTATTCGGAATAATCGATAGAATTCTATCAAAAACTCTAACTCATAAAATGTGCCATATTGACCTAATGTCCTACTGTAATATGACGACGACTCATTCAATTATTGTTATCGGCCACTGTACATTCATGGGCGTTTTCACAAATGGAGCTATTGTCACTTGAACTGTTTTACATTGAAATGTTCTTGTCTAAACAGTTTTGACATCATAATTAAATACTAACCACCTTACTTAGCACCTACTGTTACTATCTAATTACATGGCTCAAAGTGTCAATTAACACCTGCCATGGATGCGACCACAACATGGTTTATTCACACATCCTGGGGCGATTTCTTTTGTATTGGAAGGTTTTATGATGGTTTCAAAAGAAAACAACGTATCTGATTTTATGACAGTTTATTTCATTTTTGAAAATATATTTTTCCGGAATATTTGAATACTGGAATAGTATTTCAGACGTTCGAGCAAATATGCGTTGCCATCCCTATTTGAAATTGATCAATATGTTTTAATATAGTGTCACACAATGTTCACCATATTAGGTGTACTCGTTATGTGCAAGGCCCAGGTCAATACATGCAAGGTCACACATGACCGTCAAAGGTCAGAATTTTGTGCAATATTTTTTGGTCTCCTATATTATAGCGATCAACCTATTTTGAAATAATTAGGAGGCATGTTTTACAAACAATCTTGTTTTATTACCAAATGTAATCATTTAGTATGTTTAGCTTATTTTTCTCAGTTTTCTAAATGAATGCAATAGATGTTACCCGCGTTCTGATCCTGTGTTGACAAAGGCAGTTTAGTGACATATATACATATAGAAATAGAAGAATTAAAAGCATGAAATATGAATAATGAAGTAAAAGAAGATACAATAATGAAAGCATGCTTTGATAGTACATGACTGCATGTTCTTTATGCTTTTATTGGCACTATTGCTAGTAAATCTGCTTTGGCTATGGGTAACAAACTTGAATGTATGAAATCCTGGCATGTTTACCGTATAGTCCCACCCATAAATCGAGCGTTTGTCTTGAAAAAACTTCTGATCCTTATGACAGTCGTTACGACGATGGTGTTTTCTCTCATTAATGAATGAAACTGGCCTCAATTTGAGATATCTGGTCAACTTTATTCCATTACAAATCATAAAAATTGCACAACAATAATATATATGTAAGTTTGTGCATCAGCTTCACAAATAAAACAGACATGAAGGTGCAACAAATTAAAAAAGATCAACTTGTTTTTCAACCTTGTTTTGCTTTTTTCTCTGCCATAAGTGAAATTAATTCATAAAATTTCTGGATGAGAAAAGGGTCGACTTATAGTCGGGAATACACGGTAAGTTAGGAACTTGTGTGTCGAAGGCTGAGTGATTCGATGATCTAGTTTCTGAAGACAGAAAGTTGTAAATGTATTGAATTCCTTCATGTATTTGTATGTATTACTATGTGAATGTCCCTCAGACACTCTTACATACTTATTAGCATGTTATAATAGTTCCAGTACAGATACAGATGTTTTTATTGATTATCCTAATGTTAAGCTTGCACTCAGTTCTTCCAACTTATACTGAACATATGCTTGTGTCAGCTGGTACTAGGTTATCAGCATTCTGCTTTGGGGTGATATAAACATGTCAGGTATTGAAAGTCTTGTCTGTAGTATGGATATATGTCACAGGTTTCTAAGAGGAAATACTGTAGAATGGATCAGACCAGAAAACATGTGAAGAATGTTGAATTACAAAATCAAATTTCTAGTCCACCCCCGTTGTTGAGTGTTAAGGTCGCTGACTTGTATACCACTGTCATCACTGATGGTCACAGGTTAAGGTCGCTGACTTAGATACCACTGTCATCACTGATAGTCACAGGTTAATGTCGCTGACTTGTATACCACTGTAATCACTGATAGTCACAGGTTAATGTCGCTGACTTGTATACCACTGTCATCACTGATGGTCACGGGTCCACCTCCGTGGTCGAGTGGTTACGGTCGCTGACTTATATACCACTGTCATCACAGGTTACAGTCGCTGACTTGTATACCACTGTCATCACTGATGGTCACGGATCCACCTCCGTGGTCGAGTGGTTAAGGTCGCTGACTTGTATACCACTGTCATCACTGATGGTCACAGGTTACGGTCGCTGACTTGTATACCACTGTCATCACTGATGGTCACAGGTTCGAATCCCGCTCAAGCCGTGTCTCTTTATATGAAAAAGTTGGCAGTTTCTTATAGAGGTTGGTGCACCAAGTACTGGTTAGCCGCTGTAGTGTTGTTAGGTAAGCTGCCCGCCGGCGATATACATGTAGCCCAAAATGTTACTGATGAAGGCGTAAAACCCGAACAAACATTTCAGAGTCAAATGTGTTAAATAATTACATAGCTAGTCTGACCCATAAACAATAAAATGGCAAACCTTTCTGGGGCGGGAGTTAAGTGTGAATTTATGGGTTGAGTGGTAGATTTCTCTGCTTTATAATGCATGGAGACCATCATTGTACAACTACTGTTTAAACTGCTAGTTATATTGTATTGGTTCCCTTGTGCCAATGGCTAGGGTGAATTATTGTGATTGGGGTTTTGTCTGCTGTCCATCAACAATTGCATTTCATAAGACTTCTTCATGTGTATATAGATTTACACCAAACTTGTAGTGTCCTTGCATTGACCTTTTGGTGGTGTTCTTCAGTGCACTTAGCAGCTTTGTGAGTTGCAAACAGTAAAATGCTTGCATGCTTGATGGACTTTCACCAAACCTAGTTTATACTACATTGTAATCAACCTGCCTGAGTGTTATGGAAATGGTCAGCTTTAATTGTTCATAGCAATCGCCACAGCTAAAATAGAAACATATTGCATCTCACAACTTGATGGAATTGCAACAAACTTGGTTTAGATTATCCTTGTGACAACTGATGTAGCACTGATATAGTCAAGTCAGGTGTGCACTGATATAGTCAGTCAGGTGTGCACTGATGGAGTCAAGTCAGTCAGGTGTGCATTGATAGTCAGTCAGGTGTGCACTGATATAGTCAGTCAGGTGTGCACTGATATAGTCAGTCAGATGTGCACTGATATAGTCAGTCAGGTGTGCACTGATATAGTCAGTCAGGTGTGCACTGATAGAGTCAGTCAGTCAGGTGTGCACTGATATAGTCAGTCAGGTGTGTACCGATATAGTCAGTCAGGGTGTGCACTGATATAGTCAGTCAGGTGTGTACCGATATAGTCAGTCAGGTGTGTACCGATATAATCAGTCAGGTGTGCACTGATATAGTCAGTCAGGTGTGTACCGATATAGTCAGTCAGGTGTGCACTGATATAGTCAGTCAGGTGTGCACTGATATAGTCAGTCAGGTGTACACTGATAGAGTCAGTCAGATGTGCACTGATATAGTCAGTCAGGTGTGTACCGATATAGTCAGTCTGGTGTGCACCGATATAATCAGTCAGGTGTGCACTGATATAGTCAGTCTGGTGTGCACTGATTTAGTCAGTCAGGTGTACACTGATATAGTCAGTCAGGTGTGCACTGATTTAGTCAGTCAGGTGTGCACTGATTTAGTCAGTCAGGTGTGCACTGATATAGTCAGTCAGGTGTGCATTGATAGTCGGTTAGGTGTGCACCGATATAGTCAGTCAGGGTGTGCACTGATATAGTCAGTCAGGTGTGCACTGATATAGTTTGTCAGGTGTGCACTGATATAGTCAGTCAGGTGTGCACTGATATAGTCTGTCAGGGTGTGCACTGATATAGTCAGTCAGGTGTGCATTGATAGTCGGTTAGGTGTGCACCGATATAGTCAGTCAGGGTGTGCACTGATATAGTCAGTCAGGGTGTGCACTGATATAGTTTGTCAGGGTGTGCACTGATATAGTCAGTCAGGTGTGCACTGATATAGTCCGTCAGGGTGTGCACTGATATAGTCAGTCAGGTGTACACTGATAGAGTCAGTCAGGTGTGCACTGATATAGTCAGTCAGGTGTGTACCGATATAGTCAGTCTGGTGTTCACCGATATAATCAGTCAGGTGTGCACTGATATAGTCAGTCTGGTGTGCACTGATTTAGTCAGTCAGGTGTACACTGATATAGTCAGTCAGGTGTGCACTGATTTAGTCAGTCAGGTGTGCACTGATATAGTCAAGTCAGGTGTGCACTGATTTAGTCAGTCAGGTGTACACTGATTTAGTCAGTCAGGTGTACACTGATATAGTCAGTCAGGTGTGCACTGATTTAGTCAGTCAGGTGTGCACTGATATAGTCAGTCAGGTGTGCATTGATAGTCGGTTAGGTGTGCACCGATATAGTCAGTCAGGGTGTGCACTGATATAGTCAGTCAGGGTGTGCACTGATATAGTTTGTCAGGGTGTGCACTGATATAGTCAGTCAGGTGTGCACTGATATAGTCCGTCAGGGTGTGCACTGATATAGTCAGTCAGGTGTGCATTGATAGTCGGTTAGGTGTGCACCGATATAGTCAGTCAGGGTGTGCACTGATATAGTCAGTCAGGGTGTGCACTGATATAGTTTGTCAGGGTGTGCACTGATATAGTCAGTCAGGTGTGCACTGATATAGTCCGTCAGGGTGTGCACTGATATAGTCAGTCAGGTGTGCACTGATTTAGTCAGTCAGGTGTGCACTGATAGGTTAGTCAGGTGTGCACTGATAGGCTAGTCAGGGTGTGCACTGATATAGTCAGTCAGGGTGTGCACTGATATAGTCAGTCAGGGTGTGCACTGATAGGTTAGTCAGGGTTTGCACCGATAGGTCGGTCACGGTGTGCACTATATGTCAACTGACAAGGTCAGTCAGGGTGTGCACTATTGGGACTGTAGATCCTCTAGTACGGTGTGCACCAATAGGTCAGTCAGGGTGTGCACCGATAGGTCAGTCAGGGTGTGCATTGATAGGTCAGTCAGGGTGTGCATTGATAGGTCAGTCAGGGTGTGCATTGATAGGTCAGTCAGGGTGTGCATTGATAGGTCAGTCAGGGTGTGCATTGATAGGTCAGTCAGGGTGTGCATTGATAGGTCAGTCAGGGTGTGCATTGGTAGGTCAGTCAGGGTGTGCATTGATAGGTCAGTCAGGGTGTGCATGCTCATGTGCGATAGGTCAGTCAGGGTGTGCATTGATAGGTGTGCATTGATAGGTCAGTCAGGGTGTGATAGGTCAGTCTATTGGGTCACAGTGTGCATCCTCTAGTATGGTGTGCACTGATTTAGTCAGTCAGGTGTACACTGATATAGTCAGTCAGGTGTGCACTGATTTAGTCAGTCAGGTGTGCACTGATTTAGTCAGTCAGGTGTACACTGATATAGTCAGTCAGGTGTGCACTGATTTAGTCAGTCAGGTGTGCACTGATTTAGTCAGTCAGGTGTGCACTGATTTAGTCAGTCAGGTGTGCACTGATATAGTCAGTCAGGTGTGCACTGATATAGTCAGTCAGGGTGTGCACTGATATAGTCAGTCAGGTGTGCACTGATTTAGTCAGTCAGGTGTGCACTGATTTAGTCAGTCAGGTGTACACTGATATAGTCATTCAGGGTGTGCACTGATTTAGTCAGTCAGGTGTGCACTGATAGGTTAGTCAGGGTGTGCACTGATATAGTCAGTCAGGGTGTGCACTGATATAGTCAGTCAGGGTGTGCACTGATATAGTCAGTCAGGGTGTGCACTGATATAGTCAGTCAGGGTGTGCACTGATAGGTTAGTCAGGGTTTGCACCGATAGGTCGGTCACGGTTTGCACTATATGTCAACTGACAAGGTCAGTCAGGGTGTGCACTATTGGGACTGTAGATCCTCTAGTACGGTGTGCACCAATAGGTCAGTCAGGGTGTGCACCGATAGGTCAGTCAGGGTGTGCATTGATAGGTCAGTCAGGGTGTGCATTGATAGGTCAGTCAGGGTGTGCATTGATAGGTCAGTCAGGGTGTGCATTGATAGGTCAGTCAGGGTGTGCATTGGTAGGTCAGTCAGGGTGTGCATTGGTAGGTCAGTCAGGGTGTGCATTGATAGGTCAGTCAGGGTGTGCATTGATAGGTCAGTCAGGGTGTGCATTGATAGGTCAGTCAGGGTGTGCATTGATAGGTCAGTCAGGGTGTGCATTGATAGGTCAGTCAGGGTGTGCATTGATAGGTCAGTCAGGGTGTGCATTGATAGGTCAGTCAGGGTGTGCATTGATAGGTCAGTCAGGGTGTGCATTGATAGGTCAGTCAGGGTGTGCATTGATAGGTCAGTCAGGGTGTGCATTGATAGGTCAGTCAGGGTGTGCATTGATAGGTCAGTCAGGGTGTGCATTGGTAGGTCAGTCAGGGTGTGCATTGATAGGTCAGTCAGGGTGTGCATTGATAGGTCAGTCAGGGTGTGCATTGGTAGGTCAGTCAGGGTGTGCATTGTAGTCAGTCAGGGTGTGCATTGATAGGTCAGTCAGGGTGTGCATTGATAGGTCAGTCAGGGTGTGCATTGATAGGTCAGTCAGGGTGTGCACCAATAGGTCAGTCAGGGTGTGCATTGATAGGTCAGTCAGGGTGTGCATTGATAGGTCAGTCAGGGTGTGCACCGATAGGTCAGTCAGGGTGTGCATTGATAGGTCAGTCAGGGTGTGCATTGATAGGTCAGTCAGGGTGTGCACCGATAGGTCAGTCAGGGTGTGCATTGATAGGTCAGTCAGGGTGTGCATTGATAGGTCAGTCAGGGTGTGCATTGATAGGTCAGTCAGGGTGTGCATTGATAGGTCAGTCAGGGTGTGCATTGATAGGTCAGTCAGGGTGTGCACCGATAGGTCAGTCAGGGTGTGCATTGGTAGGTCAGTCAGGGTGTGCATTGATAGGTCAGTCAGGGTGTGCATTGATAGGTCAGTCAGGGTGTGCATTGATAGGTCAGTCAGGGTGTGTACTATTGGGGCTGTAGATCCTCTAGTACTGTTACAAATGGCGAGAGTACCTGCCAAACCGATCAATCGTCTATTAATATTTTATACATTTTATCTGTTCTCTTTTGCTGCTGGGTATCCAGACGGTATAATGCTCTGTGTTGTATATCATACAAAGCTTAACAACTCCTATTTTGCTTG
Organism: Archivesica marissinica; assembly: GCA_014843695.1. Classification (NCBI taxonomy): domain Eukaryota; kingdom Metazoa; phylum Mollusca; class Bivalvia; order Venerida; family Vesicomyidae; genus Archivesica; species Archivesica marissinica. The sequence continues at coordinate 46,349,624 of CM026404.1, read as the reverse complement.
TGTATTTTCATTGTTTCCCTCACTGCTAAAGCATTATAGGCAGACTATATATTATATTTTTGCTTTTACTACATGTACGCACAAGCATGTTGTCATCCGTAGTTATCACCCAATGCTCGATGTGTATTTGTAAATCACTCACTTTCTGAAATCGCTTCGATTTGTAGCTGTTTTATTTTGAATATAATCCTTGTTTATTTGTTTATTTTACATTAGTTTTAAGTCATAGCGTTGCAAATAGAATAAATTGAGTAAAACAATAAATGCAAGCAGATGAATTTATACTCTTGGATCGTTTTGCTCCAGGTCATAAGAATTGCACTATAAACGAATCTTCTCAACAAACGGTCAACAAGAATCCAGACCTCAATCTCAAGTAATATGATTGGCTGATCTTTTCAATTTTGCACAGTTACAGCCAATAAGAGAGCTTAACACATAGTTTGATATATGAGAAGTTAAAGCAGCTGACCATAAGTTTCATAAAGCTTCAGCTGACTTCTGGAAGGTGAATGTGTCTCTAACATTGCCCTGTGCTACCTGCAATACTTCCCTGGGTACACCAGTACCTGCACTGGCCCATCCTTGACGTTGCTATGTCTTACAACCCCCACAGAGTACACCAGTACTTGCACTGGCCCATTCCTTGATGTTGCTATGTCTTACAACCCCCCCCCCCCCCAAGAGCACACCAGGACTTGCACTGGCCCATCCTTGATGTTGCTATGTCTTACACCCCCCAAGAGTACACCAGGACTTGCACTGGCCCATCCTTGATGTTGCAATGTCTTACACCCCCCAAGAGTACACCAGGACTTGCACTGGCCCATCCTTGATGTTAATGTCTTACAACCCCCCCCCCCCCGAGTACACCAGGACTTGCACTGGCCCATCCTTGATGTTGCAATGTCTCACACCCCCCAAGAGTACACCAGGACTTGCACTGGCCCATCCTTGATGTTGCAATGTCTCAAACCCCCCAGGAGTACACCAGGACTTGTACTGGCCCATCCTTGATGTTGCAATGTCTTACACCCCCCAAGAGTACACCAGGACTTGTACTGGCCCATCCTTGATGTTGCAATGTCTCACACACCCCAATAGTACACCAGGACTTGCACTGGCCCATCCTTGATGTTGCAATGTCTCAAACCCCCCAAGAGTACACCAGGACTTGCACTGGCCCATCCTTGATGTTGCAATGTCTTACACCCCCCAAGAGTACACCAGGACTTGCACTGTCCCATCCTTGCTATTGCAATGTCTTACACCCCCCCCCCAAAGTACAACAGGACTTGCACTGGCCCATTATTGCCATTGCAATGTCATACACCCCCCAAGAGTACAACAGGACTTGCACTGGCCCATCCTTGATGTTGTTATGACTCACCCCCCCCCAAGAGTACATCAGGACTTGCACTGGCCCATCCTTGACATTGCTATATCTTACATACCCCCCCTGGAGTACACCAGTACTTGCTCCTTGACATTGCTATATCTTACACCCCCCACCTGGAGTACACCAGTACTTGCTCCTTGACATTGCAGTATCTTACACACACCCCCCCCCCCCCCGAGTACACCAGTACCTGCTCCTTGACATTGCTATATCTTACACCCCCCTGGAGTACACCAGTACTTGCTCCTTGACATTGCTATATCCTACACTCCCCCATAGTACACCAGTACTTGCTCCTTGACATTGCTATATCTTACACCCACCTGGAGTACACCAGTACTTGCTCTTTGACATTGCTATATCTTACATACCCCTGGAGTACACCAGTACTTGCTCCTTGACATTGCTCTATCTTACACCCACCTGGAGTACACCAGTACTTGCTCTTTGACATTGCTATATCTTACATACCCCTGGAGTACACCAGTACTTGCTCCTTGACATTGCTATATCTTACATACCCCCGGAGTACACCAGTACATGCTCCTTGACATTGCTATATCTTACATACCCCCGGAGTACACCAGTACTTGCTCCTTGACATTGCTATATCTTACACCCACCTGGAGTACACCAGTACTTGCTCCTTGACATTGCTATATCCTACACTCCCCCATAGTACACCAGTACTTGTTCCTTGACATTGCTATATCTTACACTCCCCTGTAGTACACCAGTACTTGCTCCTTGACATTGCTATATCTTACACCCCCCACCTGGAGTACACCAGTACTTGCTCCTTGACATTGCTATATCTTACACCCACCTGGAGTACACCAGTACTTGCTCCTTGACATTGCTATATCTTACATACCCCCGGAGTACACCAGTACTTGCTCCTTGACATTGCTATATCTTACTGGAGTACCAGTACTTGCTCCTTGACATTGCTATATCTTACACCCCCTGGAGTACACCAGTACTTGCTCCATTGCTATATCACCAGTACACCAGTACTTGCTCATTATCTTACATACCCCCGGAGTACACCAGTACTGCTCCTTGACATTGCTATATCTTACATACCCAGTACCCAGTACTACTTGCTCCTTGACATTGTCTTACACCCCCCTGAGTACACCAGTACTTGCTCCTTGACATTGCTATTCTTACACCCCCGAGTACACCAGTACTTGCTCCTTGACATTGCTATATCTTACACCCCCCCCCCCCCGGAGTACACCAGTACTTGCTCCTTGACATTGCTATATCTTACACCCTCCACCATACTGACATGCTATATCTTACAGTACCCAGTACTTGCTCCTTGACATTGCTATATCTTACACCCCCCTGGAGTACACCAGTACTTGCTCCTTGACATTGCTATATCTTACACCCCCCTGGAGTACACCAGTACTTGCTCCTTGACATTGCTATATCTTACACCCCCTGGAGTACACCAGTACTTGCTCCTTGACATTGCTATATCTTACCCCCCCCTGGAGTACACTAGTACTTGCTCCTTGACATTGCTATATCTTACACCCACCTGGAGTACACCAGTGCTTGCTCCTTGACATTGCTATATCGTACATACCCCCGGAGTACACCAGTACTTGCTCATTGACATTGCTATATATTACATACCCCCGGAGTACACCAGTACTTGCTCCTTGACATTGCTATATCTTACATACCCCCCTGGAGTACACCAGTACTTGCTCCTTGACATTGCTGTATCTTACATACCCCCCTGGAGTACACCAGTACTTGCTCCTTGACATTGCTATATCTTACACCCACCTGGAGTACACCAGTACTTGCTCCTTGACATTGCTATATCTTACATACCCCTGGAGTACACCAGTACTTGCTCCTTGACATTGCTATATCTTACACCCAACTGGAGTACACCAGTACTTGTTCCTTGACATTGCTATATCTTACATACCCCCAGAGTACACCAGTACTTGCTCCTTGACATTGCTATATCTTACATACCCCCGGAGTACACCAGTACTTGCTCCTTGACATTGCTATATCTTACATACCCCCGGAGTACACCAGTACTTGCTCCTTGACATTGCTATATCTTACATACCCCCGGAGTACACCAGTACTTGCTCCTTGACATTGCTATATCTTACATACCCCCGGAGTACACCAGTACTTGCTCCTTGACATTGCTATATCTTACATACCCCCGGAGTACACCAGTACTTGCTCCTTGACATTGCTATATCTTACATACCCCCGGAGTACACCAGTACTTGCTCCTTGACATTGCTATATCTTACATACCCCCGGAGTACACCAGTACTTGCTCCTTGACATTGCTATATCTTACATACCCCCGGAGTACACCAGTACTTGCTCCTTGACATTGCTATATCTTACATACCCCCGGAGTACACCAGTACTTGCTCCTTGACATTGCTATATCTTACATACCCCCGGAGTACACCAGTACTTGCTCCTTCGTATTGCTATATCTTACACACACCCCGGAGTACACCAGTACTTGCTCCTTGAGCTATATCTTACACACCCCCGGAGTACACCAGTACTTGCTCCTTGACATTGCTGGAGTACACCAGTACTTGCTCCTTGACATTGCTATATCTTACACCCCCCCCTGGAGTACACCAGTACTTGCTCCTTGACATTGCTATATCTTACACCCCCCTGGAGTACACCAGTACTTGCTCCTTGACATTGGAGTACACCAGTACTTGCTCCTTGACATTGCTACTTACATACCCCCCCCCCCCTGGAGTACACCAGTACTTGCTCCTTGACATTGCTATATCTACACCCCCCTGGAGTACACCAGTACTTGCTCCTTGACATTGCTATATCTTACACCCCCTGGAGTACACCAGTACTTGCTCCTTGACATTGCTATATCTTACTGGAGTACCAGTACTTGCTCCTTGACATTGCTATATCTTACACCCCCTGGAGTACACCAGTACTTGCTCCATTGCTATATCACCAGTACACCAGTACTTGCTCATTATCTTACATACCCCCGGAGTACACCAGTACTGCTCCTTGACATTGCTATATCTTACATACCCAGTACCCAGTACTACTTGCTCCTTGACATTGTCTTACACCCCCCTGAGTACACCAGTACTTGCTCCTTGACATTGCTATTCTTACACCCCCGAGTACACCAGTACTTGCTCCTTGACATTGCTATATCTTACACCCCCCCCCCCCCGGAGTACACCAGTACTTGCTCCTTGACATTGCTATATCTTACACCCTCCACCATACTGACATGCTATATCTTACAGTACCCAGTTACTTGCTCCTTGACATTGCTATATCTTACACACCCCTGGAGTACACCACTACTTGCTCCTTGACATTGCTATATATTACATACCCCCGGAGTACACCAGTACTTGCTCCTTGACATTGCTATATCTTACATACCCCCCTGGAGTACACCAGTACTTGCTCCTTGACATTGCTGTATCTTACATACCCCCCTGGAGTACACCAGTACTTGCTCCTTGACATTGCTATATCTTACACCCACCTGGAGTACACCAGTACTTGCTCCTTGACATTGCTATATCTTACATACCCCTGGAGTACACCAGTACTTGCTCCTTGACATTGCTATATCTTACACCCAACTGGAGTACACCAGTACTTGTTCCTTGACATTGCTATATCTTACATACCCCCAGAGTACACCAGTACTTGCTCCTTGACATTGCTATATCTTACATACCCCCGGAGTACACCAGTACTTGCTCCTTGACATTGCTATATCTTACATACCCCCGGAGTACACCAGTACTTGCTCCTTGACATTGCTATATCTTACACCCCCTGGAGTACACCCACTTTGCTCCTTGACATTGCTATATATTACATACCCCCGGAGTACACCAGTACTTGCTCCTTGACATTGCTATATCTTACATACCCCCCTGGAGTACACCAGTACTTGCTCCTTGACATTGCTGTATCTTACATACCCCCCTGGAGTACACCAGTACTTGCTCCTTGACATTGCTATATCTTACACCCACCTGGAGTACACCAGTACTTGCTCCTTGACATTGCTATATCTTACATACCCCTGGAGTACACCAGTACTTGCTCCTTGACATTGCTATATCTTACACCCAACTGGAGTACACCAGTACTTGTTCCTTGACATTGCTATATCTTACATACCCCCAGTGTACACCAGTACTTGCTCCTTGACATTGCTATATCTTACATACCCCCGGAGTACACCAGTACTTGCTCCTTGACATTGCTATATCTTACATACCCCCGGAGTACACCAGTACTTGCTCCTTGACATTGCT
>CM026404.1:46312707-46342885 GCA_014843695.1 Archivesica marissinica | reverse complement strand
AGTGCTTGCTCCTTGACATTGCTATATCGTACATACCCCCGGAGTACACCAGTACTTGCTCATTGACATTGCTATATCTTACACACCCCCGGAGTACACCACTACTTGCTCCTTGACATTGCTATATACTACACCCCCGGAGTACACCAGTACTTGCTCCTTGACATTGCTATATCTTACACCCACCTGGAGTACACCAGTACTTGCTCCTTGACATTGCTATATCTTACATACCCCTGGAGTACACCAGTACTTGCTCCTTGACATTGCTATATCTTACATACCCCTGGAGTACACCAGTACTTGCTCCTTGACATTGCTATATCTTACATACCCCCCTGGAGTACACCAGTACTTGCTCCTTGACATTGCTATATCTTACATACCCCTGGAGTACACCAGTACTTGCTCCTTGACATTGCTATATCTTACACCCCCCCGGAGTACACCAGTACTTGCTCCTTGAAGCTATATCTTACACACACACCCCCCACCCGGAGTACACCAGTACTTGCTCCTTGACATTGCTATATCTTACACACCCCCCCCCAAGTACACCAGTACTTGCTCCTTCATTGCTATATCTTACACCCCCCGAGTACACCAGTACTTGCTCCTTGACATTGCTATATCTTACACCCCCCGGAGTACACCAGTACTTGCTCCTTGACATTGCTATATCTTACACTACCCCCCCCCGGAGTACACCAGTACTTGCTCCTTGACATTGCTATATCTTACACCCCCTGAGTACACCAGTACTTGCTCCTTGACATTGCTATATCTTACACCCCCATGGAGTACACCAGTACTTGCTCCTTGACATTGCAATATCTTACACCCCCGGAGTACACCAGTACTTGCTCATTGACATTGCTATCTTACATCCCCCCTGGAGTACACCAGTACTTGCTCCTTGACATTGCTATATCTTACACCCCCCTGGAGTACACCAGTACTTGCTCCTTGACATTGCTATATCTTACACCCCCTGGAGTACACCAGTACTTGCTCCTTGACATTGCTATATCTTACATACCCCCGGAGTACACCAGTACTTGCTCCTTGACATTGCTATATCTTACATACCCCCGGAGTACACCAGTACTTGCTCCTTGACATTGCTATATCTTACATACCCCCGGAGTACACCAGTACTTGCTCCTTGACATTGCTATATCTTACATACCCCCGGAGTACACCAGTACTTGCTCCTTGACATTGCTATATCTTACATACCCCCGGAGTACACCAGTACTTGCTCCTTGACATTGCTATATCTTACATACCCCCGGAGTACACCAGTACTTGCTCCTTGACATTGCTATATCTTACATACCCCCGGAGTACACCAGTACTTGCTCCTTGACATTGCTATATCTTACATACCCCCCGGAGTACACCAGTACTTGCTCCTTGACATTGCTATATCTTACATACCCCCCGGAGTACACCAGTACTTGCTCCTTGACATTGCTATATCTTACACACACCCGGAGTACACCAGTACTTGCTCCTTGACATTGCTATATCTTACATACCCCCGGAGTACACCAGTACTTGCTCCTTGACATTGCTATATCTTACACCCACCCGGAGTACACCAGTACTTGCTCCTTGACATTGCTATATCTTACATCCCCCCCCCCCCCCCGGAGTACACCAGTACTTGCTCCTTGACATTGCTATATCTTACACCCCCTGGAGTACACCAGTACTTGCTCCTTGACATTGCTATATCTTACACCCCCTGGAGTACACCAGTACTTGCTCCTTGACATTGCTATATCTTACACCCCCCTGGAGTACACCAGTACTTGCTCCTTGACATTGCTATATCTTACACCCACCTGGAGTACACCAGTACTTGCTCCTTGACATTGCTATATCGTACATACCCCCGGAGTACACCAGTACTTGCTCATTGACATTGCTATATCTTACATACCCCCGGAGTACACCAGTACTTGCTCCTTGACATTGCTATATCTTACACCCCCTGGAGTACACCAGTACTTGCTCCTTGACATTGCTATATCTTACACCCCCCTGGAGTACACCAGTACTTGCTCCTTGACATTGCTATATCTTACACACCCCTGGAGTACACCAGTACTTGCTCCTTGACATTGCTATATCTTACATACCCCCGGAGTACACCAGTACTTGCTCCTTGACATTGCTATATCTTACATACCCCTGGAGTACACCAGTACTTGCTCCTTGACATTGCTATATCTTACATACCCCCCTGGAGTACACCAGTACTTGCTCCTTGACATTGCTATATCTTACATACCCCTGGAGTACACCAGTACTTGCTCCTTGACATTGCTATATCTTACACCCACCTGGAGTACACCAGTACTTGCTCCTTGACATTGCTATATCTTACATACCCCTGGAGTACACCAGTACTTGCTCCTTGACATTGCTATATCTTACATACCCCCGGAGTACACCAGTACTTGCTCCTTGACATTGCTATATCTTACATACCCCCGGAGTACACCAGTACTTGCTCCTTGACATTGCTATATCTTACATACCCCCCTGGAGTACACCAGTACTTGCTCCTTGACATTGCTATATCTTACACCCCCTGAGTACACCAGTACTGCTCATTGACATTGCATATCTTACATCCCCCTGGAGTACACCAGTACTTGCTCCTTGACATTGCTATATCTTACATCCACCCCTGGAGTACACCAGTACTGTGCTCCTTGACATTGCTATATCTTACACCCCCTGGAGTACACCAGTACTTGCTCCTTGACATTGCTATATCTTACACCCCCTGGAGTACACCAGTACTTGCTCCTTGACATTGCTATATCTTACACCCCCAGAGTACACCAGTACTTGCTCCTTGACATTGCTATAATCTTACACACCCCCCCCCCCCTGGAGTACACCAGTACTTGCTCCTTGACATTGCAATATCTTACCCCCCCTGGAGTACACCAGTACTTGCTCATTGACATTGCTATATCTAACATACCCCGGAGTACACCAGTACTGCTCATTGAAATTGCTATAACACAACCCAGAGTACACCAGTACTTGCTCATTGACATTGCTATATCTTACACACCCCCCCCCCCTGGAGTACACCAGTACTTGCTCCTTGACATTGCTATATCTTACACCCCCTGGAGTACACCAGTACTTGCTCCTTGATATTGCTATATCTTACACCCCCTGGAGTACACCAGTACTTGCTCCTTGACATTGCTATATCTTACACCCCCCTGGAGTACACTAGTACTTGCTCCTTGACATTGCTATATCTTACACCCACCTGGAGTACACCAGTGCTTGCTCCTTGACATTGCTATATCTTACATACCCCCAGAGTACACCAGTACTTGCTCATTGACATTGCTATATCTTACATACCCCCGGAGTACACCAGTACTTGCTCCTTGACATTGCTATATCTTACATACCCCCCTGGAGTACACCAGTACTTGCTCCTTGACATTGCTATATCTTACATCCCCCCCGGAGTACACCAGTACTTGCTCCTTGACATTGCTATATCTTACACCCACCTGGAGTACACCAGTACTTGCTCATTGACATTGCTATATCTTACAACCCCTGGAGTACACCAGTACTTGCTCCTTGACATTGCTATATCTTACATACCCCTGGAGTACACCAGTACTTGCTCCTTGACATTGCTATATCTTACATACCCCCTGGAGTACACCAGTACTTGCTCCTTGACATTGCTATATCTTACATACCCCTGGAGTACACCAGTACTTGCTCATTGACATTGCTATATCTTACACTCCCCCCCCCCCCCAGAGTACACCAGTACTTGATGTTGCTATATCTTACACCCCCCGGAGTACACCAGTACTTGCTCCTTGACATTGCTATATCTTACACCCCCTGGAGTACACCAGTACTTGCTCCTGACATTGCTATATCTTACACTCCCCTGGAGTACACCAGTACTTGCTCATGACATATATGCTACATCTCCCCCCCCCTGGAGTACACCAGTACTTGCTCCTTGACATTGCTATATCTTACACCCCCTGGAGTACACCAGTACTTGCTCCTTGACATTGCTATTTCTTACACCCCCTGGAGTACACCAGTACTTGCTCCTTGACATTGCAATATCTTACACTCCCCTGGAGTACACCAGTACTTGCTCATTGACATTGCTATATCTTACACTCCCCCCCCCTGGAGTACACCAGTACTTGCTCCTTGACATTGCTATCTTACACCCCCTGGAGTACACCAGTACTTGCTCCTTGACATTGCTATATCTTACCCCCTGAGTACACCAGTACTTGCTCCTTGACATTGCTATATCTTACACTCCCCTGGAGTACACCAGTACTTGCTCATTGACATTGCTATATCTTACACTCCCCCCCCCTGGAGTACACCAGTACTTGCTCCTTGACATTGCTATATCTTACAACCCCCGGAGTACACCAGTACTTGCTCATTGACATTGCTATATCTTACACCCCCTGGAGTACACCAGTACTTGCTCTTGACATTGCTATATCTTACACCCCCTGGAGTACACTAGTACTTGCTCCTTGACATTGCTATATCTTACACCCACCTGGAGTACACCAGTGCTTGCTCCTTGACATTGCTATATCTTACATACCCCCGAGTACACCAGTACTTGCTCATTGACATTGCTATATCTATACATACCCGGAGTACACCAGTACTTGCTCCTTGACATTGCTATATCCTACATACCCCCTGGAGTACACCAGTACTTGCTCCTTGACATTGCTATATCTTACACACACCTGGAGTACACCAGTACTTGCTCATTGACATTGCTATATCTTACATACCCCTGGAGTACACCAGTACTTGCTCCTTGACATTGCTATATCTTACATACCCCTGGAGTACACCAGTACTTGCTCCTTGACATTGCTATATCTTACACATACCCCCCTGGAGTACACCAGTACTTGCTCCTTGACATTGCTATATCTTACATACCCCTGGAGTACACCAGTACTTGCTCCTTGACATTGCTATATCTTACATACCCCCGGAGTACACCAGTACTTGCTCCTTGACATTGCTATATCTTACATACCCCCCCCCTGGAGTACACCAGTACTTGCTCCTTGACATTGCTATATCTTACACACCCCCTGGAGTACACCAGTACTTGCTCCTTGACATTGCTATAACTTACACCCCCACCTGGAGTACACCATTACTTGCTCCTTGACATGCTATAGCTTACACCCCCCCCCTGGAGTACACCATACTTGCTCTTTGATGTTGCTATATCTTACAACCCCCCCCCCGGAGTACACCAGTACTTGCTCTTTGATGTTGCTATATCTTACAACCCCCACCCCCCCCCCCCCCCCGAGTACACCAGTACTTGCTCCTTGATGTTGCTATATCTTACACCCCCACCCCCCCCCCCCCCCCCGAGTACACCAGTACTTGCTCCTTGATGTTGCTATATCTTACACCCCCCACCCCCCCGAGTACACCAGTACTTGCTCCTTGATGTTGCTATATCTTACACAACACCCCCCCCCCCCCGGAGTACACCAGTACTTGCTCCTTGACATTGCTATATCTTACACACCCCCCCCCCCCCGAGTACACCAGTACTTGCTCCTTGACATTGCTATATCTTACACCCCCCCCCCATGGAGTACACCAGTACTTGCTCCTTGATGTTACTATATCTTACACACACCCCCACCCCGGAGTACACCAGTACTTGCTCCTTGATGTTGCTATAGCTTACAACCCCCCACCCCGGAGTACACCAGTACTTGCTCCTTGATGTTGCTATATCTTACACCCCGCTGGAGTACACCAGTACTTGCTCCTTGATGTTGCTATAGCTTACACCCCCCACCCCGGAGTACACCAGTACTTGCTCCTGATGTTGCTATATCTTACACCCGCTGGAGTACACCAGTACTTGCTCCTTGATGTTGCTATAGCTTACACCCCCCACCCCGAGTACACCAGTACTTGCTCCTTGATGTTGCTATAGCTTACACCCCCCACCCCGGAGTACACTAGTACTTGCTCCTTGATGTTGCTATATCTTACACCACCACCCCCCCCCCCCGGAAGTACACCAGTACTTGCTCCTTGATGTTGCTATATCTTACACCCCCCCCTGGAGACACCAGTACTTGCTCCTTGATGTTGCTATATCTTACACCACCCCAGATTGCTAAGACCACTACTTGCACTCACCCTTTGGACTATAGTATTTATCCTTGAAGTAACTTCCCCCATTTTGTTGTCAACTGGGTCATTGTCTTCCAAAGTCAGGTGAGCGATTTAGGGCCAGGCCCTCTGCCCTCTTGTATTGCATTGTTCGGGCAAAATATGTGCCTCAATTATTGGGATACATGCTAAAAGTGCCCTATTTACAACTGTACCATGTGCTTGTTAGATATAACGCAATGTTAACACATACAATGTCTAAATTGGGGGAAATCTTGATTAATACTAAATATATATAACGGCTAGTATAAACATTACTTTAACCTTTAAAATGCTGAGTAAATTGGAAGGAATGTGCAAACAACATTGATACAGATCAGCCATGGCGAAAGGTCACGTCTGATCATGATCTAGGTTGTTTGCTATTCAGCCAAGTATTTTAGCTCCACTATCCGATTAGCAAAAGGTATAGAGCCTGATCAGACAACACGTTCTTTTCCATCTGATCTGGCTCTATGCTGTTTGCAAAAGCAATTTTAATTATGATTAGGGTGTCATGTGAAAAACTTGAGATTATGGCCGTCTCTACGGCTAGCCTCTTGTATCATATGGATATTCAAGGTTGTTTGCTATTAACACATTATTAATGGTTAAGAAACTAACAATAAGGTCCCTTTTATAGAATATCTGATGTTATCACATGACTTATTTAGTTTCATACAGCCATCATATATTTTCATATATGTACACACGTGTAATACTACCTGGCAGGATTCTGATTGGTTGAGAGCATAATCCTTATAATTTGTAAATTAAACATGAAATTATGCATATTTCAATTGGTACAATGGACTATTTAAAAGAAGTCTTGATGTAATTATAACACTTTAAAACTTAAATATAATGCTATTTTGTGTAGTGACGTCATGACAATTTGCGTTGGCGCTTTACTCCAATATTAAAGTAGCAACGTTATTATTGCAAAAGTATTATTAAAACGAGCGGTAATGTGATAAAAAGCATCTTACACGCGTAATGCTTTCATACCAAATTTTATGGAACATGCTTAAATATCAAAATCCAAAAAAATTGTAAAATATGTTATGAACTCTATATGTATGCGAGTGTCTCTGTTTTCATGCAAGCAATTTTAATAACTTAAAGGACTATGTCTTCTAAAATGTGCTAGATATTGACCCAAAACAAATACTTCGAAAATAAACAACAAGCACTGTCACCACGCTTATTTTTATTAAATTAAATATGGGCCCAACTACAATGTTTAGAAATAGAAACTTTAGTTTGAAAATGTATGGTTAATAAATGAATCTATTGAGTGCCATACCGACCATATGGAATGAACTAGTTTATATTGTATACACAGTTATGCTCTGGGTAACTTTATCTAGAGTTTATCTAGTGTAATATTATAGTATTTGTTATTAAATTTGATTCATTATAACTGCCCCTGCCTGGAGCCTCATTTCACTGCAATGCACAACCATCCGTCGCTATCAAAATAGTTCCAGTAGCATTTTCAAGTTACATAATAGTACATGACTGTACATGACTGTAGTTTCTGTTTACTCTCAACATTTAAAATGAGACAAAACAATAATGACAGACAAAACAATAATGACAGACAAAACAATAATGACAGACAAAACAATAATGACAGACAAAACAATAATGACAGACAAAACAATGACAGACAAAACAATAATGACAGACAAAACAATGACAGACAAAACAATAATGACAGACAAAACAACAATGACAGACAAAACAAATTCATATTAAGAACATTTTACTTTATAATGAACTGTTTATGATTGTCAGAACATACAAAAAATACAAAAGTATATGCAACGGCAGAGGAATACGAAACACAAGCAATGGGAAGTACCTGCTACCATCTTCCACTGTATAAAATAGTGCAAGATAGCATTCTTTCACTGAGTTTTAAAACATATAAGAAAACATCCCATTAAGTCTGTATTGTTGGTCAGGTCATTGTTTGTCCTGACCATAGCTTTATCATACATCATGGGTTTTTGAAATAACTTCAAATCTGCCGTGCGCATGATGCAGGTCCATTACTCAATGGTCACGGTCACATGTAGTGCCCGGATGGTTTGAAGAGTTGAAGTCATAAACCATTCAATGGACTCTTCAAATAACTTCACACAAACATTCACCATATTGAGATGCTGTGTTGGGTGTAATGCCCAAGTTCATTGCTCAAATGTCAAAGTCACACCTGGTCGTTAAAGGGTTCAGCATACGGTACTTGGATACTAAAATACTGCATTGCATGGATAAGTATTGTGAAAAGCCATGTAGGGGGTGGCGGGACGATGGCAATCCATATGCTAGTTTGGACAGGAATATGTAATATTATGTTTTTTTATTTGAACATAAGAATTTGTGCTGTGAATTTTGCTTGGGTTTGGTAGTGGCTAGTAAAGTACCATAGATCGATGTCATTTTGACCTGTGCTACTTCCATCTACTTTCTGTAGTGTTTCCCCTAAGCAGGAATAGGAGGGCTGCCCACCCTGACCCCTTTTTGGGGCCTCCCTTGTGCCCGAAATTCCGAAAATGTCTGCCCATGTGTGCCTAAATTCTTAATAAAACTTGATACGTATTGCAATATTGCCTGAAATCCCTCAACAAACACCAGTCCTGTGTTAGACTGATGCTATAATCTGGAATACACAGGTTTACAATCAATATGCTGTGAAATGTTGTCCACATATATTTCCGTGTTTTAACTGACTGCGTCATATCTTTCCCGCCAATGCAATGGGGCCTAGCAGGCATGTACGTTAATTGTTGTAGTCTTAGGTTGATTTAATAGAAATTCAAAACGTAAATAAATGAAGAGACTGCCGATTATGTATATTTAAGAGGTAATAAAATATGCTTAAACCAATTAGACAGGTAATCATGATACATGCCAATCAGTCAATGTTCACACATTTATGCCCCAATTTCCGTTTGAGTCATTGTTGTAAAAACAAATGTAGGGGATTATCGGCGCGTGATGTCCAGTTACGAGTTCTTTATAATGAAGTCACAGATATATGTGTGCAATCTCATCGTCAAATAGTCCCCAATTTGTCCTTATTGTCTCACGTTTTTAGTTTTACTCGGTACTGTACATATCACAGCATGTGGATTGTCCCATTGCACCTGTTGGAAATTCCGCCAACAGATGTCAATTATGCCGCCATTATACTTTATATGTAAGTTTCTATTTGAATGAATGTAAATACATTATTGTTTTAATTTTCTGGCTTACATTTTTGTTTAGATAATTATCTCGGAAACCACACCATTGTCACGAACTATAATATATTTTGAATTGTAATACTCAATAGTTTGCAAAATTGATTCGTCCTCAAAATGTTTCGTACTCATAATAACATACATACGACCATGTCAATTCTGCCCTTTTGAGGACAGGCAACAATAAAAATGCCCTTTTTCAGTGTGGGGAAACACTATTTCTGCTGGGCTTATACATGTATATATGCATTTGTAGACTCTGTTTATAGATGTTATTTTAGTATATTGGTTTATTTTGTGATTAAGACTTACAATGCATTACAAATTTGATACAAGTAATGAGCACAACAGCTATATGATTCTGTATCTTTACTCTTCTATCAGTTTGTCTTCAAATCAGTTTTTCAAAATATGCACATATTGAATAAAGTATTCGGTAGTTGAATTTGCTATACGTTAGTTAACCCTTTCAACACCACAGACCTCTAAATACGCTTACAAGAAGTGCAGGATCCAGTTGAGCCGTATCATCTGGATATCATCTACACCTTTTACCAGTAATATTACTATTTTTTGGACAAAATTATCTATTTTGTAATTTTCTTATTAATTTATTGGTCTAAAAATATCATCACCAATGCATGTCAGCTATTTGGTGTTGAATGGGTTAATGGATTTGTATATGATGGTTTGTAATGAACGTGTGCGTGGATCTAATACTTGGTTTATCTATGCATGTAGGGTGAGCGACTGAGCCACGCCGTCGGTTGTGCGTTCGCTATATGTCTGGAGCGCAAGCAGAAACGTGATAAGGATTCGACGACGAGTGTCACCGTTACGTACAGTCAGGATCGGTCCACTTTCGAGCGAATGGGCTCCTTCCGACAAACATCGATAACGGAGAGACTCACTGACCCACAAAGTGCAATATTGGCTGGTAGGTTATTGTAGCAGGAGATTATTGAGATCATAATTCACGATGTGCGACCCTGATGCCATAGTATGTTACTGGATACACCAGTTTCTTCAGTCCCAGGATCGTATATCTGCATAGCACTAAGACACAGTTCATCCATTACTGTAGCACGTTTGGCAGAAACTGAAATATAGGGTTGTCACTTAAATAATGATTCTATTTACATGTAAGAAAGGCACACACAGCGGTTATATAGGACTCTCCTTGACCTCATTCCCCTTACACTTGATGTCATTCTGTGACAGAAAAAACATTATATGATATACAAGAAAATGCAAACTTAGTAAGTTGGTAATAATGCTTAGCCAATCAGAAAGCTTGATAGACTAGACCAATTTTGAAGGTCAAGGACACATATTTCGGCTTAGTAAACACCTGCATCGAATTCGGCATACACAAATTATAATAAAACCGCTCGTTTACCAATTGTACTACGATTTGCCCCTAGCACTTTATCTATGGCCTTTTTCATAAAATTGGTCTAGTCTATGAGACAGAGTATGAGATTGGAGAAAAGTTTCATAACCTCGAGGCCAGGTCTTTCCACTTGTAGACTAGACAATGACTACTTCAAATGTCTATTTCAATAGATACAGTTAATATTATTAATTATAAGAGATGGAAGATGTCAGAGAACTGTAGTAGGTAACCCATCCATTCCCTCCGTTCCATCTCTGTATAATACCATCAATGTTGCATTCAACAGTACATCAAAATGTGTGTCTAGTGAGTATGTTGGACTGTATGCCTTCAGAGGGTATGTCCCAATTTCTTTAAACTCGACTTTAGTTTAAGTGTTTTTTTTACTCTTCTGTGTTCTACATAAATATTTTAAATGTTCACCTTTGGAAGGTATGGTGGTGTCTCCTTTGTGCTCTAGTATACAACTATTGTATTGCCACGACCTGATGAACTATTGCCCTAGGCCACATGTCGTTCACAACATCTTGTTTTTGACTATTCCCCCGACTAGCATTGAAATAGCTGTTTAATTACCCAACAAAGTTCTAAAACGCTTTAATTCTGCAACACTAATACTTATTGACGTTTTACAGTTCTGTGCAATACCAAAATTTACATCTATCTGTCTGCGTTCTATGAAATGGAAATGACGATTCGCGTGCTCAAACACGTTTTCATTGGCTCCATTTATCATGTGATTCGATCCGAGGCAAAGCAAGTCACATGACCAGTCAATAGTAGGGTGAAGAAATTAAAGTACTACTGCCTGCGCATGAAACTGTTTCATGGTCAAGCGAGCGAGAAACAATAGTCAAAACTAACAAATTACTGTTTATATAGGAGGTTGGGTAATAAAAATTGTCAATATGAATGACAAAATTTGAAATAGTTATTCACTGTTGTGCTGCCAATAATCAATGATAATGCAGTACCCTCATTTGACATGTGTAAATTTAATTCAATGTATATTGTTTAGAACCGATGTATGTGTGTTTAGTTTCAATGTATATTGTTTAGAACTGATGCCTTTGTGTTTAGTTTCAATGTATATTGTTTAGAACTGATGCCTTTGTGTTTAGTTTCAATGTATATTGTTTAGAACCGATGTCTGTGTGTTTAGTTTCAATGTATATTGTTTAGAACCGATGTATGTGTGTTAGTTTCAATGTAATTGTTTAGAACTGATGCCTTTGTGTTATTTTCAATGTATATTGTTTAGAACTGATGGCTGTGTATTTAGTTTCAATGTATATTGTTTAGAACTGATGCCTTTGTGTTTAGTTTCAATGTATATTGTTTAGAACTGATGCCTTTGTGTTTAGTTTCAATGTATATTGTATAGAACCGATGTCTGTGTGTTTAGTTTCAATGTGTATTGTTTAGAACCGATGTATGTGTGTTTAGTTTAAATGTGTATTTGGTTGGAACCGATGTCTGTGTTTAGTTTAAATGTGTATTTGGTTGGAACCGATGTCTGTGTGTTTAGTTTCAATGTGTATTGTTTAGAACTGATGCCTTTGTGTTTAGTTTCAATGTATATTGTTTAGAACCGATGTCTGTGTGTTTAGTTTCAATGTATATTGTGTAGAACCTATGTCTGTGTGTTTTTAGTTTCACTGTGTATTTGGTTGGAACCGATGCCTTTGTGTTTAGTTTAAATGTGTATTTGGTTGGAACTCATGTCTGTGTGTTTAGTTTCAATGTGTATTGTTTAGAACCGATGTCTGTGTGTTTAGTTTCAATGTGTATTGTTTAGAACTGATGCCTGTGTGTTTAGTTTCAATGTATATTTGCCTAGAACCAATGCCTGTGTGTTTAGTTTCAATGTGTATTGTTTAGAACCGAAGTATTTGTGTTTAGTTTCAATGTGTATTGTTTAGAACCGATGTCTGTGTGTTTAGTTTCAATGTGTATTGTTTAGAACTGATGCTTTTGTGTTTAGTTTCAATGTGTATTGTTTAGAACCGATGTATTTGTGTTTAGTTTCAATTTGTATTGTTTAGAACCGATGTATTTGTGTTTATTTTCAATGTGTATTGTTTAGAACCGATGTATGTGTGTTTATTTTCAATGTGTATTGTTTAGAACTGATGCCTGTGTGTTGTGTGTGTTTAGTTTAAATGTGTATTTGGTTGGAACCGATGTCTGTGTTTAGTTTCAATGTGTATTGTTTAGAACCGATGTATGTGTGTTTAGTTTCAATGTGTATTGTTTAGAACCGATGTCTGTGTGTTTAGTTTCAATGTATATTTGCCTAGAACCGATGCCTGTGTGTTTAGTTTAAATGTATATTTGGTTGGATCTGATGTATGTGTGTTTAGTTTCAATGTGTATTGTTTAGAACCGATATCTGTGTGTTTAGTTTCAATGTATATTGTTTAGAACCGATGTCTGTGTTTAGTTTCAATGTATATTGTTTAGAACCGATGCATTTGTGTTTAGTTTCAATGTGTATTTGGTTGGAGCCGATGCCTTTGTGTTTAATTTCAATGTATATTGTTTAGAACTGATGCATTTGTGTTTAGTTTAAATGTATATTGTTTAGAACCGATGCCTGTGTGTTTAGTTTCAATGTATATTGTTTAGAACCGATGCCTGTGTGTTTAGTTTCAATGTATATTGTTTAGAACTGATGCTGTGTGTTTAGTTTCACTGTGTATTTGGTTGGAACTGATGCTGTGTGTTTAGTTTCAATGTATATTGTTTAGAACTGATGTTGTGTGTTTAGTTTCAATGTATATTGTTTAGAACTGATGTCTGTGTGTTTAGTTTCAATGTATATTGTTTAGAACTGATGCCTTTGTGTTTAGTTTCAATGTATATTGTTTAGAACTGATGTCTGTGTGTTTAGAGTTTCAATGTATATTATTTAGAACCGATGTCTGTGTGTTTAGTTTCAATGTGTATTGTGTAGAACCGATGTCTGTGTGTTTAGTTTCAATGTGTATTGTGTAGAACCGATGCCTTTGTGCTTAGTGTCTATGTATATTGTTTAGAACCAATGTCTGTGTGTTTAGTTTCAATGTATATTGTTTAGAACCGATGCCTTTGTGTTTAGTGTCAATGTATATTTGGTTGGAACCAGTGTGTTTAATTTCAATTTATATTTGTTTAGAACCAGTGCCTGTGAAGCAAGTGGACAATCCTTTTGCAGTGCAGCGCCCTCATGCCACCCAAAATCTGTTGGTGAGACAGGGGTCATTTAGAGGCTTCTCCAAACTACAGGAAGCCTCATCACCATTCAAGCGGACATTGTCACTAAGGTTGAATGAGCTGCCTTCCACATTACAGAGACAGAACGCAATGGAAATATCACCTCCCAAGTCAGCAGGTACGTAAAGGCGAATGGTAAATAATTGCAATACTTTCCACACAATGATGATGCCATTGTCGCAATGTTCCAAGGCCGCAGTTGAATATAATAGTAGTTCGTGATTACCTGGGAAACCGAGGTCTACCATTCTTCTGTTTTCTGTCCATAGCGTTATGTAAAACCACATTAAACAACCTCATAATACCAGGTAAGCCTATAAGTAAGTCCAGGTAACTCTCGGTGTAGTCAGTCTTACTGATGTCGATGATCTCTGCATCGTTGAAACGTCTGACTGATGCTGATTGTCTCTATGCCGTCGACGTTTGACTGATGCTTCTCCATTGTATACCTTAGCTTCTTCCTTGTATACCTTAGCTTCTCCTGTGTATACCTTAGCTTCTCCCATGTATACTGTAGCTTCTCCCATGTATACCGTAGCTTCTCCCTTGTATACCTTAGCTTCTCCATTGTATACCTTAGCTTCTTCCTTGTATACCTTAGCTTCTCCCTTGTATACCTTAGCTTCTCCCATGTATACCTTAGCTTCTCCCATGTATACCATAGCTTCTCCCTTGTATACCTTAGCTTCTCCCTTGTATACCTTAGTTTCTCCATTGTATACCTTAGCTTCTCCTGTGTATACCTTAGCTTCTCCTGTGTATACCTTAGCTTCTCCCTTGTATACCTTAGCTTATCCCGTGTATACCTTAGCTTCTCCCTTGTATACCTTAGCTTCTCCCTTGTATACCTTAGCTACTCCCTAGTATACCTTAGCTTCTCCCAAACCACCCCCAACCACCCCCAACCACCCCCAACCACCCCCTGTATACCTTAGCTTCTCCCTTGTATACCGTAGCTACTCCATTGCTACTCCATTGTATACCTTAGCTACTCCATTGCTACTCCATTGTATACCTTAGCTTCTCCCATGTATACCTTAGCTTCTCCCTTGTATACCTTAGCTTCTCCCTTGTATACCTTAGCTTCTCCCTTGTATACCTTAGCTACTCCATTGTATACCTTAGCTTCTCCCTTGTATACCTTAGCTACTCCATTGTATACCTTAGCTACTCCATTGTATACCTTAGCTACTCCCTAGTATACCTTAGCTTCTCCATTGTATACCTTAGCTTCTCCATTGTATACCTTAGCTTCTCCCGTGTATACCGTAGCTTCTCCTTATACCTAGTCTCTGTATACCTTAGCTTCTCCATTGTATACCTTAGCTTCTCCCGTGTATACCTTAGCTTCTCCATTGTATACCTTAGCTTCTCCCGTGTATACCTTAGCTTCTCCCTTGTATACCTTAGCTTCTCCATTGTATACCTTAGCTTCTCCCTTGTATATCTTAGCTTCTCAGTGTATACCTTAGCTTCTCCCTTGTATACCTTAGCTTCTCCCTTGTATACCTTAGCTTCTCCCTTGTATACCTTAGCTACTCCATTGTATACCTTAGCTACTCCATTGCTACTCCATTGTATACCTTAGCTACTCCCTAGTATACCTTAGCTTCTCCATTGTATACCTTAGCTTCTCCCTTGTATACCTTAGCTTCTCCATTGTATACCTTAGCTTCTCCCTTGTATACCTTAGCTTCTCCCATGTATACCTTAGCTTCTCCATTGTATACCTTAGCTTCTCCCGTGTATACCTTAGCTTCTCCCTTGTATACCTTAGCTTCTCCATTGTATACCTTAGCTTCTCCATTGTATACCTTAGCTTCTCCATTGTATACCTTAGCCTCTCCATTGTATACCTTAGCCTCTCCATTGTATACCTTAGCCTCTCCATTGTATACCTTAGCTTCTCCATTGTATACCTTAGCTTCTCCATTGTATACCTTAGCTTCTCCCATGTATACCTTAGCTTCTCCCATGTATACCTTAGCTTCTCCCTTGTATACCTTAGCTTCTCCCATGTATGCCGTAGCTTCTCCCTTCTATACCTTAGCTTCTCCATTGTATACCTTAGCTTCTCCCATGTATACCTTAGCTTCTCCCATGTATACCGTAGCTTCTCCCATGTATACCGTAGCTTCTCCATTGTATACCGTAGCTTCTCCCATGTATACCTTAGCTTCTCCATTGTATACCTTAGCTTCTCCCATGTATACCTTAGCTTCTCCCATGTATTCCTTAGCTTCTCCCATGTATACCTTAGCTTCTCCCATGTATACCTTAGCTTCTCCCATGTATACCGTAGCTTCTCCTTATTTCCAAGTACAAGCTTAGATGCTACCTTCTGTTATTCATGAATAGTGTTTCATGATTTTAGGTCTGAACAACAACGGAGTGATACACGAGGTGCCTTCCCCAGAGAATGATGATTCTATATCACAGATGTGTCAGCAGCTTACCCAGGGCTTGTCTGCGCTCACAGAAGACCCTTTCGCCTCGGCCCCCATGCAGGGCAACCAAAATGCACAACTTGTAAAGCAACACTCGATGCCAACAACTACATTCCACACAACTCAGCCAGGTGAGATGAAATACTGTCGCCCTTATTGTGGTTTATAACAGGGAATTAATATTTTGAGATGGAACCATTACAGAGATAAATCATTAGTTTATACAAATTTATATTAGCTTGATTGCGCAACAAGTTATTGCAACTTATATTAATCACTCTCGAGACCTCATTCCTAATGTAATCCATCGCCACGAGGAAAAGAGAAGAGGCAATGTGGTATTTAAATTCCTTGCCTAAGGGCACAATCGTAACGGCTCCAGCGGTGCTCGAACTCTCCGCCTTTTGCACCTGAAGCGAACTCGCTACCACTGCGCTATCATGACTTAAATGGTTTAATGTTCAACAGATCCAATAAATTATCTTCACTGTGAAAAGTTGATACATCAGAATACGAAACTCAACTGAAGTAAGTGAAGTCGAGTTGTATAGATGTTTGACAATAAAGATGTTTGTGGTGTATGGATGTTTGACAATAAAGATGATTTGTTATATGGATGTTTGACAATAAAGATGATTTGTTGTATGGATGTTTGACAACAAAGATGATTTGTTGTATGGATGCTTGACAATAAAGATGTTTGTGGTGTATGGATGTTTGACAATAAAGATGTTTGTGGTGTATGGATGTTTGACAATAAAGATGTTTGTTGTATGGATGTTTGACAATAAAGATGATAGTGGTGTATGGATGTTTGACAATAAAGATGATTTGTTGTATGGATGTTTGACAATAAAGATGTTTGTGGTGTATGGATGTTTGACAATAAAGATGTTTGTGGTGTATGGATGTTTGACAATAAAGATGTTTGTGGTGTATGGATGTTTGACAATAAAGATGTTTGTTGTATGGATGTTTGACAATAAAGATGATAGTGGTGTATGGATGTTTGACAATAAAGATGATTTGTTGTATGGATGTTTGACAATAAAGATGTTTGTGGTGTATGGATGTTTGACAATAAAGATGTTTGTGGTGTATGGATGTTTGACAATAAAGATGTTTGTGGTGTATGGATGTTTGACAATAAAGATGTTTGTTGTATGGATGTTTGACAATAAAGATGATAGTGGTGTATGGATGTTTGACAATAAAGATGTTTGTGGTGTATGGATGTTTGACAATAAAGATGATTTGTTGTATGGATGTTTGACAATAAAGATGATTTGTTGTATGGATGTTTGACAACAAAGATGTTTGTGGTGTATGGATGTTTGACAATAAAGATGTTTGTGGTGTATGGATGTTTGACAATAAAGATGATTTGTTGTATGGATGTTTGACAATAAAGATGTTTGTGGTGTATGGATGTTTGACAATAAAGATGATAGTGGTGTATGGATGTTTGACAATAAAGATGATTTGTTGTATGGATGTTTGACAATAAAGATGTTTGTGGTGTATGGATGTTTGACAATAAAGATGATAGTGGTGTATGGATGTTTGACAATAAAGATGTTTGTGGTGTATGGATGTTTGACAATAAAGATGATTTGTTGTATGGATGTTTGACAACAAAGATGATTTGTTGTATGGATTTTGACAATAAATGTTTGTGTGTATGGATGTTTGACAATAAAGATGATTTGTTGTATGGATGTTTGACAATAAAGATGTTTGTGGTGTATGGATGTTTGACAATAAAGATGTTTGTGGTGTATGGATGTTTGACAATAAAGATGTTTGTTGTATGGATGTTTGACAATAAAGATGTTTGTGGTGTATGGATGTTTGACAATAAAGATGTTTGTTGTATGGATGTTTGACAATAAAGATGTTTGTGGTGTATGGATGTTTGACAATAAAGATGTTTGTGGTGTATGGATGTTTGACAATAAAGATGATTTGTTGTATGGATGTTTGACAATAAAGATGATTTGTTGTATGGATGTTTGACAATAAAGATGTTTGTGGTGTATGGATGTTTGACAATAAAGATGATTTGTTGTATGGATGTTTGACAATAAAGATGTTTGTGGTGTATGGATGTTTGACAATAAAGATGATTTGTTGTATGGATGTTTGACAATAAAGATGATTTGTTGTATGGATGGTTGACAATAAAGATGATTTGTTGTATGGATGTTTGACAATAAAGATGTTTGTGGTGTATGGATGTTTGACAATAAAGATGATAGTGGTGTATGGATGTTTGACAATAAAGATGTTTTGTTGTATGGATGTTTGACAATAAAGATGATTTGTTGTATGGATGTTTGACAACAAAGATGATTTGTTGTATGGATGTTTGACAATAAAGATGTTTGTGGTGTATGGATGTTTGACAATAAAGATGATTTGTTGTATGGATGTTTGACAATAAAGATGTTTGTGGTGTATGGATGTTTGACAATAAAGATGATAGTGGTGTATGGATGTTTGACAATAAAGATGTTTGTGGTGTATGGATGTTTGACAATAAAGATGATAGTGGTGTATGGATGTTTGACAATAAAGATGATAGTGGTGTATGGATGTTTGACAATAAAGATGATAGTGGTGTATGGATGTTTGACAATAAAGATGATAGTGGTGTATGGATGTTTGACAATAAAGATGATAGTGGTGTATGGATGTTTGACAATAAAGATGTTTGTGGTGTATGGATGTTTGACAATAAAGATGATAGTGGTGTATGGATGTTTGACAATAAAGATGTTTGTGGTGTATGGATGTTTGACAATAAAGATGATAGTGGTGTATGGATGTTTGACAATAAAGATGATAGTGGTGTATGGATGTTTGACAATAAAGATGATAGTGGTGTATGGATGTTTGACAATAAAGATGATAGTGGTGTATGGATGTTTGACAATAAAGATGATTTGTTGTATGGATGGTTGACAATAAAGATGATTTGTTGTATGGATGTTTGACAATAAAGATGATTTGTTGTATCGGATAGCATTGCTCTTACATGCATAATTTACCACACATGAGCTACTGCTCCATGTAATGGTCGGGTGAGCTATTAATACATGGGCCAGTCGTCGGGCTTCAAGTGTATGACTATATCTTCAAATGAAACCTCCCGCTTGGAATGTTTGTGTGGAGAATTGGGGCGATATGTAGAAAAAACAGTTCTTAAAGCATTCTGACCATCATGAACATTGATATTCTACTACTCCTGGAACCATCAATTTGAGCAATCTTTATCTGGAGCATCAGAGCATTAAACTGGTTCTGATTCAAGATGTACGTGTATTTCTAACACTTCTCCCGAACTGCTTAATCTGTTTTTATGAAATTTGGTATGGGACAATGTGTATGAAATTTGTATGGAACAATGTGTATGAAATTTGTATGGAACAATGTGTATGAAATTTGTATGGAACAATGTGTATGAAATTTGTATGGAACAATGTGTATGAAATTTGTATGGAACAATCAATGTGTATGAAATTTGTATGGCACAATGTGTATGAAATTTGTATGGAACAATGTGTATGAAATTTGTATGGAACAATGTGTGTGAAATTTGTATGGAACAATGTGTATGAAATTTGTATGGCACAATGTGTATAAAATTTGGTATTGAACAATGTGTATGAAATTTGTATGGCACAATGTGTATGAAATTTGTATGGCACAATGTGTATGAAATTTGTATGGAACAATGTGTATGAAATTTGTATGGCACAATGTGTATAAAATTTGGTATTGAACAATGTGTATGAAATTTGTATGGCACAATGTGTATAAAATTTGGTATTGAACAATGTGTATGAAATTTGTATGGCAATATGTGTATGAAATTTGTATGGCACAATGTGTATGAAATATGTATGGAACAATGTGTATGAAATTTGTATGGCACAATGTGTATGAAATTTGTATTGAACAATATGTATGAAATTTGGTATGGCATCATGGGTATCCAATAGATCAAAACTAGCTACAATTTTCTCGGTCCAATGTTGACCATTTTGGTAAATCTATTTTCCACTTCTTGTCCCGTACAATTCCTGTGATTTGACCCGAAATATTTACTATACTTCGAGATGAAAAGGAGAGTTGGTGCTCTAACTAAAACTAATCATCTGCCTGCCAATCTGTGCATCCCCACAGTCGCCACAGAACCTGCCATTCTGTGTGTGCACGATCCGCCTCCATGGTCGAGTGGTTATGGTCACTGACCTGTATACGACTGTAACCTATCATCACTGATGGTCACAGGCTCGAACCCCTCTCGGGCCATGTCTGATTTATATAAAAAAGTTGGCAGTTCTTACAGAGGCTGGTGTACCAAGTACTGATTAACCCCTGGAGCCTGCCCAGGAAGTGTTGTTAGGTAAACCGCCCGCCGGCAATATAGCCCAAAATGATGCTGATGCAGACGTAAATCTCGAACAAACAAACTGTAAGGATAACCAATTTAAATTGTGAAGACTCGCTCTATCAGCTGGTCTGCAACCCCCTCGCCTCCCTATTTATTCAAAACCTGAAGACTGAATTCGAAGACCAAATTGAGCAGAATTGAATACACTATACGAGACATTTTACAATCTGAAATCATTTCAATGCATAAATTCGGCTGAATTTTCATTTTCAGTTATCAATCATCCAGCCCCACCATTGCACCAGACCAATCCATGGGGCTCACCAAGTCATGGACGCGCTGCTACAACTGCAGCTAAAATTGAGAACGTTCAGGGTCGGGAGTCTCCTTCAACAAACCCGTTTATGGGGGCAAGTAGCGCCTCGCCATCATCTCGCGTCGTGACTACAGGGACAGTATTCACAACTCGGCCTTTGTTACACGATCATGCTAGAAGTCATTCCATGGATTCAAGTACTCTCACTGCTTGGCAACAACAACAACAAAGTGCAAAAAAACAAACATTGCTGGAAATGTCACATCCCCAAAGTTTTCAGTTAAATGGTAATGCCACAATGGCAGAAAATAAATGGCCAGCAGGCACAGACTGGGCGTCTAGTTATGTACAAACTTCGACTACCAATACCACTACTCAGAACCAGTCTAATACCACAGTGAAAACGGGGGATAGTTTTGATCCTTTCGATGTTGCGTGGGCAGCTAAAAATTCAGGCGAAGAAGAGATAACTCAACATACAGACAGTGCAGCTAATCCGTTTGCAACGAAAACAGTAACGACATATAAAGTGGAGTTGTGATCAAGTTTTTACTAGAAAACCGAGAAAACCTTTTAGTGAATACTTACATTTTATCAGTTTTATTGGTCCGTATGAAGTGTACAGCTTTATTTGTAAATGTATTATCTATCATAGTCTAGATTAATCATGAAAGTATTTATTTCGCATTGTAATGCTAGTGCATTGTGCTATCTAATAGTTTATTATGAATCATGATTACCGAGCAACTGGAGATAAATGTACCGTAATAATTCTTGTATGAAACGTTGTATATCATTTTAATATAAAGTTGGATAGACAA
The DNA here is from genome assembly GCA_014843695.1 of Archivesica marissinica. NCBI lineage: Eukaryota > Metazoa > Mollusca > Bivalvia > Venerida > Vesicomyidae > Archivesica > Archivesica marissinica. The sequence continues at coordinate 46,320,745 of CM026404.1, read as the reverse complement.
GTCACACAGTATAACTGACAAAAAGATGTAGTCCAAACGTAATAGTACATTTACTGCACCGTGTTATATGCACAATTTATATGCACATATCTATTGCCAGATATCTGGTGTTTCTGTATTGGTAGTTCTATACTTGCTACCTTGAACACGCCAAAGTTGTGTGGATTTTCGCCGTGCCGCATAATTTGCAAATTCCATTAATTATTGTCACCATTGGTTACGCTGATCTATAATTTGTATGAAGAGGAAGCTATAAATAAGTTTCTTTTTGTGATCATCAGTTATTGTGATAAATTTGGGCATCCCTCACTCGTTAAATGGCCATATCACTCACTAAATGTGTATATATCGCTCGCTAATCGGACATACCACGCTCACTATACTAAATGGGCATACCTCCCTCACTAAATGGGTGTTCCTTGCTCGCTAAATGGACATGTCTGTCACTCACTGAATCAGTGTGCCGCACTTGCTAAATGGGAATTCCTCACTCACTAAATGGGAATTCCCCACTCACTAAATGGGAATTCCCCACTCACTAAATGGGAATTCCCCACTCACTAAATGGGAATTCCTCACTCACTAAATGGGAATTCCTCACTCATGAAATGTGTATTCCTCACTCGCTATATGGGTATTCCTAACTCACTAAATGGGTATTCCCCACTCATTAAATATGTATTCTTCACTCACTAAATGGGTATTCCTCACTCGCTATATGGGTATTCCTCACTCACTAAATGGGAATTCGTCACTCGCTATATGGGAATTCCTCACTCGCTGTATGGGTATTCCTCACTCACTAAATGGGAATTCCTCACTCCTCACTAAATGGGTATTCCTCACTCGCTATATTGGAATTCCTCAATCGCTATATGGGTATTCCTCACTCGCTATATGGGTATTCCTCACTCGCTATATTGGAATTCCTCACTCGCTATATGGGTATTCCTCACTCGCTATATGGGTATTCCTCACTCACTAAATGGGAATTCCTCACTCCTCACTAAATGGGTATTCCTCACTCGCTATATGGGTATTCCTCACTCCTCACTAAATGGGTATTCCTCACTCACTAAATGGGTATTCCTCACTCGCTATATGGGTATTCCTCACTCCTCACTAAATGGGAATTCCTCACTTGCTATATTGGTATTCCTCACTCCTCACTAAATGGGTATTCCTCACTCGCTATATGGGAATTCCTCACTCGCTATATGGGAATTCCTCACTCACTAAATGGGAATTCCTCACTCACTGAATGGGTATTCCTCACTCACTGAATGGGTATTCCTCACTCACTAAATGGGTATTCCTCACTCACTGAATGGGTATTCCTCACTCACTGAATGGGTATTTCTCACTCACTAAACGGGTATTCCTCACTCACTGAATGGGTATTCCTCACTCGCTATATGGGAATTCCTCACTCACTAAATGGGTATTCCTCACTCACTGAATGGGTATTCCTCACTCACTGAATGGGTATTCCTCACTCACTGAATGGGTATTCCTGACTCACTGAATGGGTATTCCTCACTCACTAAATGGGTATTCCTCACTCACTGAATGGGTATTCCTCACTCACTAAATGGGTATTCCTCACTCACTGAATGGGTATTCCTCACTCGCTATATGGGAATTCCTCACTCACTAAATGGGTATTCCTCACTCACTGAATGGGTATTCCTCACTCGCTATATGGGTATTCCTCACTCACTGAATGGGTATTCCTCACTCACTGAATGGGTATTCCTGACTCACTGAATGGGTATTCCTCACTCACTGAATGGGTATTCCTCACTCACTGAATGGGAATATAATACTACATTTTTATTGCAATGACTTCATATGTTGCTTTCTTTAATTACCTGTGAAGCAACATACAGTGAGTAGGGAGACGCATGTATTTTTCAAAAACAATTTCTAGTTCAAGGACAAGTTGTGTATGAAGGTAAGTGTGATATACTGGATTCTCACGATTGCTCGAAAAATAGGATGGCCTGAAGTCTGAGGCCCGGTCGCCCCTCAAAATTCAAATTGTGCCTGGCCTGTCTCTCCTAAAATCTCAAGCCTGGGTTTGTTAAAAAAAATGAAAATGCTTTGTCAAATGTTGGCAAAATTGTGCGTGAATCAGTGCTCAATTTTCATTTCACTGGCCGGCCATTTTAGATATTTATCCTCTGGCAATGTCTTGTCAAATTCCTATAATCCGGCGACAGTTGTTAATTCAATGATAGTTCTAATCAACTGAACCGTGTATTACATCCAAGTACACTCAATAAACAATATTACCAAAGCCTATTCAATTGTGATCTTGGAAGCCGCTAAAACAACAAACGGTCACATGGAAACAGATTAAATTTATAATTATACAGTTAAAATCAATAGGTCACACTTTATTAATTATATGTTGTAAATATCATGCAAGTTGCTTATATCTATCAGAAATTTCCACTTTCAATCACTTTTTGGTCCAAAATAAACTTGTATAGACGCTGATGTCGTCGTCGGATAGGTGAATATTTCATATTTAATTGAATTACTGCAACATTGGTGTTAAATGCAGGACTTGTTCTAGGTCAGAAGTTTTGGGAGAAGTGAGCATGCGATTACGTCCCTAAATGGTGTTATTTAATCAATTTCAACAAAATAAGATTAAAATACACATGTTTTGGCCATTAAATACAACATTTGAATAGAAGGATTATAATGAGCCAGTGGACAACATTTTGTTTGCCAATTGTAAATTTGTTATTTTATAGGCGAAATAGGCCTCTAGAATGAGGCCGGAAATGATTTTGTGTGCATACTATATGCTTTATGGATTTATTTGCTTTGGATGGGGGCAGGGTGCTAAACTCACAGATTGAGGAAAGTTATAAATCATTATGATAAAAATGCTTTGTACACTAATAGGAGTTATATTGTAAGACAATCATGGGTCATTCAAAATGTTAAATCTGAATGGATTGGATTATCTGGGTTTTTATGTGTCTGCCTGTGCCCAACAATGGACAGACTATGCCAGGGATTATGTCTGCCTGTATCCCAGCAATGAACAGACTATGCCAGGGATTATGTCTGCCTGTATCCCAGCAATGGATAGACTATGCCAGGGATTATGTCTGCCTGTATCCCAGCAATGGACAGACTGCCATGGATTATGTCTGCCTGTATCCCAGCAATGGATAGACTATGCCAGGGATTATGTCTGCCTGTATCCCAACAATGGACAGACTATGCCAGGGATTATGTCTGCCTGTATCCCAGCAATGAACAGACTATGCCTTGTATTTATGTCGTACACATGAGTGTGACAACTGGCATTGCACTCGGACAAATTGCAAACACAAAAATGTACGCTACGGTAAAATATGTTCAGGAAGCACACTTGCCCCTTATTTCCATCACTTCTCCCTAAATATCTGGTTAGCTTGAGGAGAAAGTAACTTTCCCCATCACCCACATTTTAGACTGATTGCTTCTTTCCCCCCGCCCCCCCCCCCCCCCCCCGCCCCCTTGATTCAGTACTAGATGATATTGGGAGACTGTTGGCAGATAGACTGCTCTTTGAACATTCCTACAACCCAAACTTCATAATACTACATCACATGTTATTGCAATGGCTTCATGTATTTCACTTCCATGCTTTTATTACTCCTGAAGCCACAGTGAGTGGGGAGACATGTATTTCACTTCCATGCTTTTATTACTCCTGAAGCAACAGTGAGTGGGGATACATATATTTCACTTCCATGCTTTTATTACTCCACTGAAGCCACAGTGAGTGGGGAGACATATATTTCACTTCCATGCTTTTATTACTCCTGAAGCAACAGTGAGTGGGGAGACATATATTTCACTTCCATGCTTTTATTACTACACTGAAGCAACAGTGAGTGGGGAGACATATATTTCACTTCCATGCTTTTATTACTCCACTGAAACAACAGTGAGTGGGGAGACATATATTTCACTTCCATGCTTTTATTACTCCACTGAAGCCACAGTGAGTGGGGAGACATATATTTCACTTCCATGCTTTTATTACTCCACTGAAGCAACAGTGAGTGGGGAGACATATATTTCACTTCCATGCTTTTATTACTCCTGAAGCAACAGTGAGTGGGGAGACATATTTCACTTCCCTGCTTTTATTACTACACTGAAGCAACAGTGAGTGGGGAGGCAACAATGTCTAATTTAGTATACATGTATGATTCATGTTCATAGCCCACGTGTTAAACAACTGTAAATAATCTTTTATTTCATTTGAACCATTTTACTTCATATGTTAATTATTATAATATGCTCGTTTGCTGTCATAGCATTTATAAGAACAAAACAGGGTGTTAAAAAACTTGTAATCTAGTAGCTTTACATATTTGTTTCTGAAATATGCATCTTGCCCATATTAAATATAAAATTTATAAATTTTGCAACATATAAAGATGATAAGATTAACCAACCAATGTGACCTTAGGGACCGATAATTGTGTGTGTCTGCTTCAAGATTGCTAACTGTGTGTCCTTCGGGACCGATAATTGTGTGTGTCTGCTTCAGGATTGCTAACTGTGTGTCCTTCGGGACCGATAATTGTGTGTGTGTGTGCTTAGGGACCGATAATTGTGTGTCTGCTTCAGGATTGCTAACTGTGTGTGTCCTTCGTTTGTGCGCGCGTTTGTGAAAGATTGTGTGAAAGAATGTGTGTGATGTATTTGGGCGACAACGTGCGTATGGCATTTTATTAGGAAACAGCGGCAAAACACGAGGAGTTATGGCGTAATGCCGTCAGGGTCTATAATCGGATAACATATCGACTTATAATAAAAATGTGTACATTGTTTGTGTCCTCGGATAGTAAATATTTCAAACATAAATGTTCTGCTATACACCCAGCCAATGGTTTATATACAAACTAATGTTCTGCTATACACCCAGCAAATGGTTTATATACAAACTAAATGTTCTGCTATACACCCAGCCAATTGTTTATCAACTAAATGTTCTGCTATACACCCAGCCAATTGTTTATCAACTAAATGTCCTGGTATACACCCAGCAAATGGTTTATCAACTAAATGTCCTGGTATACACACAGCAAATGGTTTATATACAAACTAAATGTTCTGCTATACACCCAGCCAATGGTTTATATACAAACTAAATGTTCTGCTATACACCCAGCAAATGGTTTATATACAAACTAATGTTCTGCTATACACCCAGCAAATGGTTTATATACAAACTAAATGTTCTGCTATACACCCAGCCAATGGTTTATATACAAACTAAATGTCCTGCTATACACCCAGCAAATGGTTTACAGGGCCCACACTGGGCAGAAAAAAGTTGGGGCCACTTATCTGTTTGAAAGATGGGGTGTGTGCGGGAGCGGTGTCGTCCCCCTCCGGGAGGGGTGTCGTCCCCTACCTGGTTTGATTTGTTTGGTATTTTTATTTGTAAATGGTGAGATTCTAGCCCGTTTTTTTCTGGAGGAAGTATTAATATAGACATTAGAATGAAAGAATGCATACCTGTTAAGGCTAAAAGTTTATTTTACAATGTAGCCCTGTGACAGTGATTAATAATGGAAGCCAACACAGGATTACATTTCAAATGAACTTTAATCTCAAAAAGACATGCATACTAATCATTTTTGAAGACAATCCAATGAACTTTTACAACTTTAATTATTTTCTTGGTCATAATAATTTAAAAATACATCAGAATTACATACATGTACAAGTATCCACTATGTCTAACAAATTGCACAACATTCAGTTCAAAATGCGTCTGTTCTTCTTGGACCACATTACAAATGCCGATTTGAAGTTGAACTTGTCTGGGCCGTCGATGGAAATGTTCATCAGGCTGTCTAGGTTTCATTCACTAAGTCCATTTCGGACGTTTAAAACCGAAAGTAGCCATTTTGACACGTGACGATTTGGATTTTTTTTTACGTTTATTTATCGGCGATTTGGACAAGTTTCATTCACTTTTTATAGTTGAGGACACGAAAATCATATTTTTCACAACTACTACCTTTGATCTTATTTGTGAAAAACAACGCCAATAATTATTACCTAATTATGTATACAAGTTATTCGGTCATCCGTATAATCTTCAAACAATGTCATCATTTCACCGATCAAGTACTGCCGTTTTCATAAAGGACCTCAATTACCAAATCATTCCCATTATACAAAACTGTAAATGTGTGATCATATACCGCTAATTTACATGTTTGTTTTGTTTTGATTGCAATTTATGATGGGAATATGCCTCCAGCACATGTACACAGCTGTTTTGACTGTGAATCGATTGTTTCGCCAAACGATAGCGTATACTAGAGCAAAAAAATTGTAACCAGTCAAAGATACAATGAACACAGACTGTGTATCGATTTTTCTTTAACTGGAACGCGCCGTCGTCAATGGTAAATAAAACCAGTCAAGTATGAAAGGTTAAAATATGGCACAAACGTTATTTATGCCGATTTTTTGTGCAATTTTCTGAAAATCGCCAAATTGAAATTTTAGGAGCCATTTCTATCGCAAAATCGCCATTTGGCTCTTGTGGCGACTGACAGCGTGGCCCCTGGTTTATATACAAACTAAATGTTCTGCTATACACCCAGCAAATGGTTTATATACAAACTAAATGTTCTGCTATACACCCAGCAAATGGTTTATCAACTAAATGTCCTGGTTATACACACAGCAAATGGTTTATATACAAAGTAAATGTTCTGCTATACACCCAGCCAATGGTTTATATACAAACTAATGTTCTGCTATACACCCAGCCAATGGTTTATATACAAACTAAATGTTCTGCTATACACCCAGCCAATGGTTTATATACAAACTAAATGTTCTGCTATACACACAGCAAATGGTTTATATACAAACTAATGTTCTGCTATACACCCAGCCAATGGTTTATATACAAACTAATGTTCTGCTATACACCCAGCAAATGGTTTATATACAAACTAAATGTCCTGCTATACACCCAGCCAATGGTTTATATACAAACTAATGTTGTGCTATGCACCCAGCCAATGGTTTATATACAAACTAATGTCCTGCTATACACCCAGCCAATGGTTTATATACAAACTAAATGTTCTGCTATACACCCAGCAAATGGTTTATATACAAACTAAATGTTCTGCTATACACCCAGCAAATGGTTTATATACAAACTAAATGTTCTGCTATACACCCAGCAAATGGTTTATATACAAACTAATGTTCTGCTATACACCCAGCAAATGGTTTATATACAAACTAATGTTGTGCTATACACCCAGCCAATGGTTTATATACAAACTAATGTTGTGCTATACACCCAGCCAATGGTTTATATACAAAGTAAATGTTCTGCTATACACCCAGCAAATGGTTTATATACAAACTAAATGTTCTGCTATACACCCAGCAAATGGTTTATATACAAAGTAAATGTCCTGGTATACACCCAGCAAATGGTATATATACAAACTAAATGTTGAATTGGTCGAGACGGTATTTAATTTATTTTCATGATCATATCAGTTTAATTCTGTGTGTTGTGATAATTTCAAAGCTATTTTATTATTAATTTTTTGTTTTAGTGTAATAGCAAAATTTAATTGCTGTTGCATTATATGCAGATTAGTTTATTTTGAGTTGAAATGTTATGCATGATTTATCTTATCTTTATTTAATTTTTCGCTCCACCGAGATCTGCAGCTTAAGTGAGCTGGCGGGATATAGATTTGTCCCTTTTTTATCCGATTTTATTGCAAGCTACCCACAAAGTGTATCAAGTCCTACCACGTTGTGTTGATTGTAATAGTTTGACCAGTATGTCAGTTAGATAGCTGTTTGACCAGTATGTCAGTTAGATAGCTGTTTGACCAGTATGTCAGTTAGATAGCTGTTTGACCAGTATGTCAGTTAGATAGCTGTTTGACCAGTATGTCAGTTAGATAGCTGTTTGACCAGTATGTCAGTTAGATAGCTGTTTGACCAGTATGTCAGTTAG
>CM026404.1:46275711-46311707 GCA_014843695.1 Archivesica marissinica | reverse complement strand
TTGACCAGTATGTCAGTTAGATAGCTGTTTGACCAGTATGTCAGTTAGATAGCTGTTTGACCAGTATGTCAGTTAGATAGCTGTTTGACCAGTATGTCAGTTAGATAGCTGTTTGACCAGTATGTCAGTTAGATAGCTGTTTGACCAGTATGTCAGTTAGATAGCTGTTTGACCAGTATATAAGTTAGATAGCTGTTATTTCATACACCTTCCATGTGAATATTTAATTAATGTGAAAACCAAAGTGTTACAGTACTGTAAACATTTAATTGATCTAATGAGTGAATAAGTCATTTTCAGTTCAAATTTATTTTGGTTAGTTGCTTATAATGTTACCGGTATCTGTTCAGCATCTTGCCGATTTCAGTGCCAATTTCAATTTAATGAACCTTTTAATATCAATTAATAAATTTGAAATAAACACATTGTTACAAAGTGGCTACAGTTCCTGCTCCCTGCTAAACAGTCTAGGCCACAACTGTTTGCAGAAGTGTACTGTACTGTACTGTACTACCACAAATGTTTACCTGTAACCATGTATATCATTGTGACAGAGGTTTAGAAGTGGGACCATTGTTTTCTCTGGATTCATATGTGTGTGTACATAGACTTCTTACTCAAGACAATGTGCAGTGTTTTAACCTCCATACATTTCCTACAGATGTGGATATCTCAGAGACTTTTAATTGACTGTATATGAGTTGTGAATTCAGAAGTCCTGTGTAATATATAGCGCATGAAAATGATTAATATTTAGAGGTTATTACGTCACTAGTTTCATATTAGCATAGTTACCGAGGGTCGATGCATAGGCTGATATGAAACTAGCCACGTGATAACATCTTTATTACTTTGATATGAATTTGAACATTTAATAATCGAAATCCTGCTCTCTGTTATCCATGTATCGGGAATAAATCAATATTACTGAATTAGATGCACGAAAACGATTGAAATATTACCACGAAACTACACACATCTGTTATCTGTCCAATTTGACACGCTGATACGCTGCGGGAAGCAAACAAACTAGCACCGAGTGCGCATGTGTTTTTCTCCCCGAAACTAGTTATGATACAGCTTTTTCTGTGGTTTGATACAGGCTCATGACTGTATCAAACCAGCAAACGTAATATCAGACTGGAAAACACAGCGTATCAACCTGGGTGGTAGACAGTATTGTGGTAGGCAAATAACCTGGGTGGTAGACAGTATTGTGGTAGGCAAATAACCTGGGTGGTAGACAGTATTGTGGTAGGCAAATAACCTGGGTGGTAGACAGTATTGTGGTAGGCAAATAACCTGGGTGGTAGACAGTATTGTGGTAGGCAAATAACCTGGGTGGTAGACAGTATTGTGGTAGGCAAATAACCTGGGTGGTAGACAGTATTGTGGTAGGCAAATAACCTGGGTGGTAGACAGTATTGTGGTAGGCAAATAACCTGGGTGGTAGACAGTATTGTGGTAGGCAAATAACCTGGGTGGTAGACAGTATTGTGGTAGGCAATTACCTGGGTGGTAGACAGTATTGTGGTAGGCAAATAACCTGGGTGGTAGACAGTATTGTGATAGGCAAATAACCTGGGTGGTAGACAGTATTGTGGTAGGCAAATAACCTGGGTGGTAGACAGTATTGTGGTAGGCAAATAACCTGGGTGGTAGACAGTATTGTGGTAGGCAAATAACCTGGGTGGTAGACAGTATTGTGGTAGGCAAATAACGGTAAAAATAGGCTAAAATTCATATCTAAGTAATAATGACATGAACGTTCTGGGACAGCATCTCTTACTGCAGTAGCCAAGTGCTGTATGAACAAGTGTGTATGTAATGCAATATAAATGTCTTGTATTTGATTCTGATAGCCATGTGTTGTGATACAATTGTTCATATAAACTATATGTGATATAAAGTCATTTGTTTTACATTTTCATTATTTTGTGATGCATCTTAATCAACACTCCTTCATTAACACTAGTATAGTGTACATATGGGTTATATGTATTATATATTGTAACGTGTATACAGTAGCTTTCCTTTCCGCCATTTTAGCTTACTCTATATTATATTGGTAAGGACAAAGTACCATGATTGTTTGTTTCTCTCCCCCTGTAGTCTGATTATGACTCTCCAGCGAGATGAAGGTGGAATAATATTCTGCTTTCATGAAGTATTTTTTCGATATTTTGCAGAATGAAATTGCTGAAATTGGGTTTGGGAAATACAATCTAGCCCCTCTTAAGCAACCAGTCAATGGGAATGACAAAGTACCTATTTAATACAGGTGACTGCTAACACAGGTTCCAGTGTACATATATGCACATTTATAACAATTTAGATGGAATGTATATGTAGACATTACAGTGCACAATGTCATCATGTTTCCATCACCACAACACTTCACTCTGTATATGTATCACCACAACACTTCACTCTGTATATGTATCACCACAACACTTCACTCTGTATATGTATCACCACAACACTTCACTCGTATATGTATCACCACAACACTTCACTCGTATATGTATCACCACAACACTTCACTCTGTATATGTAGACAGTGCACAATGTTGTCATGTTTCTATCACCACAACACTTCACTCTGTATATGTAGACAGTGCACAATGTTGTCATGTTTCCATCACCACAACACTTCACTCTGTATATGTAGACAGTGCACAATGTTGTCATGTTTCTATCACCACAACACTTCACTCTGTATATGTAGACAGTGCACAATGTTGTCATGTTTCCATCACCACCACACTTCACTCTGTATATGTAGACAGTGCACAATGTTGTCATGTTTCTATCACCACAACACTTCACTCTGTATATGTAGACATTACAGTGCACAATGTTGTCATGTTTCTATCACCACAACACTTCACTCTGTATATGTATCACCACAACACTTCCCTCTGTATATGTAGACAGTGCACAATGTTGTCATGTTTCCATCACCACAACACTTCACTCTTTTCATAATTTAGTACAAAATATTTCCTATTTTTCTTTTCTTTGTAGATTTTTAGAAATTTGTTTTCAACAGTTTCTGTGTATAATTTACAAGAGCAAGTCTTAACCCATTTCATTATGGATACTGTTCAAACAGTAATTGCAAAGAACATAGAGCCAGATCAACCGTCATGGAACGTGCCTTCTGATCAGGCTCTATGCTGTTTGCTATTCAGATGATCTTGCTAAGACACTTGGCTATGTAGCAAACAACATAGATCCTGATCAGCATGCAGCGTTACGCTGCGGCTGATCTGGATCTATGTTGTTTGCAATAACCTTTAAATGTATCCAGAATGAAATGGGTTAATAATCAAAATGTTGCATGGAATATGAGCAAATTATAAAAATTGTTGCATGTTTCCACTCTCCTTCCGTTCTATTTCCCCCCGATTACAGCCAGGTATTTATGTCTGTCCAACTTATTCGTGCATTTTCTGTTTTCACGTACATAATTATGTCTGTCCTAGGGTGGAGACATATTGTTCTTACTTTTGTCTGTACTCATAAAATAGTACTTGCATTGCTAGGAAAACAATAGGTTTACTGTCTTAGTTGTCTACCGTTAGTGGTTATGTGGCTATTAAAACTTTTATGTGGCTATCGATTCTGTTTATGTGGTTATAGAGAACAAAGGAATAGCCACTTAATATACAATGTTGTGTCCAATCCTCTATGTAGACTAGTTTTCAAAATAACAATTTCTAAAGTATTCTAATCGTAACGCCGAAGACAGTACCAATATTTTACATATTGGATCAGTATCTTACTTAAAACACACATTTATACAAGATCCTACTAATTAAAATTGTTAATTTCGGACATTTACGCATATAATTTAATATACTACTCTGGCCTTTTGACACCAGTCCAATATTAATAATGGACTGCAAGTACGTGTATGACGTCACGGCAGTGTTTTAAGTATAATATATTAGCCGAAAACGATCCAATATGTAAAATATTGGACTGTAAGGTGAGGTGCGTAGCGCCGAAGACAGATTCACTATTTTACATATTGGATCCGTTTGATGCTTATATCTTACTTAAAACACTCACTTATATGACACGATGTTACAAATTAAAATTGTTAATTTAGTACATTTACGCATATCATTTAATAAAATACATTGGCCTTTTGAAAGTAGTACAATATTACTAAAAATGGACTGCAAATACAAAGGTATGACGTCACGACAGTGTTTTAAAATATGTTAAAGCTAACACGATACTAATTATATTAACACGCGTTACAATAAAGTAGACAACTCGACCATGTCACACACAAATGTATTCTAATAGTTAATTGTTACATACAAATGTTGCCTCTAGATATTTTATTTCCAGTAATGATATATCTTGAAAGAAATTCACTTATTAACACTTTCAACCCCAAGTAACTGACATGGACTGGTGCGTGATATTTTCAGACCAATAAATTAATAAGAAAATTACCGTTGGACCGGTTCATTTATCAAAATGGGTAATTTTATCTAAAAATAGTAATAATTATTACTGGCAAAAAAGTGCAGATCCTGATGAGACGGCTCATCACGAGCCGGCTCATCTGGATCTACACTTTTCATAAGCCTATTTAGAGGCCTGTGGGGTTGAAAGGGTTAATATATATATATAAAATAAGAATCCAATTGTAGGTGAAATAGACTTTAACAAGCTATTTAAAACTATCCCGAATGAGGTATATTCAAATAAACTATCCCGAATGAGGTATATTCAAATAAACTATCCCGAATGAGGTATATTCAAATAAACTATCCCGAATGAGTTATATTCAAATAAACTATCCCAAATGAGGTATATTCAAATAAACTATCCCGAATGAGGTATATTCAAATAAACTATCCCGAATGAGGTATATTCAAATAAACTATCCCGAATGAGGTATATTCAAATAAACTATCCCGAATGAGTTATATTCAAATAAACTATCCCGAATGAGGTATATTCAAATAAACTATCCCGAATGAGGTATATTCAAATAAACTATCCGAATGAGGTATATTCAAATAAACTATCCGAATGGGTATATTCAAATAAACTATCCCGAATGAGGTATATTCAAATAAACTATCCCGAATGAGGTATATTCAAATAAACTATCCCGAATGAGGTATATTCAAATAAACTATCCCGAATGAGGTATATTCAAATAAACTATCCCGAATGAGGTATATTCAAATAAACTATCCCGAATGAGGTATATTCAAATAAACTATCCCGAATGAGGTATATTCAAATAAACTATCCCGAATGAGGTATATTCAAATAAACTATCCCGAATGAGGTATATTCAAATAAACTATCCCGAATGAGGTATATTCAAATAAACTATCCCGAATGAGGTATATTCAAATAAACTATCCCGAATGAGGTATATTCAAATAAACTATCCCGAATGAGGTATATTCAAATAAACTATCCCGAATGAGGTATATTCAAATAAACTATCCCGAATGAGTATATTCAAATAAACTATCCCGAATGAGGTATATTCAAATAAACTATCCCGAATGAGGTATATTCAAATAAACTATCCCGAATGAGGTATATTCAAATAAACTATCCCGAATGAGGTATATTCAAATAAACTATCCCGAATGAGGTATATTCAAATAAACTATCCCGAATGAGGTATATTCAAATAAACTATCCCGAATGAGGTATATTCAAATAAACTATCCCGAATGAGTATATTCAAATAAACTATCCCGAATGAGGTATATTCAAATAAACTATCCGAATGAGGTATATTCAAATAAACTATCCCGAATGAGGTATATTCAAATAAACTATCCCGAATGAGGTATATTCAAATAAACTATCCCGAATGAGGTATATTCAAATAAACTATCCCGAATGAGGTATATTCAAATAAACTATCCCGAATGAGGTATATTCAAATAAACTATCCCGAATGAGGTATATTCAAATAAACTATCCCGAATGAGGTATATTCAAATAAACTATCCCGAATGAGGTATATTCAAATAAACTATCCCGAATGAGGTATATTCAAATAAACTATCCCGAATGAGGTATATTCAAATAAACTATCCCGAATGAGGTATATTCAAATAAACTATCCCGAATGAGGTATATTCAAATAAACTATCCCGAATGAGTTATATTCAAATAAACTATCCCGAATGAGGTATATTCAAATAAACTATCCGTGGTTTTTACTATCCCGAATGAGGTATATTCAAATAAACTATCCCGAATGAGGTATATTCAAATAAACTATCCGTATATTCAAATAACTATCCCGAATGAGTTATATTCAAATAAACTATCCCGAATGAGGTATATTCAAATAAACTATCCCGAATGAGGTATATTCAAATAAACTATCCCGAATGAGGTATATTCAAATAAACTATCCCGAATGAGTTATATTCAAATAAACTATCCCGAATGAGGTATATTCAAATAAACTATCCCGAATGAGGTATATTCAAATAAATATCAACCAAAACAAAAACAATGTTGCCAAGCATTTATAATGCAATATACATTTAAACACAGAAAGTGGCTGCTTAGCACACGTAGCTGCTTAATAAAGGTAAAATATATAAAACAACACATTGGTTTATGGAAATTGACTGCTTACTTAATACAGGTTGGCTGCTTAATAGAGGTGACCACTAACTGACCACTAACTCACTCTTGACTGTAGTCACTCTATTACTCCTTTATCACATAACTTAACTTGTATTCAGTGTAATACAAGCCATCACATATTTTCTTGTATGCCCACACGTGTAATACAACCTGGAAGGATTCTGATTGGTCGCCGCATGACAGCTTGCTTTTGACACATTTGTCATATAGTTAACAACTTTACCTTCATGCTTTCTTTGTTCAAAATCAATCAAATGTTTAATATGCACTAGTGGTATACAATATAATGATTTACAGTATTGTGTAGATTATTTGTGTAGTGTTGTTTATCTAGGACTATTTACTAGAGCGTACGGATGCACCTAACTGATTTCCTTGAGACGTAATACGACTCGAAGTATACACGAAAATAAAAGTTTCTTTTTCAAATTATTTGTTACTATGGTAATGTGATATGAAGGATCTCACACTCCTGATTTCCTATCAAATTTTATGAAGCTCTTTTTGGGGATTTTGCTATTAAGCTCATCAAAAGCCCCACTGGAGCCGTTACGATTGTGCCCTTAGGCAAGGCATTTAAATTCCACATTGCCTCTCTCTCCCTCGTGGCGATGGATTCCATCAGGAATGAGGTCTCGAGAGTGATTTATATAAGTTGAAATAACTTGTTTCGCAATCGAGCTAAAATAAATTTGTATAAACTAAAAGGCTTGCCTAATACCAAAATTCCAAAACTAGTTTCCTAAGATATGGTATAAATCAGCACTCGATGTAAAACAGACAGAATTACTCCTAATTTGTCGTATGTGGCCCTCCTCCCTAATGATGCCAATACAGTGATATGTGTGTTAGTGGTCACCTCCATTAAGCAGCCAACCTGTATTAAGCAGCCAGTCTCCAATATGTTGTTTTATTATACATTTGCCCTCTATTAAGCAGTCATTTTCTGTGATTCCCTTGTCTGGCTGCTGTAGACAGGTTTGACGAGGGTTTGTCCCTATGAAGTTTTGTCTTGTTGTGCATATTACTTAACGTTCCACTTTGTTGATATCAGGTGGAGTTCACTCCCTTGACAAAAGTATGTCCATACTAGATTTTTGAATCCTTGGTTGAATTTCGATATAAATTGAGAGGGAATCCCTACCAAACCTACTTGTGCATTGAACTTCAATAATTGCACAGAAACGTTTGTCCAGACTAGTCCCCTGGAACCCGTAACTAGATTAGAACAACTCTTGGGAGGAATGATCCAATAAAACGTGACGGGTGAGATAGATACTAATCCAACTTGTGCATGTCTTCATTGATCTGGGCAACATCACTCAATGCTTTAACCCTTTGCATGTGGAGTAAATAAAATCACATTTGCAAACAACATAGATCCAGATCAGACGCGGCGTAAAGCAGCGTCTGATCAGGATCTATGTTGTTTGCTATTCAAGTGATTTAGCTCCACTTTCCAAATAGCAAACAGCATAGATCTGATCTGGCTGTATACCGTTTGCAAAACTGATTTTATCTGCCGCTAGCGTGCAAAGGGTTAATTATTTCATTTGTCTAGTGATCATGGGGTAGGCATTTGGTTTTAATTCAAACATGTTGGTACAAATTGTGTTTTAAATTAAGTTGTGAGCAATATAAGTTTTAGCAAGAAGTTGTACACAAATACATAGAAATCAAGATGAAGCATTTTATATTGCAATGTATGTAGTAGCGTACTGGTTGCATATTTTTAGACGCAATGTTCTGTTCTTTGTTTTTATCTGTGTATATCAAGTACTGTTTAATTCCTGCTGTATTAAACCCAACTGTTTATTCTGCTTAACACACATGGACAAATAAACTTATTATATATACAACTCCACTCTCTTCGTGTAGTGTCTTTGTTACTCCAAATATTAAACTGATAATGACATAGCAGTTCTTTGTCTGTGATCTACAATGTTGTACTGACATACCAGTTCTTTGTCTGTGATCTACAATGTTGTACTGACATACCAGTTCTTTGTCTGTGATCTACAATGTTGTACTGACATACCAGTTCTTTGTCTGTGATCTACAATGTTGTACTGACATAGCAGTTCTTTGTCTGTGATATACAATGTTGTACTGACATAGCAGTTCTTTGTCTGTGATCTACAATGTTGTACTGACATAGCAGTTGTGTCTGGGATCTACAATGTTGAATTGTGTCTGGGATCTACAATGTTGAATTGTGTCTGGGACATACAATGTTGAACTGACATATCTACAATGTAGAATTGTGTCTGGGATCTACAATGTTGAATTGTGTCTGGGACATACACTGTTGTACTGACATAACAGTTGTGTCTGGGATCTACAATGTAGAATTGTGTCTGGGATCTACAATGTTGAATTATGTCTGGGACATACAATGTTGAATTGTGTCTGGGATCTACAATGTTGTACTGACATATCTACAATGTAGAATTGTGTCTGGGACATACAATGTTGAATTGTGTCTGGGACATACAATGTTGAATTGTGTCTGGAATCTACAATGTTGTACTGACATATCAGTTGTGTCTGGGATCTACAATGTTGTACTGACATACCAGTTGTGTCTGTGATCTACAATGTTGTACTGACATACCAGTTGTGTCTGTGATCTATAATGTTGTACTGACATACCAGTTGTGTCTGGGATCTACAATGTTGTACTGACATACCAGTTGTGTCTGGGATCTACAATGTTGTACTGACATACCAGTTGTGTCTGGGATCTACATTGTAGAATTGTGTCTAGGACATACAATGTTGAATTGTGTCTGGGATCTACAATGTAGAATTGTGTCTGGGATCTACAATGTAGAATTGTGTCTGGGACATACAATGTAGAATTGTGTCTGGGACATACAATGTTGAATTGTGTCTCGGACATACAATGTAGAATTGTGTCTGGGATCTACAGTGTTGAATTGTGTCTGGGACATACAATGTTGAATTGTGTCTGGGATCTACATTGTAGAATTGTGTCTGGGATCTACAATGTAGAATTGTGTCTGGGATCTACAGTGTTGAATTGTGTCTGAGACATACAATGTTGAATTGTGTCTGGGATCTACATTGTAGAATTGTGTCTGGGATCTACAATGTAGAATTGTGTCTGGGATCTACAATGTTGAATTGTGTCTGGGATCTACAATGTAGAATTGTGTCTGGGATCTACAATGTAGAATTGTGTCTGGGACATACAATGTAGAAGTGTGTCTGGGATCTACATTGTAGAATTGTGTCTGGGATCTACAGTGTAGAATTGTGTCTGGGATCTACAATGTTGAATTATGTCTGGGATCTACATTGTAGAATTGTGTCTTGGATCTACAATGTTGCATTGTGTCTGGGATCTACAATGTTGAATTGTGTCTGGGACATACAATGTAGAATTGTGTCTTGGATCTACAATGTTGAATTGTGTCTGGGATCTACAATGTTGAATTGTGTCTGGGATCTACAATGTTGAATTGTGTCTGGGATCTACATTGTTGAACTGACATATCTACATTGTAGAATTGTGTCTGGGATCTACATTGTAGAATTGTGTCTGGGACATACAATGTTGAATTGTGTCTGGGATCTACAATGTTGAATTGTGTCTGGGACATACAATGTTGAATTGTGTCTGGGATCTACATTGTAGAATTGTGTCTTGGATCTACAATGTTGAATTGTGTCTGGGACATACAATGTAGAATTGTGTCTTGGATCTACAATGTTGAATTGTGTCTGAGATCTACAATGTTGAATTGTGTCTGGGATCTACAATGTTGAATTGTGTCTGAGATCTACATTGTTGAATTGTGTCTGAGATCTACATTGTTGACTTGTGTCTGGGATCTACATTGTTGAACTGACATATCTACAATGTTGAATTGTGTCTGGGATCTACATTGTAGAATTGTGTCTATGATCTACAATCTTGAATTGTGTCTGGGACATACAATGTTGAACTGACATATCTACAATGTAGAATTGTGTCTGGGACATACAATGTTGAACTGACATATCTACAATGTAGAATTGTGTCTGAGACATACAATGTTGAATTTTGTCTGGGATCTACAATGTTGAATTGTGTCTGGGACATTCAATGTAGAATTGTGGCTGGGATCTACATTGTAGAATTGTGTCTGGGACATACAATGTTGAATTGTGTCTGGGATCTACAGTGTTGAATTGTGTCTGGGATCTACAATGTTGAAATGTGTCTGGGATCTACATTGTAGAATTGTGTCTGGGATCTACAATGTTGAATTGTGTCTGGGACATACAATGTTGAATTGTGTCTGGGATCTACAATGTTGAATTGTGTCTGGGACATACAATGTTGAATTGTGGCTGGGATCTACATTGTAGAATTGTGTCTGGGATCTACAATGTTGAATTGTGTCTGGGACATACAATGTTGAATTGTGTCTGGGATCTACAATGTTGAATTGTGTCTGGGATCTACAGTGTTGCATTGTGTCTGGGATCTATAATGTTGAATTGTGTCTGGGACATACAATGTAGAATTGTGTCTTGGATCTACAATGTTGAATTGTGTCTGGGATCTACAATGTTGAATTGTGTCTGGGATCTACAATGTTGAATTGTGTCTGGGATCTACATTGTTGAATTGTGTCTGGGATCTACATTGTTGAACTGACATATCTACATTGTAGAATTGTGTCTGGGATCTACATTGTAGAATTGTGTCTGAGACATACAATGTTGAATTGTGTCTGGGACATACAATGTTGAATTGTGTCTGGGATCTACATTGTATAATTGTGTCTGGGATCTACAATGTTGTATTGTGTCTGAGATCTACAATGTTGAATTGTGTCTGGGACATACAATGTAGAATTGTGTCTTGGATCTACAATGTTGAATTGTGTCTGGGATCTACAATGTTGAATTGTGTCTGGGATCTACAATGTTGAATTGTGTCTGGGATCTACATTGTAGAATTGTGTCTATGATCTACAATCTTGAATTGTGTCTGGGACATACAATGTTGAACTGACATATCTACAATGTAGAATTGTGTCTGGGACATACAATGTTGAATTGTGTCTGGGATCTACAATGTTGAATTGTGTCTGGGACATTCAATGTAGAATTGTGGCTGGGACATACATTGTAGAATTGTGTCTGGGACATTCAATGTAGAATTGTGGCTGGGACATACATTGTAGAATTGTGTCTGGGACATTCAATGTAGAATTGTGGCTGGGACATACATTGTAGAATTGTGTCTGAGACATTCAATGTAGAATTGTGGCTGGGACATACATTGTAGAATTGTGTCTGGGAC
The DNA here is from genome assembly GCA_014843695.1 of Archivesica marissinica. Classification (NCBI taxonomy): domain Eukaryota; kingdom Metazoa; phylum Mollusca; class Bivalvia; order Venerida; family Vesicomyidae; genus Archivesica; species Archivesica marissinica. The sequence continues at coordinate 46,299,727 of CM026404.1, read as the reverse complement.
ATACATTGTAGAATTGTGGCTGGGACATACATTGTAGAATTGTGTCTGGGACATTCAATGTAGAATTGTGGCTGGGACATACATTGTAGAATTGTGTCTGGGACATACATTGTAGAACTGTGTCTGGGACATACATTGTAGAATTGTGCCTGGGACATACATTGTAGAATTTTGTCTGGGACATACATTGTAGAATTGTGTCTGGGACATACAATGTAGAATTATACCTGGGACATACAATGTAGAATTATGTATGGGACATACAATGTTGAATTATGTCTGGGACATACAATGTAGAATTGTGTCTGGGACATACAATGTAGAATTGTGTCTGGGACATACAATGTAGAATTATGTCTGGGACATACAATGTAGAATTGTGTCTGGGATCTACAATGTAGAATTGTGTCTGGAACATACATTGTAGAATTGTGTCTGGGACATACAGTGTAGAATTGTGTCTGGGACATACAATGTAGAATTGTGTCTGGGACATACATTGTAGAATTGTGTCTGGGACATACAATGTAGAATTGTGTCTGGGACATACAGTGTAGAATTGTGTCTGGGACATACAATGTTGAATTGTGTCTGGGACATACAGTGTAGAATTGTGTCTGGGACATACAATGTTGAATTGTGTCTGGGACATACAATGTTGAATTGTGTCTGGGACATACATTGTAGAATTGTGTCTGGGACATACAATGTAGAATTGTGTCTGGGACATACAGTGTAGAATTGTGTCTGGGACATACAATGTTGAATTGTGTCTGGGACATACAATGTAGAATTGTGTCTGGGACATACAATGTAGAATTGTGTCTGGGACATACAGTGTAGAATTGTGTCTGGGACATACAATGTTGAATTGTGTCTGGGACATACAGTGTAGAATTGTGTCTGGGACATACAATGTTGAATTGTGTCTGGGACATACAGTGTAGAATTGTGTCTGGGACATACAATGTAGAATTGTGTCTGGGACATACAATGTAGAATTGTGTCTGGGACATACAGTGTAGAATTGTGTCTGGGACATACAATGTAGAATTGTGTCTGGGACATACAATGGAACAAACCATGTAATAAGTAGTTCAAAACAAGTTGCTCTTTCCAAAAAAAGTATAAACAAGATTTATTTTACAACGATTGCAAAACAAGCCGTAACAACTTAATATTAATCATGCTTGTTGGTGTGGATGAAATGTCATTTGTGGGGAAGAAGACTTAACCCTTTCCTTCATAGAGGTTTAGGTTAATATACTATTATATATCTCCATACAAAGGACAGCCATTTAGCCATCATGCAGTGGATGAGTAGTCGCCATATCTATCCCACCTCCATAGATATTACTGGGACTACATGAGATTCTAGCCTTTATTAGGAATATTGGTTTGTTTACTACATTGTCAATGTATGTTGTATTTGTAATGGCGTCAAGAGGTGCTTCTATGAGGGAAAGGGTTAATACCGAGAGAAAACTCGGATAATTCCTGGACCTTGGCCTAGGATTGAACCTGGGAAGTATTGGTGCTAACCACTACGCTAATCAGACTGTGAAATTAACGTAATCCTATGAATAACATCTGCATTGAAATGATAAAATCTGGAGTGAAGCATCCTGTTGATGACATCATATTTTGTTGGATTAAGTCCAGTCATGAGTTGGCAAACTAGGACAAAGTCATGGAAAATCATAAAACGACCTAAAATAATGATCCGAATTTATCAAGTGACTAATTCCCTGTGGAAGTCGTGATAACGCAGTTGTTTATGTTTATATTTATCGTTGCTACAGGTTGCCCATATAAGTGATGCCTCCTGAAGAGATTAGTCATTTTAGATTTTTGGAGGATAGTGCAATGATACAGACCCATCCCAGAGTCTCCTCTGGTTCTTTTACTTGCACGATGTAAAGCACCGACATGAGACCTCGGTTTAAAGTCCCATCTGAAAGACTGTTAATGTTATTAGGGTCAGACGGGGGATCAAACCTGCACTCCCTGTATTACCAGTCCAGTGTGAGTGTGTTACCACTGGACTACAGATCCATCTCTGGTGGTATATTTTAGTCATAAGATAACAAGAAAATGGGTAACAAAAGGCTTATTTCTGGAAAAATCATTTCTATGTCTATAACTAGGTAACTTTATTGAGTTTAATCTAGTCCTAATAAATTCTGAAAATGCTCAATCTTGATGGTTGGTATGTACCCTTCCACTGCCTTGCTCATTAATGTCACTGTCTGATGGCAGAATGTCACTGTCTGATTGCAGAATGTCACTGTCTGATTGCAGAATGTCACTGTCTGATTGCAGAATGTCACTGTCTGATTGCAGAATGTCACTGTCTGATGGCAGAATGTCACAGTCTGATTGCAGAATGTCACTGTCTGATGGCATAATGTCACTGTCTGATGGCAGAATGTCACTGTCTGATTGCAGAATGTCACTGTCTGATTGCAGAATGTCACTGTCTGATGGCATAATGTCACTGTCTGATGGCAGAATGTCACTGTCTGATTGCAGAATGTCACTGTCTGATGGCAGAATGTCACTGTCTGATGGCATAATGTCACTGTCTGATGGCAGAATGTCACTGTCTGATGGCAGAATGTCCTGTAGTAGGTCAATATCCTACAGGTACAGACATATCCTGTGTAAACTTTATTTAAATGACGATTGTGAAACAAGCCCTAAAAACACTCATTTGTGTGGGGGGAAACCTGAGTACCCTGAGAAAATCCACCTGTCCAATCTGGCAACCACCGTAGGCCTACCATCTCGCATACTTCCTGGTCCGAGGATCGAACATGAGTTGTATCGGTAAGAAGCGAGCATGCTAACTACTGCGCTAATTGAACAGCTGTATCCTTATTGTCTAGATCACATGTACTCACTATAAATCATGCAGGTGATTATCGTTTGCACTGGGGTGTCTCGAGTCCTAAACAATATTCTAGCTTGGATTGGGTAAACCCTTCAGTTCAAAGGGTAGTGTTGGATGTTTCTTGCGTGGAATTAACTCATTTCTTGTTTATTTTGTTTATAAAATATATTTAGACACAATTGCAAAACAAGTTCTTACAACATTAGTTAAATTGCTCTCAAGACCTCATTCCTGATGGATCCATTGCCAGAAGGTGAGAGAGAGAGAGAGAGAGAGAGAGAGAGAGAGAGAGAGAGAGAAGAGGAAATGTGGAATTTAAGTGACTTGGGGGTAGGCCTATGTCAGACCCTACTGGAATTTGGCCAGGACTTCTCAACTTCCAAAAGAGTATGCATACATCACCGCTGTGTCAGACAAATGGCAATATATAGATCTGAGTCCCCAGATACCATCATTCTATAGTTGTCTGTGTTTCTAATTTGTACAGGGCCCATGGAGAATTTTCGTACAAAGTCAGTATGTTGTGGTGGAGAAGACCACCCACATTTTCTGGGTAGAAACCAGTACTCGATTCTCCAGTAACAGTCGTTTTAAGATACATTGTAGCTATGCTGAAATCCATTATTAGAGTTTTATGATTGTCATTACTGCATGTTTAATATTATGTGGTTCTTACTATCTTTGTAATTCGATTAATGTTAGAACTGTAACAGAACATGTTCTGTCATTATTTGATAAAACATAATCAAATAGAGCACAAAATGTCTTCCAAAGACAGTCAATAAAAGTTTTCTCTACATTTTCATTTTAGAACCGGCCCATTCTTTGTTTTGTTTCACAGAGATATGCACATGGTAAACAAATGAAGTATTTTATCATAATTATTTCAAAACCATCGGTTCCAAAACATCCCAGCAAAGACGTATTGCATCTCCATAACATCTTCGATTAACAAACTGATCAACTAGTTTGAGCCACAGGCACAAGACACATTTTTGTACCCTATGGTCATATAGTAAGTAATGTTTACTGAAGAAACCACTAGAAAAAAATTACTGACGCCCAGCGAAAACGACAACATTGCATTTTCTGCTGTTCACGATGAAATAATGTGCCATTCTGGTGTTATTTGACCTCCATGAAGTAAAAAGTAGGATGCATTATCGTGGTACTAGCTATTAAAAACCAAACTACAGATATACTATTATGTACCTGAATTTAAAACTCATTTTGCTTCAACATTACAAATACACAAAGAATAAATACTATTGGGAATCACTTGTGTTTATCATGTTGTTGCCGGCATTGTGTCAGCAGTTACGTAATCAGTAGTTCCGAGTAGGCCTATACCGCGGCAAATGGCCAATGCCCTGATTTGGGTGTTTGTACAAAGGTAGTCATAATTTAAATTATATGAGTATTTGATATAGACCTTAATCTGTATAATATGTAATCTAGCAGTAAATTGATCATTTTAGCATAAAACATGAATATATATAGATCTTTTTAATCACCCACCAGAAAACAACAAATAGCTTAAGCCCACAATGTGCCTACTTTTTATGAATGAGTCGTCATATTTGCATGGCCTTACAGGAAGATGACTTTTATGCGTAAACAGGGTTGTTTGATTTAAATCATTGGATTTAAATCAATGATTTAAATCACGATTTAAATCACTTAAAAAAATCATTTGTATGATTTTTAAAAATTTTGTTTACATTTTATAATAATTTTCATGTTCATAATGTCATAATAATATATTGCTTGATTTCCCACTCAAATACCAATTCCAATATCTTTCTAAACTGTTTTATTGTTGTTGTTGATTCAGTTTATTTACCCTCGCCACCGGTAAACCATATGGGCGAGCTAACGTGCTTTCGCACCGTCGATTATTCGATGATTGTTGTGTCGTCGGTGTCTTGTAGAGTGGTGTAGATTGAAGATTGAAGTTGTAGATTCCCGTGAAGATTTCGGTCCAAGATGATTATGTTACTCGATAGTTATTCCTTGTTGGTTGTGTCTAAGTTGATTAATTCCAAGATGATTATGGTCTAGAAGATTATGGTGCTGGTGATTATGGTACTGGTGTCTCTCTCCGCCATCATGTCCAAGGTGGTTATATTCTCGGTACTTTTTAGGGCCACATCCTCCACGATTAGTCGGCTCACAGCAGCAAAATGGTTCGGTTGTTCCGTTGTTGTCCACCCCGCTGACGCATCCGGGGTCGAGGTCGCATCCCTCCGTCTCCAACCGCTCGCCCATCATTGGAGACAGATAAAAAAGTTCGAGGCGACGAGTGCGCCATCCACGCGAAACGACTGCCGTCCTCTCCTACCCAGTCACTCGTCGCCTCTTCAGCGCCCCAGTATTAGCTGTCGCTGATCTAGGAAAGTGTAAGACACTCGAAAGAGTCGATGCGGGTCCTCGTCTGTATGCGTCAGCGGCGTGGATTGGTCACTTCGGAACAGGTGATCCAATTTCCTGCTGTGAGCTGTGCCTTGTTCCCGACGTGCACGGTGTGGAGGCACGAACAAGTCTAAACTGTTTTAATTAGATTTTTAAAAATATATAGGGTTACTAGCACCAAGGAGAAAATCAATATATTTGTCTGTGATTCTGTGTTGGCATATGTCAATCATGTCTAGACAATGACCTATATGGTAGTCCTGCTACATTCTGTCAATTAAGTTGAATTAACATGTCACTATGTGGCATATGGCAGTGTATAATTGACATATACCTGTAGACTCCAGATCTATCCTAATATGGAACTGGGACATGTGTCTGTGTGTATATATATATACAGTATGAAGCTTAGGTGGCTGATTCATTCTATTACTGAGTTTCCAGAGTATACTTGATCAGTAATTCACAAATTACTATGCCTGGTAGAAAGAGTGATAGTGTATGGATTTATTTTGACAAAATAGTTGTTTGTGGCAAGACTGGATGTCGTGCGAGATGCAAAACTTGTAATAAAGACATGCAGGGACTAGTAGCCCGCATGAAATCACACTATCATTCATGCACAAACAGTGTTGAAAATTGCATTGAGATTGTTCCTGAACCTGGGCCTGCTACCAGTGATCTATCTGATTCTGCACCAACCAGTCCTGTTCCAGTTCCAATGAAGCGTGCAGCATCTACCCTAAATACTCCAACAACCAAGAAACTGAAGACCAGTAGCATTAACAAGTTCGTAATGCAGACTTCAAACAGTGAAAAGGCGGCTATAGATCTACAAGTGGCTCGTTTCATTTATGCCACTAACAGTCCCTTTTCCACAGTGGAACATCCAGAGTTCAAGAAGTTTGTCCAGATGCTGCGTCCAGGTTATTGCCCTCCTAGTCGTTTTGATGTTGCTGACAGTCTCCTCGACAAAGTGCAGGCTTCCTTGGTAACTGACTGCAAAGAAGTGTTGCAAGACAAGTCTGTGTGTATGGCTCTGGACGGCTGGAGCAACATTCATAATGAACCAATTGTGTGTGTGTCTGTAACTACACCTGATGGTGATAGCTTTTTAACCGAGACTGTGGACACTTCTGGTCATCCCCATACAGCTGAATATATGCAGGAGATAGCTACCACAGCTATTAAGTCAGTGGAGCAACAGTTTTGTTGTTCTGTTACTAGTTTTGTGACCGACAATGCCGCCAATATGAAAAAGATGAGGAAGCAGTTGGAAGCAGACAGTGACTGTGTAGTGTCTTATGGTTGTTCTGCACACTACATGAACCTGCTAGCAAAGGATGTGGAGATTAAGGGTGTAAAGGAGCACGTGGTTCATGTTATGAAGTATTTCCGCAATTGTCATCTACCTGGAGCATGGTACAAGGCTGCTGGTGGCAAAAAGCTTGCTCTTCCTCAGGAGGTGCGGTGGAACACGGTAGCTGACTGTCTCCAGTCATACCTGGGCAACTGGTCTGTCTTGCTGCGAGTGTGTGAGGAACACAGGGACTCAATAGATCGTGTTGTAGCAGAGAAAGTGGAGAACATTGGTATAAAGCGTAGTGCTGAGGATTATCTTAGTCGCATGAAACCTATTGCCTGTTCTTTGGACAAAGTTCAGAGAAACACCAGTACCATCAGTGATGCTGTTTCTCACTGGCGACAACTTGAACAAGATATGAGTAACTGTCCTGAGTGTCCTCCCAATGTGATGAAGAGTGTAAAGGAACGCATGCAACAGGCACTTACTCCAGCTCACTATCTGGCGTATCTTATCCACCCCATCTATCGTGGCAAAGCACTGACCAGTGAGCAGATAGACTTTGCTATGGAATACTGCAGTGAGGAGTATTCAGAGTGTATGCCAACTGTGGTCAACTTCCGCGCACAGACTGGGCCTTTCAAGCCGTATATGTTGAGTGACAATATCCTGCAGAAGTGCACACCCCTTGCATGGTGGCATTCACAGTCCTCCGCTGTTGACAGTAATACTCTTTTAATGTGTGACCAGCTTCTAGGTGCAGTTTGCTCAAGTGCTGGGATTGAGCGTATTTTTTCTACTTTTGGGTTTGTTCATTCCAAGGTTAGAAATCGACTTGGCACCGAAAAAGCTGCCAAGCTTGTGTTTGTTTACAGGCTGTTAAACAAGTTCAAGTGTGGTATGTAGTTTGAATGTGTCATTATATTAAGTATGTCTAAATAAATCATGTTTTATTAGTTTGAATTTCAATCACTTTATTTCCACGAGCTCCACAGTATTATGAAAAAATCAAAAAAATCTGATTTAAATCAGATCTGACTTTTCTGATTTTTTTAAAAAAATCATGATTTTTATCAACCCTGTGCGTAAAACAGAAAGTAGCTTACTTTGGCAATTTTTAATAGAGTGAGTGATTTTGAGTTTTTGATAGAATTATATAGAATATTCGAATACCTTCCCGACCGAATATTTGAATAGTAAAATCACTATTCGTTGACATCACTATTATAAAGTAATAATGTTCTAATGAATTGTTTTGCCTGTCATTTATAATTTTGACAACAAACAGAAACTAACATGAAAATTATACCACAACTATTGTTTATTGCGAACGTTCACACTATCATAAGTGGTTGTGTATTGTCGTGAAACAAACATACAGGTATGGTGTCTGATTTATTTCGTATAAGAATATTCAATCGGCAATGTTTGATGCACAGTCAAACCTGTCTTAAGCAGTCGGCCATGGGAATCACAAAAAGTGGCTGCTTAGCACATGTGGCTACTTATAGAGGGCAAATGCATAACAAAGTATCATACTGCGAATTTGAAAACTAGCTGCTTAATGCAGATTGGTTGCTAAATAAAGGTGACCACTAACACAGGATTGACTGTATATTTGTTTTTTGTTTCCAGATTTTAACCATTCAATGCTCATGGAAAATAACATAGTGACAGACTTTGAGCGTTTGCGGGTGTTCTCAAGCTCCATCGGTAAAATGGATGACCTTGTACACGACCTTAGCTTGGCATTAGAAGATGTTGCTAGTCACAAACGCTCCAAGAGTGACGGTGGACACGGTGCTTCATCATCAACTATGCGTCGACACCCTCGGAAGAGAAAGGGACGGCGGAAGCGGCACCAGCCCGACACTGTTAACATGAGTGAGGCATCACAGAGTAGTATTGATGAGGCTATCAAAGACTACATGGAGAACTGTGTGCAGAGTGACTCCGATGATCTAGCCATTGCCCATCATATAGTTAGACTGACTATGCCATTGAGTATTAACTACATTCCGTCTCAGGTAGAGTCTGACTCTGTGAACGAGTGCATGTTTTCCCCAATCCGGCCACAGAGACGCAGGAAGAAGTACAAATCCATGGCAATAGATCCGGACCCGAGCTCATCCCATCATGGTTCTCCGGTACAGGGAAAACCAAAGTATAACCGTCAGCGGAGTAAGACTGTCGTCCAGCTCCCACACTGTAGTATGGGAACCAGCCCCATGGATGGGCCAGGCTTATTGCAGCAGATGAAAGAAGGTAGTGTGGATGATGCTGTACAAGGGAAGAGAAAGCGTAGTATCAGACCAAAGCTAGACTATAGAACAGGGACTGATCAGAACAGGACAGACGATTGCTGTAAGGACGAAGATACTATGGACTCGGCCATGAATTCACAGTAAGTACTTGCATAGTACCTTCTAGGTAAAGTATGATGCTTTTACATGTATATCGAGATCTAAGACCACACTGATTCAGAATTTTTAAAGTGTTTTTGTCTTGCCTTAAAGCAGTTGTATTGGGCATCAGGAAATAATGACATGTTTCATGATTTTAATGTTAAGAAGCGATATGAAAATGCATTGATTAATATCCACATGAAGTCAAGTAATGACTACGTACTGTTATGACGGTGTAATCGGATTTTGTGTAATATTAAAATAGATATTTGTTTTTAAAATGTACCAGAATGCAATTATTTATTCATCATAACTCCGGGGTGATGCCTCCAGACATATGTTAACTTATGTCAATTTATTTTTTGGATGATTGTCAATAGTGAATGCAAGATACAGAATATTCTGATTCCAGAAGCATCCCTGGTTCATTTACATGCCTGGTGTATAGCACCGATTCCAGAAGCATCCCTGGTTCATTTACATGCCTGGTGTATAGCACCGATTCCAGAAGCATCCCTGGTTCATTTACATGCCCGATGTATAGCACAGATTCCAGAAGCATCCCTGGTTCATTTACATGCCCGATGTATAGCACAGATTCCAGAAGCATCCCTGGTTCATTTACATGCCCGATGTATAGTACCGATACATGGTACCTCGTTTTGTATTGTTATTGTCTGAAAGACTGTTAATAGTATGGTTGGACAGGGGATTGAAATTGAGATCGATATTGTTAATTGATAGCACATGTTTAAGCTAAGCTGAATGACTAAGCTTCTCTTTAAAATTAAAAATTATAATAATCTTCACTTTGCTTACATACCAGGTGTAGGACTTGTGTTTCATGTTGTCATTACACAATTTACACTACATGTTTATATACTGAACCAAAAAAGAAACTTTCGCAAAGTAGGTCTTAAACTTATAAGGTTAAATACAACATGTAGAAAGATGTGTATATGTAGTAGTTTACACTGACGTCCTACTTTGGGAAATCGGTCAGATAATCACCTCATGTCGAACGATATCGTCTGTTTTGACAAAACCTCCATTTTCACGTGCACGCATGGGGTGGACATATCTGGTTTACATGTGTTAACTTTTTTCACTGCAAGTTATTGCACTTGACGACTACAGTCATAAAAATACCTAAACACCTTTATATCGATACAATTTGGGCAAAATTTCGATGCCTCGAATTGCGAAACATTTAAGAGAGAGAGCCGTTGGGATGCTGGAGCTTCAACGGAAGAGGTTGCTGCGCACGTTGGATCATCTGTGCAGGCAGTTAGAAGTCTGAGACGGCGGTTTGTGCAGACCGGAAGCACGGAAGATCTTCCACGTAGCGGTAGACCACGTGTAACCACGCCGGCGCAAGACCGCTATATTTTGAACCAACATTTACGAAATCGTTTTTTAACTGCGACAGCTACAGCGTCTGTCACCCCAGGTACTTATAACCCCAGGATTTCCGCTCAAACCGTACGAAATCGTTTGGCTGAGAACAATTTACGTGCACGTCGTCCCTACGTCGGAACAGTATTAACGGATCGTCATCGCCGTGACAGGCTTCAATGGGCTGATAGACACATCAACTGGACAAGGCAAGACTGGCGGACGATTCTTTTTTCAGATGAATCCAGGTTTGCATTGTCCAATAGTGATGGTCGGATCAGGGTCTACCGACGTAGGAATGAACGTTACGCTGACTGTTGCGTTCTTCAGCGGGATCGTTTTGGCGGTGGGGGTTCCGTGATGGTCTGGGCCGGAATAAGTTATGGGTATCGTACCCAATTAGTGGTCATTGATGGCAATTTGAATGCTCAAAAGTATAGAGACCGTGTCCTTGCCCCACACGTTGTTCCTCTCTTACAAAATCACGGCGTTATTTCTGTGTTTCAGCAAGACAACGCCAGACCTCACGTCGCCCGTGACAATATCCAGTTCTTGCGAAACAACAATATTGATTTCATAGACGACTGGCCCTCAAAAAGCCCGGATCTAAATCCCATCGAGCACCTTTGGGATAATCTTGACACACGTGTACGGCAACGTCAAAATCCGCCTGGTAACGTCAATGAGCTCCGTGACGCTTTGCTAGAAGAGTGGAATAATATACCCCAGGCTCAAATTAATAATCTCATCCACTCAATGCGTCGTCGCTGCCAAGCTGTTAGCAATGCTCGCGGTGGGCATAATCGTTACTAAAGCAAAACAAAATTGAATCGACACCTACCTCAAATGAAATTGAAAAATCCAATGAAATTGATAATTTTCAGACTGTAAATGAACTTTGATGAATTGATTTTAAATTATTGTGCAATAACAAATACGAATAAAAACTGTTAATATACACATATGTGGAAACAGTCCCATTGAAGTCTCGCGAAAGTTTCTTTTTTGGTTCAGTATATATATAATGTCTATAATAGACTAGAAGAATGTAATTTTGCGTAATGTCGAATAAATGTTGTTGTTGTTTACCATTATACTGGTTGTTTCAGAGAGGGAAGTAGTTCCACATTAAGCAGTAGTAGTGAGTCGATATCTGGCGATGAATACCGTGTCACACATGAAGGTACGTTCTTCTTATTCAACATTTCCTGTAGGTGCCTCACTTCTCCCTGTATTCCGGGAGTATACTGCGTGTAATGTCACTGTTTCACAGCAAATGTCGTGTAATGTCACTGTTTCACAGCAAATGTCGTGTAATGTCACTGTTTCACAGCAAATGTCGTGTAATGTCACTGTTTCACAGCAAATGTCGTGTAATGTCACTGTTTCACAGCAAATGTCGTGTAATGTCACTGTTTCACAGCAAATGTCATGTAATGTCACTGTTTCACAGTAAATGTCGTGTAATGTCACTGTTTCACAGTAAATGTAAATGTAATGTCACTGTTTCACAGCAAATGTCGTGTAATGTCACTGTTTCACAGCAAATGTTGTGTAATGTCACTGTTTCACAGTAAATGTCATGTAATGTCACTGTTTCACAGCAAATGTTGTGTAATGTCACTGTTTCACAGTAAATGTCATGTAATGTCACTGTTTCACAGCAAATGTCGTGTAATGTCACTGTTTCACAGCAAATGTAGTGTACTCAGGGCGTTCATTTGACCCAAGCTCCCGGGTTTTGACGCATGAAAATGGGTAAAGACGCTTGTTTGACTCTTGGTGAAAATGTGTAGTGGGGCAACTTTGACCTGGGACGATGAGTGGTCAAGCGTCATCGAACATATTCTCAACAGTGTAATTATCCTAATCTGCCTGTCAAATGCGATCGGAGAGGGCGGAGTCCGTCTAAAAATAAGCGCCTAAATCCGGCTTCGGCCAATGAACGAAGTTGTCTGTAAAATTTGCCTAGATATATTCGCATAAAGTTGGAGCCAAATTTACATGAAAATATGACTTTTCTGCTAATTTAATGTGCACATATTTATTAAAAGGTCATGCTTTTATCTTATTGCTAATACCAAAATCATTTTCCGGAACAAACTATAAGTTACCCGTATTTTGTTTTGAAATCGGTGACTCCAGCCGTAAATCTAAGCGCGTCCATTTTGAATATACAAATTATACGACGCCAGTGAATGATAAAACTACTTTGTAGCCAATACACAATTTAATTTATGATTTATTGCAATTCGTAACTAAATATATTTTATGAAATTTCATAGTAATTCCGAGTGTTCATGTCGTTATCATAATGAATGAAGTCCGCCTCCGTGGTCGAGTGGTTAAGGTCGCTGACTTGTATACCACTGTAACCTATCATCACTGATGGTCACGGGTTCGAGCCCCGCTCAGGCCGTGTCTCATTTATATGAAAAAGTTGGCAGTTTCTTACGGAGGTTGGTGCACCCAAGTACTGGTTAACCGCTGGAGCCTGCCCAGGAAAGGTGTTGTTAAGTAAACTGCCCGCCGGCGATATAGCCCAAAATGGTGCTGATGCAGGCGTAAAACCCGAAATATAACATAACATAATGAATGAACATTTTCAGATTCGTCCCAGTTTGGGAACAGCTGATCAAAAATCAATTTAACTCCCCATAATAACTCGGAATTTCAGTTGATTTCGCAAATGATACTACTTATACATATTACATATGCATAAAAATGAGCTTAAATTCAAAAATGTCATAGATATTGAAATGAATATGTCCCCTTTATATAAGAAATTCATGTTTTACAATGTCGAGGAACCGTACTCGATCCGTTTCGTACCAATTTCATGAAAACTAAAACTAAATGCAGATCAGCTAAAAAATGTATTTTGTATAATCGACATTTGTATTGGTTTGTTAAGGTTAATCTGGATGCAGGACCCCAGAAGGCTCATGTTGAAATCAACTACTCGTGATTATTTGGTGACCTTTGCAACTGGGATACAATGTAGAACTATACAAGTTGTATGTATGTATGATACATTTATGTCAAACCACTTGCGAGGACCTAGACATGCTTTCCTGGACAGAATTAGTGGACCTGCGTGGTTAACCAGTACTAAGCAATTTGTGTGAGGTGCCTTGCTCAGTATCAAACCCGGACAGTTCTATTCCAAATCCGATGCTCTACATGAAGAAGAAGAATGCTTTATTAAGACTTAAACTTTACAGTTTCTCATCTGTACATGTACCACCATGTAACATGAAACTTAAATACTCGTAAGGTTCTAATCCCAGATGCAAAGCTCAGCAAACTAGTCAATGTTTTCTCTAATTATGATAACAAAATTACTGGCAGCAAATTACTGGCAGCACCCAAGACATACCTTGGTCCAGAGGTTATTATATGGTCTTTGGTCGGTAAAAAGTTATCTGTACGGAAAGTACCAACATGCATATTGACTCTTGAAAAATACAGTGACTCGTGAAAAATCCAGCTTGACTTGAGATTTTGACCTCAAGGGTCATTGACTCTTGACTTTCAAAGTCTAGTGAACGCCCTGGTACATACATGTATCTCACTGTTTCACATTGTACACACATGTATCTCACGGTTTCACATTGTACATACATGTATCTCACTGTTTCACATTGTACATACATGTATCTCACTGTTTCACATTGTACATACATGTATCTCACTGTTTCACATTGTACATACATGTATCTCACTGTTTCACATTGTACATACATGTATCTCACAGTTTCACATTGTACATACATGTATCTCACTGTTTCACATTGTACATACATGTATCTCACTGTTTAGCATTGTACATACATGTATCTCACTGTTTCACATTGTACATACATGTATCTCACTGTTTCACATTGTATATACATGTATCTCACTGTTTCACATTGTACATACATGTATCTCACTGTTTCACATTGTATATACATGTATCTCACTGTTTCACATTGTACATACATGTATCTCACAGTTTCACATTGTACACACATATATCTCACGGTTTCACATTGTACATACATATATCGCACGGTTTCACATTGTACATACATGTATCTCACTGTTTCACATTGTACACACATGTATCTCACGGTTTCACATTGTACATACATGTATCTCATGGTTTCACATTGTACATACATGTATCTCACGGTTTCACATTGTACATACATGTATCTCACTGTTTCACATTGTACATACATGTATCTCACTGTTTCACATTGTATATACATGTATCTCACTGTTTCACATTGTACATAAAGTATGTATCTCACTGTTTCACATTGTATATACATGTATCTCACTGTTTCACATTGTACACACATATATCTCACTGTTTCAGCTGATGATGAGCAGAGTGATTTCTTCCACGAGGCCGGCCCTGCTTGCGGTATCCCTGGTGTGATCCCGTGGTGGGAGAATGAGAGAGTCAATAGTGGTGACGAGACCATGGTTTCCGACAAACAATTCCAGCAAATACTCAATGGCAGTTTCCAGCATCTGTCCACATCATCTCAGATTGGCTTCAAGGCTAGGATGACCCGTATTATGAGACATGTTAGTTACTTTCTTTATCATTTTACTGACTGTCGATTGTATTCTGTCACTTTGACACAGTACTAATCATAATACAATGTACAAAGCGAGTATATTCCGAGGCTGCCTTTATCTAGCACAGTGATAGAAAGTGTGTAATAACCGATTTACCGTACTTATATAGACAACTTTGAAAGATCCAGAAGAACCAGAATGGTATTGAACACAAAAAATGCTCATCTGACTACAATCCGTAAACAGTCAAATCTGGCTTGTAGAAGGTCGATGGTTGTCCCCGGTGCCCGCTCGTGCATGCAATACTGCTCGGAGGGACACCCAGGGTCTTCTCCCACCATTACTTGCTGGAAAGTCGCCATATGACGTAGGCTGTTGTAGGGACTTTAAACCCCATTACAGGAACTGTCTCATAATGCACATGTTCTTTGCACCGCAATAAAAGTTGGAAAAGTGTTATGGAGGAGGCATTATGTTTGTCGGTTATTTAGATGCTTTGCATCATATCAACTCCATATATATCGTAAAGCGATAGAATGATTTTGAAATAACGCGCATAATATCAAAACACATATATATGCATGAGCAGAGTGCAATGTTCGGACACGTTGCTGTAGTACAGATGATGGATGAGCAGCGTATAATGTTCAGACAGGTTGCTGTAGTACAGATGGTGCATGAGCAGAGTGCAATGTTCGGACACGTTGCTGTAGTACAGATGATGGATGAGCAGCGTATAATGTTCAGACAGGTTGCTGTAGTACAGATGGTGCATGAGCAGAGTGCAATGTTCGGACACGTTGCTGTAGTACAGATGATGGATGAGCAGCGTATAATGTTCAGACAGGTTGCTGTAGTACAGATGGTGCATGAGCAGAGTGCAATGTTCGGACACGTTGCTGTAGTACAGATGATGGATGAGCAGCGTATAATGTTCAGACAGGTTGCTGTAGTACAGATGGTGCATGAGCAGAGTGCAATGTTCGGACACGTTGCTGTAGTACAGATGATGGATGAGCAGCGTATAATGTTCAGACAGGTTGCTGTAGTACAGATGGTGCATGAGCAGAGTGCAATGTTCGGACACGTTGCTGTAGTACAGATGATGGATGAGCAGCGTATAATGTTCAGACAGGTTGCTGTAGTACAGATGGTGCATGAGCAGCGTACAATGTTCAGACAGGTTGCTGTAGTACAGATGGTGCATGAGCAGCATGCAATGTTCAGACAGGTTGCTGTAGTACAGATGGTGCATGAGCAGCGTACAATGTTCAGACAGGTTGCTGTAGTACAGATGGTGCATGAGCACCATACAATGTTCAGACAGGTTGCTGTAGTACAAATGGTGCATGAGCAGCGTACAATGTTCAGACAGGTTGCTGTAGTACAGATGGTGCATGAGCAGCATGCAATGTTCAGACATGTTGCTGTAGTACAGATGGTGCATGAGCAGCGTACAATGTTCAGACAGGTTGCTGTAGTACAGATGGTGCATGAGCAGCATGCAATGTTCAGACAGGTTGCTGTAGTACAGATGGTGCATGAGCAGCGTACAATGTTCAGACAGGTTGCTGTAGTACAGATGGTGCATGAGCACCATACAATGTTCAGACAGGTTGCTGTAGTACAAATGGTGCATGAGCAGCGTACAATGTTCAGACAGGTTGCTGTAGTACAGATGGTGCATGAGCAGCATGCAATGTTCAGACATGTTGCTGTAGTACAGATGGTGCATGAGCAGCGTACAATGTTCAGACAGGTTGCTGTAGTACAGATGGTGCATGAGCAGCATGCAATGTTCAGACAGGTTGCTGTAGTACAGATGGTGCATGAGCAGCGTACAATGTTCAGACAGGTTGCTGTAGTACAGATGGTGCATGAGCAGCATGCAATGTTCAGACAGGTTGCTGTAGTACAGATGGTGCATGAGCAGCATGCAATGTTCAGACAGGTTGCTGTAGTACAGATGGTGCATGAGCAGCATGCAATGTTCAGACAGGTTGCTGTAGTACAGATGGTGAATGAGCAGCGTACAATGTTCGGACAGGTTGCTGTAGTACAGATGGTGCATGAACAGCGTACAATGTTCAGACAGGTTGCTGTAGTACATATGGTGCATGAGCAGCATACAATGTTCAGACAGGTTGCTGTAGTACAGATGGTGCATGAGCAGCATGCAATGTTCAGACAGGTTGCTGTAGTACAGATGGTGCATGAGCAGCGTACAATGTTCAGACAGGTTGCTGTAGTACAGATGGTGCATGAGCAGAGTGCAATGTTCAGACAGGTTGCTGTAGTACAGATGGTGCATGAGCAGCGTACAATGTTCAGACAGGTTGCTGTAGTACAGATGGTGCATGAGCAGCGTACAATGTTCAGACAGGTTGTTGTAGTACAGATGGTGCATGAGCAGCGTACAATGTTCAGACAGGTTGCTGTAGTACAGATGGTGCATGAGCAGCGTACAATGTTCAGACAGGTTGCTGTAGTACAGATGGTGCATGAGCAGCGTACAATGTTCAGACAGGTTGCTGTAGTACAGATGGTGCATGAGCAGCATGCAATGTTCAGACAGGTTGCTGTAGTACAGATGGTGCATGAGCAGCGTACAATGTTCAGACAGGTTGCTGTAGCACAGATGGTGCATGAGCAGCGTACAATGTTCAGACAGGTTGCTGTAGTACAGATGGTGCATGAGCAGAGTGCAATGTTCAGACAGGTTGCTGTAGTACAGATGGTGCATGAGCAGCGTACAATGTTCAGACAGGTTGCTGTAGTACAGATGGTGCATGAGCAGCGTACAATGTTCAGACAGGTTGCTGTAGTACAGATGGTGCATGAGCAGCGTACAATGTTCAGACAGGTTGCTGTAGTACAGATGGTCTGTAGTACAGATGGTGCATGAGCACCGTACAATGTTCAGACAGGTTGCTGTAGCACAGATGGTGCATGGGCAGCGTACAATGTTCAGACAGGTTGCTGTAGTACAGATGGTGCATGAGCAGAGTGCAATGTTCAGACAGGTTGCTGTAATACAGATGGTGCATGAGCAGCGTACAATGTTCAGACAGGTTGCTGTAGTACAGATGGTGCATGAGCAGCATGCAATGTTCAGACAGGTTGCTGTAGTACAGATGGTGCATGAGCAGCATGCAATGTTCAGACAGGTTGTTGTAGTACAGATGGTGCATGAGCAGCATGCAATGTTCAGACAGGTTGCTGTAGCCGATATTTATTAAATCTACTTTAATTGCAGTGTGGAAGAGAAATACGATTTGGGAGAAGAAAACTAAAGGGAAAGGTAAGAACACTGTAACATGTCTGTATCCAGAGCATATTTATAACTAAATGGAAAGGTAAGAACACTGTAACATGTCTGTATCCAGAGCATATTTATAACTAAAGGGAAAGGTAAGAACACTGTAATATGTCTGTATGCAGAGCATATTTATAACTAAAGGGAAAGGTAAGAACACTGTAACATGTCTGTATGCTTTGTTGTGTCTGTGTTTGTCAGGACTGTAACGACAAGGTGGACGGATAATGTTTTATGAAATGTGCTTACAATTTCCATCTGGATTGTAACTGGTTATTATCCTTGATTTGATAATAGCATGTCACTGTGAGATCAAAGCACATGTCACTGTGAGATCAAAGCACATGTCACTGTGAGATCAAAGCACATGTCACTGTGAGATCAAAGCACATGTCACTGTGAGATCAAAGCACATGTCACTGTGAGATCAAAGCACATGTCACTGTGAGGTCAAAGCACATGTCACTGTGAGATCAAAGCACATGTCACTGTGAGATCAAAGCACATGTCACTGTGAGATCAAAGCACATGTCACTGTGAGATCAAAGCACATGTCACGGATGGATGTAATTCATGAAACTTAAACTGGATGTGTATCACCATGTCGTAGTTCCCTCGAGATCAAGTACCCTCGAGATCAAGTACCCCCAGCATTGTATAAGTGAGGACTACAGTGAAGTTCCTGAGTGTCGGGGGTTTCCTCTGTCTAAATTTTTATATACACCACTATGTCGCCAATTGACAAAAACTGGACCCAATTTGAAAAACTTGGAGCCAACTGAGAGCCATATAGTTCACAGATAAAATTATATTTGTAAATAATTTGAAGCCCAAAAAAATTTAGAAAAGAAAGAAAGCATAAAATTTAGCAGCAGTATTTGTTTTTTTGTGACCAACAGTGGGAACCCTGAGTGTTTACACAGAGATTCATTGTATACATGTAAGCAACAATATACAAAGCTATGCTCCTAATATATAGCAACAGACAGGGGCGTAGCTAGCCATTTTGAGTTTGTAGGCCCGACTAATAAATTGAGCACCGAAGGTACGGTGGTGCTGGAGGGGTTTAGGGGCATGCTCCGCTAGGAACATTTTGAATCCTAGAACGTTGATGATGCACTCTGATGCTTGTTAATGTAAGTTTTAGACATTCAAATGTCTATGTATTCCATGTTACCAAATTGAGTCTAAATCTGCAAAAAACTAATGTCATATTGACTACAAAAATACATGTATATGATCGCGTGGTGAGATATGTGTCGAGATTCTATGCCATATGGACATGCATACCCACGATACTGTTTATTGTATATGATCGTGTGGTGAGATATGTGTCGAGATTCTATGCCATATGGACATGCATACCCACGATACTGTTTATTGTATATGATCGTGTGGTGAGATATGTGTCGAGATTCTATGCCATATGGACATGCATACCCACGATACTGTTTATTGTATATGATCGTGTGGTGAGATATGTGTCGAGATTCTATGCCATATGGACATGCATACCCACGATACTGTTTATTGTATATGATCGTGTGGTGAGATATGTGTCGAGATTCTATGCCATATGGACATGCATACCCACGATACTGTTTATTGTATATGATCGTGCGGTGCATGTTAATACCCACGATACTGTTTATTGTATATGATCGTGTGGTGCATGTTAATACCCACGATACTGTTTATTGTATATGATCGTGTGGTGCATGTTAATACCCACGATACTGTTTATTGTATATGATCACGTGGTGAGATATGTGTCGAGATTCTATGTCATATGGACATGCGTGTTAATACCCACGATACTGTTTATTGCATTTTTGGCCTATTTGGATATTTAATTTTCTGTGGTTGCCAGGAAATATGCAGGCCTGGGCCTTCAGTGCCCTATAGGAGCTTTACGCTTGACAGACGTAACAACTTGTAAATACAATATGTGAGTATATTCATGCATCCTTGTGTGTTACCTTAATTATCTCCCTTCAACTGCAAGCTGCTTGTGACTTTGTTCAGGAAGCATCAATATGAAGTTATTCATATTGTCCTCATGTTCCGCTTGGTTGATTTTGGATAATCAGACTTCAAAGTAGAAGCAGTATTCAGAATATCAGCCCATAAATTACATGTATTTATTTTTAGTGAAATAATTTTATTTTAAGTTAACCCTTTCCTTCATAGAGATTTAGGTTAATATATATTATATCTCCATACAAATGACAGCCATTTAGCTATCATGTAATGTATAAGTAGTCACTATATATATCCCACCTCCATAGATATTACTGGGACTACATGATATTCTGGCCTTTATTATGAACATTAGTTTGGCTACTACATTGTCAATGTATGTCGCATTGGTAATGGCGTCAAGAGTAGCTTCTATGAGGGAAAGGGTTAAAAACTATTCGCCCATTTTGGTATTTATCACATCAACTATACCATACAATATTGGAGAGGTAGACGAGTATTTGATTAAACTAAGTATTTCAGTATTAATTTACTTGTAGAAATTTTCAGAATTTAAAAAAAGGACTTGGAGCATATTAATAATTACAGTCAAACCTGTCTCTAAGCAGCCAGCCAAGGGAATCGCAGAAAGTGAATGCTTAGCACAGGTGGCTGCTTAATAGATAGCAAATGTATAATAAAACAACATATTGGGAATCTGGAAACTGGCTGCTTAATATACAGGGTGATTGCTTAATGGAGGTGACCACTAACACACTATACTATCATGGTCACAACTGGGAAGACAGAATAGTTACGACTTGGTCGACCTCCATCACAGACATGGACAACATTAACTGGGAAGACAGAATAGTTACGACTTGGTCGACCTCCATCACAGACATGGACAACATTAACTGGGAAGACAGAATAGTTAGTGTTACGGCTTGGTCGGCCTCCATCACAGACATGGACAACATTAACTGGGAAGACAGAATAGTTAGTGTTACGGCTTGGTCGGCCTCCATCACAGACATGGACAACATTAACTGGGAAGACAGAATAGATAGTGTTACGGCTTGGTCGGCCTCCATCAGTCTGTCAGACATGGGACAACATTGGTCATAGGTTCTTTGTCTCTTGTCAGAATTAGGTGATATATCACTGTATAAAATGATAAAACATACACAATATCTAATTGCTGTCAGTAAACAATTAAAACCTGCAGAAATTATCTTATAATTTGCAGAAAACTACCCACCCCCATGGTGAACTTATTGGAAACTGTATCATTTCAAAGAGTCAACTTCTAATCTTTAAATTTAATGTCACTAGTGCTCTACATTCACACATCAATTTTAACCATGGTTCTATTCTTCAAACTAAAACAATAGTAGTATATTACTTAACCATATTGTAGATTATTTAGCGGATATAGGGTTGAAAAAAAGTAGGGTGGGTATGAAAAGGGGCAGGGTGGTCTTAAAAGGGACAGGGTGCATTTTGAACCACGGAGGAGATAGGTGCGTGAGTTACCACCGAGAACATGTTGCTAACTTTTGGTAATTGACTAATTATGCTTGATCAAAGATGCAGTATATATTGGTGAAACGGGCGCAACTTTATATAGGTCTGTCTGCTGCCCAACGGCACTCAGCTGTTGAGGCTTACCAGTATATAGAAACAGGCAAAATGGCGGTCTAATGGCAAATGGGCGGAGCTAAAAAGGGGCAGGGCATGGCACCCTGTCATTCAATTCTAGAATAAACCCTATGATATGTGCACAGGGGGGCCTCCATGGCTGAGCGGTTAAGGACATTGAATTGTCACTTTTTCCTCACCACTGTAGGTTTGACACCCACTTGCATTCATGCATGTATGGAAGCTATCCAGCTGACTTGCGTATATTTGTAGTTCTGCGCTGGTGTCGTCCGTGCTAGAAATACTGGTCGTCGGGGCATCCCGGTTCTTCCTCCACCATGTTCAACTGGAGAGTTGCCATATGACCTAAGCTGTTGATGCGACTTTTAACCCCAACACAAACAAAAACTACTGCTAAACATTCACATTGATATATTTTAGATACCAGGGTATACAGTGCAGCGATTTATACAGGAGAGACACAAGTGGAACAGCATTCAAGGCAAGATAAATGCCTGGTATACAGGTGCAAACTTGAATGGAAACAACAGCAGTGCATTAATAGACAGTAAACGCCTTAGAAAAACACCACCACCATTCACGGAGGCTGATTTAGGTATTTATTTCTCTGTTTTGTTTTTATGGCCACAAATTGCAAGAAAATTGTTACTGTTTTGACATTGCGTCTTTCTGTCATGCTGGGTACAGAGAATAAGAAACTGTACCTACATGTTATCTATGTCAGTGTTTGAATTATCTCCCCTTGCAAAATGTGTTCAAGATTTTCTTTTCTTTTATCACGAAACTTTGTTTGTATTCAGTGTAATAACACCATCTCATAATTTCTTATATGTACACACGTGTAATAACACCATCTCATAATTTCATATATGTACACACGTGTAATAACACCATCTCATAATTTCGTATATGTACACACGTGTAATAACACCTGGTAGGATTCTGATTGGTTGAGAGAATAATCCTTATAATTTGTAAATTAACCTTTAAAGTATGCGTATTTCTATTTGAATTTGTACGTAACGTTAATGATAAGACAAACTATAATTTAAAAGAAGTCTTTACGCAGTTATAACGCTGTTTAAAACTTAAATATACTTGGCACCAAAATGAAAGTAGCAACATGATTTATTAAAATATTTATTAAAGTGAGAGTGCTATGGTAATGTGATAAAAAATGCTCTTACTCTGGTGATGATTTCATACCATATTTGATGGAACTCGAGTGCAAGATCCTATATGTCTGCAACGTTAGTGTTTATCAATAAAAATGTCTCCAACTCAGTCTCAAACATCTGATTGCATTAGCTGAGAGTAGATCTCGGAATCAACCAATGAGATCACTTGGCCTTGAGTTTGAGATGTGAGAACAATATTATAACGTTGGGGGCAGATGCACAGAATTACAAGACGAGAGTTGTTGGAAGCGTAACATTTAAGGACGTAATCACGCGCTTTCTCACTTCTCCCATATATTCTGACCTAGAATGAGCCCTGAGTTAATACCAACATAACCGCGATGAAGCCCCATATACTATACTATTACCATCAGATGCACTGCAGGAACCACAACTCTGCGTTTACTAGAGGATCCAATAGTTATTATATTAACCGTAGTCATCATATATATTTAAATACTTTTTGTGTACATGTACATATTGTAAGGCCTTACAGGAAAACAAACTTAAGTTGTTGCTGTTTACATATTTTGTTATTGATAATGATATATAGTCTGTCTTAATAGGAGGTTGTTAGATAAATTGTATGTTAACATAGTTGGTGGTTGATAGATGTATATATATAAACATATGTTTGGGAATCTGGAAACTGGCTGCTTAATAGAGGGTGGTTGTTAATGAAGGTGATAACAAGGTTTGATGTATATATCAATAGATGTTATTGATAATGATATATATATATCAATATATGTTGTTATTGATAATGATATACACATATATATATATATATATATATCAATAGATGTTGTTATTGATAATGATATACATATATATGTATATATATATCAATAGATGTTGTTATTGATAATGATATACATATATATATATCAATAGATGTTGTTATTGATAATGATATAT
>CM026404.1:46245603-46274711 GCA_014843695.1 Archivesica marissinica | reverse complement strand
TACATGTAGTGGGCCTGGGCAATATCTGGCATCAACATACATGTAGTGGGCCTCAACATACATCTAGTGGGCCTGGGCAATATGTGGCATTAACATACATCTAGTGGACCTGGGCAATATCTGGCATTAACATACATCTAGTGGGCCTGGGCACTATCTGGCATTAACATACATCTATTGGGCCTGGGCAATATCTGGCATTAACATACATCTATTGGGCCTGGGCAATATCTGGCATTAACATACATATATTGGCCTGGGCAATATCTGGCATTAACATACATGTAGTGGGCCTGGGCAATATCTGGCATTAACATACATCTAGTGGGCCTGGGCAATATCTGGCATTAACATACATCTAGTGGGCCTGGGCAATATCTGGCATTAACATACATCTATTGGGCCTGGGCAATATCTGGCATTAACATACATGTAGTGGGCCTGGGCAATATCTAGCATTAACATACATCTATTGGGCCTGGGCAATATCTGGCATTAACATACATCTATTGGGCCTGGGCAATATCTGGCATTAACATACATGTAGTGGGCCTGGGCAATATCTGGCATTAACATACATCTAGTGGGCCTGGGCAATATCTGGCATTAACATACATCTAGTGGGCCTGGGCAATATCTGGCATTAACATACATCTATTGGGCCTGGGCAATATCTGGCATTAACATACATCTAGTGGGCCTGGGCAATATGTGGCATTAACATACATCTATTGGGCCTGGGCAATATCTGTCATTAACATACATGTAGTGGGCCTGGGCAATATGTGGCATTAACATACATCTATTGGGCCTGGGCAATATCTGGCATTAACATACATGTAGTGGGCCTGGGCAATATCTGGCATTAACATCTGTGGGGGTTTGGTTTTTTGTGGGTTGTTTTTAACATCATTAGTGGGCCTGGGCAATATGTGGCATTAACATACATCTAGTGGGCCTGGGCAATATGTGGCATTAACATACATTAGTGGCCTGGGCAATATCTGGCATTAACATACATCTAGTGGGCCTGGGCAATATCTGGCATTAACATACATGTAGTGGGCCTGGGCAATATGTGGCATTAACATACATGTAGTTGGCCTGGGCAATATCTGGCATTAACATACATCTAGTGGGCCTGGGCAATATCTGGCATTAACATACAATGTAGTGGGCCTGGGCAATATGTGGCATTAACATACATCTATTGGGCCTGGGCAATATGTGGCATTAACATACATCTATTGGGCCTGGGCAATATCTGGCATTAACATACATCTAGTGGGCCTGGGCAATATCTGGCATTAACATACATGTAGTGGGCCTGGGCAATATGTGGCATTAACATACATGTAGTGGGCCTGGGCAATATGTGGCATTAACATACATGTAGTTGGCCTGGGCAATATCTGGCATTAACATACATCTAGTGGGCCTGGGCAATATCTGGCATTAACATACAATGTAGTGGGCCTGGGCAATATGTGGCATTAACATACATCTATTGGGCCTGGGCAATATGTGGCATTAACATACATCTATTGGGCCTGGGCAATATCTGGCATTAACATACATCTAGTGGGCCTGGGCAATATCTGGCATTAACATACATGTAGTGGGCCTGGGCAATATGTGGCATTAACATACATGTAGTGGGCCTGGGCAATATGTGGCATTAACATACATGTAGTTGGCCTGGGCAATATCTGGCATTAACATACATCTAGTGGGCCTGGGCAATATCTGGCATTAACATACATCTAGTGGGCCTGGGCAATATCTGGCATTAACATACATCTAGTGGGCCTGGGCAATATGTGGCATTAACATACATCTAGTGGGCCTGGGCAATATGTGGCATTAACATACATATAGTGGGCCTGGGCAATATGTGGCATTAACATACATGTAGTGGGCCTGGGCAATATCTGGCATTAACATACATGTAGTGGGCCTGGGCAATATCTGGCATTAACATACATGTAGTGGGCCTGGGCAATATGTGGCATTAACATACATGTAGTGGGCCTGGGCAATATGTGGCATTAACATACATCTAGTGGGCCTGGGCAATATGTGGCATTAACATACATGTAGTGGGCCTGGGCAATATGTGGCATTAACATACATCTAGTGGGCCTGGGCAATATGTGGCATTAACATACATGTAGTGGGCCTGGGCAATATCTGGCATTAACATACATGTAGTGGGCCTGGGCAATATCTGGCATCAACATACATGTAGTGGGCCTCAACATACATCTAGTGGGCCTGGGCAATATGTGGCATTAACATACATCTAGTGGGCCTGGGCAATATCTGGCATTAACATACATGTAGTGGGCCTGGGCACTATCTGGCATTAACATACATCTATTGGGCCTGGGCAATATCTGGCATTAACATACATCTATTGGGCCTGGGCAATATCTGGCATTAACATACATATATTGGGCCTGGGCAATATCTGGCATTAACATACATGTAGTGGGCCTGGGCAATATCTGGCATTAACATACATCTAGTGGGCCTGGGCAATATCTGGCATTAACATACATCTAGTGGGCCTGGGCAATATCTGGCATTAACATACATCTATTGGGCCTGGGCAATATCTGGCATTAACATACATGTAGTGGGCCTGGGCAATATCTAGCATTAACATACATCTATTGGGCCTGGGCAATATCTGGCATTAACATACATCTATTGGGCCTGGGCAATATCTGGCATTAACATACATGTAGTGGGCCTGGGCAATATCTGGCATTAACATACATCTAGTGGGCCTGGGCAATATCTGGCATTAACATACATCTAGTGGGCCTGGGCAATATCTGGCATTAACATACATCTATTGGGCCTGGGCAATATCTGGCATTAACATACATCTAGTGGGCCTGGGCAATATGTGGCATTAACATACATCTATTGGGCCTGGGCAATATCTGGCATTAACATACATCTAGTGGGCCAGGGCAATATGTGGCATTAACATACATCTAGTGGGCCTGGGCAATATCTGGCATTAACATACATCTAGTGGGCCTGGGCAATATGTGGCATTAACATACATCTAGTGGGCCTGGGCAATATGTGGCATTAACATACATCTAGTGGGCCTGGGCAATATCTGGCATTAACATACATGTAGTGGGCCTGGGCAATATCTGGCATTAACATACATGTAATCTGGCATCAACATACGTGTAATCTGGCATCAACATACGTGTAATCTGACATCAACATACATGTAATCTGGCATCAACATATGTGTAATCTGACATCAACATACATGTAATCTGGCATCAACATACATGTAATCTGGCACCAACATACATGTTATCTGGCATCAACATACATGTAATCTGGCATCAACATACATGTAATCTGGCATCAACATACATGTAATCTGGCATCAACATACATGTAATCTGACATCAACATACATGTAATCTGGCATCAACATACATGTAATCTGGCATCAACATACATGTAATCTGGCATCAACATACGTGTAATCTGGCATCAACATACGTGTAATCTGACATCAACATACATGTAATCTGGCATCAACATACGTGTAATCTGGCATCAACATACGTGTAATCTGGCATCAACATACATGTAATCTGGCACCAACATACATGTTATCTGGCATCAACATACATGTAATCTGGCATCAACATACATGTAATCTGGCATCAACATACATGTAATCTGGCATCAACATACATGTAATCTGGCATCAACATACATGTAATCTGGCATCAACATACATGTAATCTGACATCAACATACATGTAATCTGGCATCAACATACATGTAATCTGGCATCAACATACATGTAATCTGACATCAACATACATGTAATCTGACATCAACATACATGTAATCTGGGATCAACATACATGTAATCTGGCATCAACATACATGTAATCTGGCATCAACATGCATGTAATCTGGGATCAACATACATGTAATCTGGCATCAACATACATGTAATCTGGCATCAACATACATGAAATCTGGCATCAACATACATGCAATCTGACATCAACATACATGTAATCTGACATCAACATACATGCAATCTGGCATCAACATACATGTAATCTGGCATCAACATACATGTAATCTGGCATCAACATACATGCAATCTGGCATCAACATACATGTAATCTGGCATCAACATACATGTAATCTGGCATCAACATACATGCAATATGGCATCAATATACATGTAATCTGACATCAACATACATGTAATCTGGCATCAACATACATGTAATCTGGCATCAACATACATGCAATCTGACATCAACATACATGTAATCTGGTATCAACATACATGTAATCTGACATCAACATACATGTAATCTGGCATCAACATACATGTAATCTGACATCAACATACATGTAATCTGGCATCAACATACATGTAATCTGACATCAACATACATATAATCTGACATCAACATACATGTAATCTGGCATCAACATACATGTAATCTGACATTAACATACATGTAATCTGGGATCAACATACATGTAATCTGACATCAACATACATGTAATCTGACATCAACATACATGTAATCTGGCATCAACATACATGTAATCTGACATCAACATACATGTAATCTGACATCAACATACATGTAATCTGGGATCAACATACATGTAATCTGGGATCAACATACATGTAAGCTGACATCAACATGCATGTAATCTGGGATCAACATACATGTAATCTGGCATCAACATACATGTAATCTGGCACCAACATACATGTAATCTGGCATCAACATACATGCAATCTGGCATCAACATACATGTAATCTGGCATCAACATACATGCACTCTGACATCAACATACATGCAATCTGGCATGTAATCTGATATCAACATACATGTAATCTGGCATCAACATATGTGTAATCTGACATCAACATACATGTAATCTGGCATGGAATCTGACATCGAAATACATGTAATCTGGCATCAACATACATGTAATCTGGCATCAACATACATGTAATCTGGCATGTAATCTGACATCGAAATACATGTAATCTGGCATCGACATACATGTAATCTGGCATCAACATACGTGTAATCTGACATCAACATACATGTAATCTGGCATCAACATACATGTAATCTGGCATCAACATACATGTAATCTGGCATCAACATACATGTAATCTGGCATCAACATACATGTAATCTGGCATCAACATACATGTAATCTGGCATCAACATACATGTAATCTGACATCAACATACATGTAATCTGACATCAACATACATGTAATCTGACATCAACATACATGTAATCTGGGATCAACATACATGTAATCTGGCATCAACATACATGTAATCTGGCATCAACATGCATGTAATCTGGGATCAACATACATGTAATCTGGCATCAACATACATGTAATCTGGCATCAACATACATGAAATCTGGCATCAACATACATGCAATCTGACATCAACATACATGTAATCTGACATCAACATACATGCAATCTGGCATCAACATACATGTAATCTGGCATCAACATACATGTAATCTGGCATCAACATACATGCAATCTGGCATCAACATACATGTAATCTGGCATCAACATACATGTAATCTGGCATCAACATACATGCAATATGGCATCAATATACATGTAATCTGACATCAACATACATGTAATCTGGCATCAACATACATGTAAACTGGCATCAACATACATGCACTCTGACATCAACATACATGCAATCTGGCATGTAATCTGATATCAACATACATGTAATCTGGCATCAACATATGTGTAATCTGACATCAACATACATGTAATCTGGCATGTAATCTGACATCGAAATACATGTAATCTGGCATCAACATACATGTAATCTGGCATCAACATACATGTACTCTGGCATGTAATCTGACATCGAAATACATGTAATCTGGCATCAACATACATGTAATCTGGCATCAACATACATGTAATCTGGCATGTAATCTGACATCGACATACATGTAATCTGGCATCAACATACATGTAATCTGGCATCAACATACGTGTAATCTGACATCAACATACATGTAATCTGGCATCAACATACATGTAATCTGGCATCAACATACATGTAATCTGGCATCAACATACATGTAATCTGACATCAACATACATGTATTCTGACATCGACATACATGTAATCTGGCATGAACATACATGCAATCTGGCACCAACATACATATAATCTGACATCAACATACATGTAATCTGACATCAACATACATGTAATCTGACATCAACATACATGTAATCTGACATCAACATACATGTAATCTGACATCAACATACATGTATTCTGACATCGACATACATGTAATCTGGCATGAACATACATGCAATCTGGCACCAACATACATATAATCTGACATCAACATACATGTAATCTGACATCAACATACATGTAATCTGACATCAACATACATGCAATCTGACATCAACATACATGTAATCTGGCATCAACATACATGTAATCTGGCATCAACATACATGTAATCTGACATCAACATACATGTAATCTGGCATCAACATACATGTAATCTGGCATGTAATCTGGCATCAACATACATGTAATCTGACATCAACATACATGTAATCTGGCATCAACATACATGTAATCTGGCATCGACATACATGCAATCTGGCATCAACATACATGCAATCTGGGATCAACATACATGCAATCTGGCATCAACATACATGTAATCTGGCATGAACATACATGCAATCTGGCATCAACATACATGTAATCTGGCATCAACATACCTTCGTCTCCTCAACACAAACTCGGACTCTCGTGATGTTTGTTTTAAAACTCCAACGGTCCGGCTGAGGGGAACTGCCAGGGAATACCTTGGTGTCACGAAGACCCTTGAACAGGATGGCTGCTACCGGTTGCTGCTGCGCGATGACAAAGGTGGAGGATGTTGCTCTAAAAATGACCAGTTTTTCGAAAGAAGCACCATCACTTGTCACACTGGATAGAAAGGAGAAGCCACAACAGGATGTCGACTAGACCCACAGAACCGACATTGGACGTATAAACACATTAGATCGCCCGTATGCCTCGAAGGTGTTGGCTATAAATAAACCTATACAATATCTGACCCTAATACAATTCACTGTCTTTCAAATTGTACTTTAAACCGAGGTCTCGTGTCGGTGCTTTGCACCGTGCACTTAAAAGAATATGTCTCTGTCGGTATCATTGCACTATCCTCCAAAAATCTAAAATTACTATTCTCTTCAGGAGGCGTCGCTCATATGGACAACCGTTAGCGACAATAAATAAATGTAAAACACATTTGCAGCAGCAGCAGCATAGGATTCTGTGATCTTCTGGTTGTCGATATTACAATAAGGGACACGCTTCACCACCGCTGTTTTACGGACATACCATGAAACGACAGAAACGACCATATATCTAACAGCCAAATCCGTTTATATGCTGTTGCGGGATGACTAACAGTGGGGGATGTGGCCCTACAATGGACCATCTTCAAAAGAGAAACACACTCGCAGGACTTGTCACCCTGGACCAGAGGAAGAAGAGACCTCATCGGATGTCTTCAAAAGCATCACAGAAGATCATACTACTTCGATAAAGCAGTCGTACACATGCCTCGACGGAAGCGACTATAAATAAACGTAAATGACAAGACGAGACCCGTTTGTCTTTATTCAATTTGTTTTGTATAATATGTAAAACAGAATCGAGAGATAAAATATGATTATCTGTACATTTCTATATTTACGACATTACGGCCCTCGAAGCCGGAAACCGATGTGGCGGAAGCTACTTTGAAACTACCTTTACAGAGTCAATCAGCATTAGGAAGGTGGATATTAACGAGGTACACACGGACTGAGGTGCATATTAACGAGTTACACACGGACTGAGGTGCATATTAACGAGGTACACACGGACTGAGGTGCATATTAACGAGGTACACACGGACTGAGGTGCATATTAACGAGGTACACACGGACTGAGGTGCATATTAACGAGGTACACACGTACTGATCAGGTATAACGATAATAGGGAACTGTTGTCATGCTTAGACAAAAACACAGACGGATATTTAGCCCAGTGGTAACACGCTGGACTGGTAATCCAGGATCGCAGGTTCGATCCCCCACCTGACCCTAATAAAATTAAGTCTTTCAGATGGGACTTTAAACAGGGGTCTCGTGTCGGTGCTTTACACCGTGCACGTAAAAGAACCAGATGAGATTCTGGAATGGGTCTCTTGTCTGTCACGGTATCATTGCACTATCCTCCAAAAATCTAAAATGACTAATCTCTTCAGGAGGCATCGATCATATGGGCAACCGGTAGCGACGATAAATAAACGTAAAACACACAGACGACGAGATTTGATCCAGTTGTCCGGGATAATGGCACTTTAGATAAAGTATAATTGATAGTACTGAGACGATGCACATGTTGTTAAATAAAGTTTGATTATTGGGAAGGGCCGTTTTCTAATGTTGGTTATACCTTGTGGCCCGATCCTTTTGCTATGTTACACAAATGTATATATGTGCCTTATAATCTGTTAACTTATTTCACATCTGATTCATGCTCGTATGTAATATTGTAGGCCTATTGTCGAATGTATTACACATGCAATACAATATGGTTTAATCAAGGATATTGTAGGCCTATTGTCGAATGTATTACACATGCAATACAATATGGTTTAATCAAGGATAGTGTAGGCCTATTGTCGAATGTATTACACATGCAATACAATATGGTTTAATCAAAGATAGTGTAGGCATATTGTCGAATGTATTACACATGCAATACAATATGGTTTAATCAAAGATAGTGTAGGCTAAACTTTTTTCGGCAAATAAAATGCATGCCATTTTATTTTCAATAATCGCAGTTGAAAGAGCCTCTCTTAATATGGCTGCCATTTTTATTCTGTCTGCATTACACTTAGCAGCCACGCAGGCGCTTATCAGCCACGCACCTGCAAAACGGACGTCTACAAGATCGCATATAATCGTTGTCGTCACTCTAGCTTCCTCGATGTCAAATCCCTCACCTGGATGTAGTCATGTTAATTCCTCCTATATTGTCTAGTTCAGTGATATGTAGTGCCTATTACTATTATTATTTTGAACTTTATTTAGTAAAATGTTTGCCCCGGGTGAGGCTCGAACTCACAGCCTCCGCATATCATAGTACTGTCTATAAGTACGGCGCGCTAACCGATTGCGCCACCAGGGCTCACATTGTATAGACGTTCATGTTCCCGATATAGACAGTGTTGGCCGTGTATTGCATGTACGAAACATAATACATTATTAATTAATCCTATAGGGATAAGTGGTTACTTTATTATATAGCACGTACATAACTTTATCAGCTTAAGAGAATTTCAATGTTTTACAAAAACATGCACTTTAAGTATTATTATATAATGCGTAATGCATGTACATTATCTATTAATACTTAAAGCAGCATTACATCGTAATAAAGGATGTTTTGGGTAAAATATAAATACTAATGTGTGTGTGTTTACAAAAATCGAAATAGTCGCTCAGAAATGATAACATTCCAATAAATTTAAACCGTCGTATACGCGAATTTATTTATCAACACACGAAATGTAAAGACGCACAGCGCGCATGCGTGAAACAACAGATGATGTAGAAAACAACTTATATATGTTGAACATGAAATACTATCTATCTTCCTCTAATGTCGAACCCCTCGCGGGGATGTAGAAATGGCCCTAAAAGACTTAGCTAACAGAGGTATGAATCAACATATCAAGTAATTTAATTAAAAAGACAACGTGGGACAAATGGGGACGATGCATTCCGAATGTAAACAAGTGCGGACGATGCATTCCGGTTGTAAACAAGTGCGTGGCCGATCGATTCGGAAAGTCCTACTTTCGGTTTTGAGTTTGTTTTATCGCAAAAAAACACTGTTGTACCAAATGAACATAAGCATACAAAGAATAATGTTAGAATGTGTAGCAGCATTGCTACCCATACGTAACATTTGAAATTTTCAAATATCTTTTATTTCATACGATGTAATGCTGCTTTAAGGGTAGCTACCATGCAAGTTGAAGAATGTTTGATACAAATATTAAGTAAATCTACTAGAACCAATCCGACATAATCTCATAAGTTTCATAGATCTACCTTATTTTGTTATTAACTTTTAACATTTAGACAAATGCGTATTAAACTGTGTTGTGTACGCGTAATTATATTTGCTGATGTTAAACGAAAAGTTGTAAAACAATAATTTAATCATTTTGCATAGGCCTACATATGTGTTAAACTCACTGTTAAATACCACATTTTAATTTTATGTTTTGTTTCTGTCTAAGAATACGTCAATACTATTATCTATGCATGTTTACATTGTATATACAGTATTGTGCTTGATTAATGTAATCGATTTTAAATGGTCAGTGTTCCATTAATCTCTAAGTGATCGCTATATAAATACTGTACAACGACGTTATGCCACAGTCTAGATAAGAGCGTTTAGAAGATCCCGACGTCACCCATAACAACTGAACAGAAGCAAAATGGCGGCGCTCAGTATGGGAGCGTTTGGTGCCTATAAGCAGGCATATAGCCGCTATGTACAGGACTTAGAACAAAGAGAAAGGGAATTACATGAGGGCGAGGGTGAAATGCCCGAAACTGAAACAGTGTGGGTGAATAAAAGATACATTCCGACAGATTTACGCTCAACAGCACCAGTTCCACGCTACAAGCTCCTGGCTCCAAGGAGCTTACCAATGGCAGAGAGGCACTGGATTCCAACGACAGACCCGCCGCTAAGGAGTTTCGAGCGCAGTGCATCCGCATTCTTCTGCCGATCACACCAATCTACGCGCTGTGAAGATTATTCCACGCTGCGACAAATGCTGCCTTCAGCCGGGAGTGCGAGCTTGCTGAACCCGCCCGACTGGGGAACGAGCTTCTCACTGCCGCCGATTATAGTCGAGAGACCAACCAAGAGATCACCATTAGTCAATAGCCCGATGACGAGGTAAGCACATTTTATAATTTACCTTACATATTTACTTCTATTTTAGCCCGTGTGGCGTCCGTTGTCCAGTGGTAGAGTGTCGGATTTGGAATCGACTGGTTCGACACTCGGTGGTGCCACGTATGTAGTGTCATTGAGCAGGACACCCCACACACATTGCTTAGTACTTGTTGACTGCTTAGGTCGTATAAGCCTGCCCAGGAAAACATGTCTAGGTCCCCGCAAGGGGTTTGACATTAATGGAACATACATATAGCAGCCACAAAGTCAATGGCATTGCCTTATAATGGCGGCTGTTGTTGGGACCTTTTTAAAAACCGTATATACATTGCATGGGTTAAGTACATTTCTGGGGATTGAAACTACTGTTGTTATAGAGTTGGCTGTTGCTAGGTGGGCAGATGCGATTTATTAATATAGCCAAAATACACTGCTTAAGTCACATATCACATATTTACAAGATATTACTAAATATGGTCTAGATAATATTATAGTGCTGTGTGGATTTAAATAGCGAGTAATCACACGTGAAGCGATCACTTTGACATTCAAGAAGTGTTATCTAATATCCGAACAAGATTTACTTTTGAAAGTTCTTTTCAAATATCTAACATTTAAATCGATTTGTGAATAAGACTACAATAGCTGTTTAATATAGATCTACATTTATTTATTTATTTGTTGTTCACGGTTTTGGTATACTTTGGTTTTGGTATATATAGCTGTATTTACATTGTGATATTTTGAGACGTGTGGTACAGGT
Organism: Archivesica marissinica; assembly: GCA_014843695.1. Lineage (NCBI taxonomy): Eukaryota > Metazoa > Mollusca > Bivalvia > Venerida > Vesicomyidae > Archivesica > Archivesica marissinica. The sequence goes on along the minus strand of CM026404.1, from coordinate 46,262,829 downwards.
TATATTGAGCTATATTGAATGCACATGTTATAGGGGTATACATACTATGCAAATATAATCATGCAATCTAGAGCTATTGGTTTTCAGATAAATGTCCCATTTGTTTCTTATACATAATTAAACATACTCGTGTATGCAGACTGATCCGATTGTATCAAATGAGCTCAGTAGAAAATCTATTCCGCTCAGTTCCTTCAGTTAAACATAAGAAATTTAGCATACATAAATTTGTGTAGCACCTTAAGTTATAATAAATGAAACACACGAATGTATATAGGTGTATGTGTGTGTTTTACGTTTATTTATCGTCGCTACCGGTTGCCCATATGAGCGACGCCTCCTGAAGAGATTAGTCGTTTTAGACTTTGGAGGATAGTGCATGATACAGACAGAGACCCATTCCAGAGTCTGCTCTGGTTCTTTTACGTGCACGGTGTAAAGCACCGACACGAGACCTCGGTTTAACGTCCTATCTGAAAGACTGTTAATTTTATTAGGGTCAGACTGGGGATCGAACCTGCGATCCCTGGATTACCAGTCCAGCGTGTTACCACTGGATTACAGATCCGTCTGTGTATATAGGTGATATGGTCAAATCTCTTTACTCATAATAAACGTCACCCAAAATATCACGATCGTTCTTGACGAAATATACCACAGCAGAAAGGAGGTTAATGTTCCTATGCACATATAGTCCCTAGCTTGTCCTATATGTGTGTGTGGTGTGCGTGCGTGCGTGCGTGCGTGCGTGCGTGCGTGCGTGCGTGCGTGCGTGCGTGCGTGCACATAACATACACACGGATGAAATATTCATACCAAATGTGTCAATATTATAGTCTTAAAATTCGAACAATTTTGCACCATGTGGATCGAAAGAAAATCGTTTAATTTAAAACATTAATACACAATAACGTCTCTGAGTAGGTTGTTATGCATGCAAACTTGCTTGAATGATCATTTATATATTATTAAGCGTTTAATTTTAATCTGCGGGGGGGGGGGCTTGAGAATCATTGTGTATTTGTTTTCTCAGTGGTGTTTGTTTGGGATTAAGATACCGAATACTCCCCGATCATGCAGATGCATCCCTAAATGTTCTCTTCACGTCCGATGTATAACACCGATATATGTAACCTGTGTCTGTAAAACTGTTAATATTAGTACGGAATGACGGGGTTATCGAACTGACGACCTGTGGATTTGCAATCCAACCGAACGTGTAAACCACTGGATCACTGAGCTGTACCTAATGTGTGTTTTATGTTTATTTATCGTCGCTACCAGTTGCCCATATGAGCGCAATGATACAGACAGAGACCCATTCCATAGTCTCCTCCATAGTCTGATACTCATGCATACTGGCAAGGGTGTGTGTGGTTTGCGTTTATTTATCGTCGCTACCGGTTGCCCATATGAGCGACGCCTCCTAAAGAGATTAGTCTTTTTAGATTTTTGGAGGATAACGCAATGATACATACAGACAATAGAGACCAATTCCAAAGTCTCCTCTGGTTCTTTTACATGCACGGTGTAAAGCACAGACACGAGACCTCGGTTTAAAGTCCTATGTAAAAGACTGTTACATTTATTATGGTCAGACGAGGTATCGAACTTGCGAACCCTGTATTACCATTCCAAACGGGCAAGGATCTATTTTTTACGTATATTTACAGTCGCCCCCACCGAGGCATGTGGGCGACTGGACTGGCAAGGGGGAGGAGCTATAAGCGGTAACTCATAATTAACGCTTGTATATAAAGTGTGCTCCCGTGAGAAATCACGTGTCACGCTTGTTATGTTCTGGTAATCGTAAAGCAGGGTCCGGATTCACAAACGCAATTACTAAAGTTTGAATTTTACATTATCGCCAAATCTTAACAGTCTAGTCTGATCTAATCTAATGCCATTTGACCTAGATACTTTATCTTCAGAAATATCTACTTGTAAAGAAAATCATATATGTGGCCGTATATAGCGCAATTATATCGGAATAAAGACGCTATTTGGTAAAGAGTACCAGAAATATAAAGAATATAATTTCCACTGACTGATTGTTTAAAAACCGATTATTTAAAAACCTCGAAAAAATATTCACAAGGAAACGAAAATAATCAAATAAATATAACTGTCGTATACGCGAATTGTTTATTAACACTCGTATGTAAAATTGCTTAATGCGCATGTGCGTCGCAACAACGGATGTCTGTTCTGATTGCCGACTGAGAGCGGTGCCTTCCGAACTATTTTCAAAACGCATTTACTTTGAATAGGCGTATGAATAATAAGATTTATCTTAAATAAAATAAAATATAATGTATGATATGAAATACGTACTGTCAACACTGGGATTACCTATACATTTCTATATTTACGACATTACGGCCCTCGAAGCCAGAAACCGATGTGGCGGAAGCTACTTTGAAACTACCTTTACAGAGTCAATCAGCATTAGGAAGGTGGATATTAACGAGGTACACACGGACTGAGGTGCATATTAACGAGTTACACACGGACTGATCGGGTATAACGATAATAGGGAACTGTTGTCATGCTTAGACAAACATGACGATATTACGGGTGGGCCTTTCAACTGAGGTGTCGTGTCGATGCTTTACACCGTAAACGCAAACGAACATGTCTGGAATGGAACTGTATTGTTGCACTATTCTCCAAAACCTAAGATGACTATTAAAATCTTTTTAATGGAGGCGTCGATCATGTTGTAAATGGGCTACGCAATAGCGCAAATACACTGCTCTGCGGATTTGATCCAAGGTGGAAATGATGGTCTGGAAAAAACGTTGGTCCACAAGTAATAACGAACTATTTGGTTATTTACATATGCGAATTAATGCATTATTAGTTTGTGGAACCAAAATAGACCTATATAAACATTCTTTCTTCCCACGAACTTCTGACAGACGGATATGTAGTACAGTGGTAACACGCTGGACTGGTAATCCAGGGATCGCAGGTTCGATCCCCCGTCTGACACTAATAAAATTAACAGTCTTTCAGATGAGACCGAGACCGAGGTCTCATGTCGGTGCTTTACACCGTACACGTAAAAGAACCAGAGGAGAGTCTGGAATAGGTCTCTGTCTGTATCATTGCACTATCCTCCAAAAATCTAAAATAACTAATCTCTTCAGGAGGCGTCGCTCATATGGGCAACCGGTAGCGACGATAAATAAACGTAAAACACACGAACTTCTGTGGAGTGGACAATCTGAGTGATAACATTACGTGCGCAGAGACAGTTACAGGCTTTAGAACAGCACACATTATGTGCGCATAGACAGTTACAGGCTTTAGAAAAACACACATTATGTGAGCATAGACAGTTACAGGCCTTAGAACAGCACACATTATGTACGCATAGACATTTACAGGCTTTAGAACAGCACACATTATGTGCGCATATACATTTACAGGCTTTAGAACAGCACACATTATGTGCACATATACATTTATAGGCTTTAGAACAGCACACATTATGTGCGCATAGACATTTACAGGCTTTAGAACAGCACACATTATGTGCGCATATACATTTACAGGCTTTAGAACAGCCCTTTTGCATCGGGACTAAGTTATTTTCCCATCTCTCCCGCTACGTATATGCCGTGAGGCCATGCAGTGTATCTATTCAGATTCATGTTTATTTGACAGAAAAGAACACAGAAGCGTAGTTGAGTGCAGCTATATAAATGCGTATAATGATATGGTTGTACATTTATTTTCAGGTATGTGGACGACATGCATCTCACTAACAGATTATTCAAGCTACACTAGCGCCATCTACCGTCAATTTTCCGATCTCATCGTATATCATGTGTGTTGCAATTTTGTGTGTTCATTTTATACATACATGTTTTGTTGACAAACATATACTGTTTCCTCTTATTATTTTGTTTCGTTAATCTGTGTTCTTGCAACTATTTGCTGATCACGTGGTAGGGTGTAGTTCTACTATTTCCAAGTTGAGCGCATTTTTCTTGTCAATTTTCAAATGGTTTGTGTTTTTCATGAGAAGAGAGTTATACTGCATGTGAAAATGTGTACTCCGTTCAAAATGTACCGTTTGCCCTCATCTTTACACTACTCCCACCTCCCTCCATTGCATTATGATGTCAAGGGATTATTAGTTAAAAAGCTGTGTCGTTTGAATATCTAGATCAAATATTGTAAACATTTAGATAATGTTGCCGTAGGAACAATGTTTTCAAGCTCATCACTTTTTTAGTAAAAGATACTGACATGATATTTGGTCAAAGCATGTTATAAAATAATGTTGTGGACTATAGATGTGAATGATGGTATGAACAATAGGACGTTCTTATCTTATATATATGCATTTTCTTAAATTAAATGTAAATACATATTTCGACTCAAAATATCATTAATGGTGGTAGGACGTTTCAAACGTTCTTTCAGAAACATATGTCTATGCGTGTCACTAAACAAGCCACAATTTAACTTTCTCAATTGGTACTGAACATATTGAGTTGACATTTTCAGGATTTGTTTTTAAGATATTGTGGTATAGACTTGACATATGCACTTTATTTTTGTTAAATTATGTGAGTACCACATTTCGTATGTCCCTGGCCATATTATATTTACAGTCCAACAACGTGTCTTAACCCATTCAACACCAAGTAACTCACATGGTATTCATAAACCAATAAATGAATCAGAAAATCACATTTGGACAAGTTCATTTATCAAAATGGGTAATTATGTCTAAAAATAGTCATATCACTGACAAAAAGTGCAGATCCTGATGAGACGGCTCGTCACGAGCCGGCTCATCTGGATCTACACTTTTTGTAAGCCTATTTAGAGGTATGTGGTGTTGAAAGGGTTAAGCAACCAGCCAATGGAATCACAGAATGTGGCTGGTTAGCACTTGTGACTGTTTAATAGATGTCAAATGTAAATCTGGAAACTGGCTGCTTAATACAGGTTGGCTGCTTAACGGAGGTGACCACTAACACAGGGTTTACTGTAGAATATATCAGTATTTTCGTGGCGTTCTTCAACTGAACAACTTGTTGTATGTACAAATATAGCAATAAGCAACGACGAGATACAACTTATTGCGAATGCACACATTTCATTGTACAAGTCTTATCATATCGCGTGAATTCATGTTGATTTGTATCTGATGTTCATTGTAACAATAGCAATAGACAATACTTATGATGTATTATGTAAAGTCGACACTACAGACGAATCAATGGACCAATATATTGCCATGGGCTATATATACATCACAGAATAATTGTTGCAAATGTCAGATTTGTGTATTTTATAGAACATAATTATGTTTACTATACTGTTGTAAAACATTTGCGAACGACGCCGATGACATGTCGGAGAGCGGAATCCAACACTCATATAGAAATTCTCTGATGGGTTTGTTATTGGTTGTCTCCCTTAGACAATCATTTCAGTGATTTCATCTCGGATCCCGCATCGGCTCAGTTCATGCATGCATACTACCGACGTATCGGCTCAGTTCATGCATGCATACTACCGACGTATCGGCTCAGTTCATGCATGCATACTACCGACGTATCGGCTCAGTTCATGCATGCATACTACCGACGTATCGGCTCAGTTCGTGACAAAATATAGCATGTAACGTTAACGATGCACGTTTAATGCACGATGTCTATTTGTTTATTGTCGTATAGGCCTACATGCATAGTATAGGGTAGAATTGTTTTCACACTTATAACAATGTTGTACCGATCAGTATTACCAGTGAATAAAAATAAACATGATCAAGTGTGCGTTGTTGAAGAAGTAGTTGAGCCGTGACATGAGATAACCAACATAATGAGTAGCGAAGATATCACACGAAAACCAGATATCTTAACTTTTGTCAATTTTGGGAGAAACCAGTCAGAACTGTCAGCGACGTGTCCATTTTCCTATTGAAATCAATGTGAGTGGACTCATCGCTGAATGCTCTGACCACAGACCAAGACCCATTTCACCTTAAATCGCATCACTTCCGTATAGACCAACCATAGTCAGAACGTTCCGTATAGACCCATAGTCAGAAAGTTCCATATAGACCAACCATAGTTAGAAAGTTCCGTATAGACCAACCATAGTCATAACGTTTCGTATAGACCAACCATAGTCAGAAAGTTCCGTATATACCAACCATAGTTAGAAAGTTCCGTATAGACCAACCATAGTCATAACGTTCCGTATAGACCAACCATAGTTAGAACGTTCCGTATAGACCAACCATAGTCAGTACGTTCCGTATAGACCAACCATAGTCAGAACGTTCCGTATAGACCAACCATAGTCAGTATGTTCCGTATAGACAAACCATAGTCAGAACGTTCCGTATAGACCAACCATAGTTAGAAAGTTCCGTATAGACCAACCATAGTCAGAACGTTCCGTATAGACCAACCATAGTCAGTACGTTCCGTATAGACCAACCATAGTCAGAAAGTTCCGAATAGACCAACCATAGTCAGTACGTTCCGTATAGACCAACCCTAGTCAGAACGTTCCATATAGACCAACCATAGTCAGTACGTTCCGTATAGACCAACCATAGTCAGAACGTTCTGTATAGACCAACCATAGTTAGAAAGTTGCGTATAGACCAACCATAGTCAGAACGTTCCGTATAGACCAACCATTGTCAGTACGTTCCGTATAGACCAACCATAGTCAGAAAGTTCCGAATAGACCAACCATAGTCAGTACGTTCCGTATAAACCAACCATAGTCAGAAAGTTCCGTATAGACCAACCATAGTCAGAACGTTCCGAATAGACCAACCATAGTCAGAAAGTTCCGTATAGATCAACCATAGTCAGAACGTTTCATCATAATCCATCAAGAACTGTTCGAGTTATCCTGCCCGCTATCACGACTTGCGTTGTCCACAATGTCTACGTTATCCTGCCGGCTATCACGACTTGCACTCATCCACAATGTCCACGTTATCCTGCCTGTTATCACGACTTGCGTTGTCCACAATGTCTACGTTATCCTGCCCGCTATCACGACTTGCACTCATCCACACTGTCTACGTTATCCTGCCCGCTATCACGACTTGCACTCATCCCCGATGTCCACGTTATCCTGCCCGCTATCACGACTTGCAACTCACCATGTCCACGTTATCCTGCCCGCTATCACGACTTGCACTCATCCACAAAGTCTACGTTATCCTGCCGCCCATCACGACTTGCACTCATCCACAATGTCCACGTTATCCTGCCCCCTATCACGACTTGCACTCATCCACAATGTCTACGTTATACTGCCCGCTATCACGACTTGCACTCATCCACAATGTCTACGTTATACTGCCCGCTATCACGACTTGCACTCATCCACATGTCTACGTTATACTGCCCGCTATCACGACTTGCACTCATCCACAATGTCTACGTTATACTGCCCGCTATCACGACTTGCACTCATCCACAATGTCCACGTTATCCTGCCCGCTATCACGACTTGCACTCATCCACAATGTCTACGTTATCCTGCCCGCTATCACGACTTGCACTCATCCACAATGTCCACGTTATCCTGCCCGCTATCACGACTTGCACTCATCCACAATGTCTACGTTATACTGCCCGCTATCACGACTTCCACTTGTCCACGATGTCCACGTTATCCTGCCCGCTATCACGACTTCCACTTGTCCACAATGTCCACGTTATCCTGTCAGCTATCACGACTTCCACTTGTCCACAATGTCCACGTTATCCTGTCAGCTATCACGACTTCCACTTGTCCACAATGTCCATGTTTTCCTGCCCGCTATCACGACTTCCACGTGTCCACAATGTCTACGTTATCCTGCCCGCTATCACGACTTCCACTTGTCCACAATGTCCACGTTATCCTGCCCGCTATCACGACTTCCACTTGTCCACGATGTCCACGTTATCCTGCCCGCTATCACGACTTCCACGTGTCCACAATGTCCACGTCATCCTACTCGCTATCACGACTTCCACTTTCGCACCTGAAGCGAACGCGTTACCACTGCTCTATCACGACTTCAACATCGTGTACAATCTTACAATATTGATCCATTATTTATAGCTATTGCATTAATAACTGAATTTAAATCACTGTCGTGACGTCATACCACAGTACCTGCAGTCCATTATTATTAATAGTGGACTGCTTTCAAAAGTATTATATCAAATCCTATGCGTAAACGTACGAAATTAGCAATTTAATTAGTAAGATTTTGTTACATAAGTGTATGTTCTAAGTAAGATATAAGCCTCAAACGGATCCAATATGGACCATATTGGCACTGACATCGGCAATACGTGCCTTACATAGTCCAATATTTTACATATAGGGTCGTTTTCGGCTTATATCTTATACATAATCAATTAAATGATATTGTAGTCGACACTGACAATGTCATTCGCGAAAATGACTCAAACACATTTTAATATTCGGCTCTTCAAATATATATATATATAGTCATTTTCGTACAGCAACATTGTTCATCATAACTCCCGATACAAAATTATAATATTCTAAGCTTCGCTTTCGGTGGAATTATTTCCAGACGATTTCTCTGTGAAAAATCGCTTCAGAACAAACAACTGTCCAAGACCAGCACACAAAATTGCAAGCGTCTGTGTGACAAACCACCATGATATATGTGTGCGCAACGCTTCTGCTAAATGCCGACCAATAGATTCTATAAGTCTGTAATCCCGCTGATAGTTTACCACATATGTTAATTTGTTATGTATTTCGTCGCAAGAATTCTCTAACGAGGTTCTAGCAAAAGGTCTAACAGCCCCGGCCTCCCCGGCCAGAGATTCCAATTCGGCAGGCCTCAGATCAAAGTGTATTAGCTTGTGAGTCCAACTGGAAAACTCATTGCTGAAGCAAACAGAATAATCTCCTCGTGATGTCTCGAACTCGAACACGCCTTCATTGGCTTGTATCTTCTTGTAGAGGATTTTCCCATTTGGGCTCTTCACATATACGTCCACGTCATGCTTTCCTCCACGAATTACGCGGTATTCCAGGACATAATGTTCCGGACCCTCAAAGCGTTCATTGATACAGAATCGCCGTTTGTCTGGCAGATCGAATGTCAGTGCTGTACCGCTGGTGCGGACCCCACACAACACTACATAGGCTGAAACAAGTAGTGCGATGTACAATTTCATCTTTACGTCCAATGTTACTAAAACTGATAGTAAGTCTTATCCAATTAAATCCATCTTAAGTAATAGAACAAGTGTATACTACTGTACATGTGATGCGCATTCGATGAGCTACTAACGTGTATGCGGCATGGCTCCATATGTTACATGTATTGAACAATTCAGTATTCTTTGTTGTTAATCTACAACCATCAGATTGGCTATTGTCTATTCATCAAACCGCCATGAGCAATGTCACAGAGAACATTAATATTTCTATAAGCAAATAGTTTGTCGCTTTGTCTGAATGCAACTCAATATTTGAGATTATTTCCTAAGTAGGAACGGATTAGAGATATGCAACAGCTGTACTAGGATGCTGATTGTCCTAGTAGCCACGACGTGTGGACAATACACGTGTCGTATTCCCAATAATCTGTACAGTAAATACATACAGTGGATTATAGCAAAAACAACGGTTTTAATAAATACTCAAGCATATACTTGAGAGGCTGGACTAAATGTTGCTGCTGGTATAAACGTTGCTGCTGGTATATAAATGTTGCTGCTGGTATATAAATGATGCTGCTGGTATATACATGTTGCTGCTGGTATAAATGTTGCTGCTGGTATAAACGTTGCTGCTGGTATATAAATGTTGCTGCTGGTATATAAATGTTGCTGCTGGTATATACATGTTGCTGCTGGTATATAGACGTTGCTGCTGGTATAAATGTTGCTGCTGGTATATAAATGATGCTGCTGGTATATACATGTTGCTGCTGGTATAAACGTTGCTACTGGTATATAAATGTTGCTGCTGGTATAAATGATGCTGCTGGTATATAAATGTTGCTACTGGTATATAAATGTTGCTGCTGGTATAAATGATGCTACTGGTATATAAATGTTGCTGCTGGTATAAATGATGCTGCTGGTATATAGATGTTGCTGCTGGTATAAATGATGCTGCTGGTATATAGATGTTGCTGCTGGTATAAATGTTGCTACTGGTATATACATGTTGCTGCTGGTATATAGATGTTGCTGCTGGTATAAATGTTGCTACTGGTATATAAATGCTGCTGCTGGTATATAAATGTTGCTGCTGGTATATACATGTTGCTACTGGTATATACATGTTGCTGCTGGTATATAAATGTTGCTGCTGGTATATAAATGTTACTGCTGGTATATAAATGCTGCTTGTATATAAATGTTGCTGCTGGTATACATGTTGCTGCTGGTATATAAATGTTGCTGCTGGTATACTTGTTGCTGCTGGTATATACATGTTGCTGCTGGTATATACATGTTGCTGCTGGTATATAAATGTTGCTGGTATAAATATTGCTGCTGGTATATGAATGCTGCTGGTATATAAATGTTGCTGCTGGTATATACATGTTGCTGCTGGTATATAAATGTTGCTGCTGGTATATACATGTTGCTGCTGGTATATAAATGTTGCTGCTGGTATATAAATGTTGCTGCTGGTATATACATGTTACTGCTGGTATATAAATGTTACTGCTGGTATATAAATGCTGCTGGTATATAAATGTTGCTGCTGGTATATACATGTTGCTGCTGGTATATACATGTTGCTGCTGGTATATTAATGTTGCTGGTATAAATGTTGCTGCTGGTATATAAATGTTGCTGCTGGTATATAAATGTTGCTGCTGGTATAAATGTTGCTGCTAGTATATACATGTTGCTGCTGGTATATAAATGTTGCTGCTGGTATATAAATGTTGCTGCTGGTATAAATGTTGCTGCTGGTATATACATGTTGCTGCTGGTATATACATGTTACTGCTAGTATAAATGTTGCTGCTGGTATATAAATGTTGCTGCTGGTATATGCATGTTGCTGCTGGTATATAACTGATGCTGGTATAAATGTTGCTGCTGGTATATAAATGTTGCTGCTGGTATAAATGTTGCTGCTGGTATATAAATGTTGCTGCTGGTATATAAATGTTGCTGCTGGTATAAATGTTGCTGCTGGTAAATAAATGTTGCTGCTGCTGCTACATAAATGTTACTGCTGGTATATAAATGTTGCTGCTGGTATAAATGTTGCTGCTGGTATATAAACGTTGCTGCTGGTATATAAATGTTGCTGTTGGTATAAAAACGTTGCTGCTGGTATATAAATGTTGCTGATGGTATATATATATTATTGCTGGTATATAAATGTTAAATGTTGACGCTGGTATATAAATGTTGCTGCTGGTATATACATGTTGCTGCTGGTATATAAATATTGCCGCTGGTATATACATGTTGCTGCTGGTATATACATGTTGCCGCTGGTATATAAATGTTGCTGCTGGTATATAAATATTGCCGCTGGTATATAAATGTTGCTGCTGGTATATACATGTTGCCGCTGGTATATAAATGATGCTGCTGGTATATAAATGTTGCTGCTGGTATATAAATGTTGCTGCTGGTATAAATGTTGCTGCTGGTATATACATGTTGCTACTGGTATACTTGTTGCTGCTGGTATATAAATGATACTGCTGGTATATACATGTTGCTGCTGGAATAAATGTTGCTGCTGGTATATAAATGTTGCTGCTGGTATATAATGTTGCTTCTGGTATATAAACGTTGCTACTGGTATATAAATGTTGGTGGTATATAAATGTTGGTGCTGGTATATAAATGTTGCTACTTGTATAAATGTTGCTGCTTGTATACATGTTGCTGCTGGTATAAATGTTGCTGCTGGTATACATGCTACTGCTGGTATACATGTTGCTGCTGGTATATACATGTTGCTGCTGGTATAAATGTTGCTGCTGGTATACATGTTACTGCTGGTATACATGTTGCTGCTGGTATATACATGTTGCTGCTGGTATAAATGTTGCTGCTGGTATATACATGTTGCTGCTGGTATATAAATGTTACTGCTCGTATAAAAATGTTGCTGCTGGTATATAAATGTTACTGCTGGTATATAAATGTTGCTGCTGGTATAAATGTTGCTGCTGGTATATAAATGTTACTGCTGGTATATAAATATATCTGCTGGTATATAAATGTTGCTGCTGGTATATAAATGATGCTGGTATAAATGTTGCTGCTGGTATATAAATGATGCTGGTATAAATGTTGCTGCTGGTATATAAATGTTGCTGCTGGTATAAATGTTGTTGCTGGTATATAAATGTTACTGCTGGTATATACATGTTGCTGCTGGTATATACATGTTGCTGCTGGTATATACATGTTGCTGCTGGTATATAAATGATGCTGGTATAAATGTTGCTGCTGGTATATATATGTTGCTGCTGGTGTATAAATGTTGCTGCTGGTATATAAACCTTGCTGCTGGTATATAAATGTTAGTGGTATATAAATGTTGGTGCTGGTATATAAATGTTGCTACTTGCATAAATGTTGCTGCTTGTATAAATGTTGCTACTGGTATATAAATTATGCTGGTATAAACGTTGCTGCTGGTAAATAAATGTTGCTGCTGGTATATAAATGATGCTGGTATAAATGTTGCTGCTGGTATATAAATGTTGCTGCTGGTATATACATGTTGCTGCTGGTATATAAATGTTGCTACTGGTATATAAATGTTGCTGCTGGTATAAATGTTGCTGCTGGTATATAAATGTTACTGCTGGTATATAAATGTTGCTGCTGGTATAAATGTTGCTGCTGGTATATAAATGTTACTGCTGGTATATAAATGTTGCTGCTGGTATATAAATGTTGCTGCTTGTATAAATGTTGCTGCTGGTATACAAATGTTGCTGCTGCTATATAAATGTTACTGCTGGTATATAAATGTTGCTGCTGGTATATACATGTTGCTGCTGGTATATAAATGATGCTGGTATAAATGTTGCTGCTGGTATATATATGTTGCTGCTGGTGTATAAATGTTGCTGCTGGTATATAAATATTGCTGCTTGTATAAATGTTGCTGCTGGTAAAAAAATGTTGCTGCTTGTATAAATGTTGCTGCTGGTATATAAATGTTGCTGCTTGTATAAATGTTGCTGCTGGTATATAAATGTTGCTGCTTGTATAAATGTTGCTGCTGGTATATAAATGTTGCTGATGGTATATATATGTTGCTGATGGTATATATATGTTGCTGCTGGTATATAAATGTTGCTGATGGTATATATATGTTGCTGATGGTATATATATGTTGCTGCTGGTATATATATATTGCTGATGGTATATATATATTGCTGCTGGTATATAAATGTTGCTGATGGTATATATATATATTGATGCTGGTATATAAATGTTGCTGCTGGTATATAAATGTTGCTGCTTGTATAAATGTTGCTGCTGGTATACAAATGTTGCTGCTGCTATATAAATGTTACTGCTGGTATAAATGTTGCTGCTGGTATATAAATGTTGTTGTTGGTTTAAAAACGTTGCTGATGGTATATATATATATTGATGCTGGTATATAAATGTTGCTGATGGTATATATATATTGATGCTGGTATATAAACGTTGCTGATGGTATATCTATATTGATGCTGGTATATAAATGTTGTTGTTGGTATAAAAACGTTGCTGATGGTATATATATATTGATGCTGGTATATAAATGTTGCTGATGGTATATATATATTGATGCTGGTATAGAAATGTTGCTGATGGTATAAAAACGTTGCTGATGGTATATATATATTGATGCTGGTATATAAATGTTGTTGTTGGTATAAAAACGTTGCTGGTGGTATATATATATATTGATGCTGGTATATAAATGTTGTTGTTGGTATATATATAGTGCTGCTGGTATATAAATGTTGCTGATGGTATATATATATTGATGCTGGTATATAAATGTTGCTGATGGTATATATATATTGCTGCTGGTATATAAATGTTGCTGATGGTATATATATATTGATGCTGGTATATAAATGTTGCTGATGGTATATATATATTGCTGCTGGTATATAAATGTTGCTGATGGTATTTATATATTGATGCTGGTATATAAATGTTGCTGATGGTATATATATATTGCTGCTGGTATATAAATGTTGCTGATGGTATATATATATTGCTGCTGGTATATAAATGTTGCTGATGGTATATATATATATATATATATTGCTGCTGGTATATAAATGTTGCTGATGGTATATATATATTGCTGCTGGTATATAAATGTTGCTAATGGTATATATATATTGCTGCTGGTATATAAATGTTGCTGCTGCTATATACATGTTGTTGGTATATAAATGTTGCTACCTTGGTACGTGTCTGGGTAGTTGCTACAAGGTGGGTATCTTGAATCTTAACCCAAATTTGTTAAAATTGATAATGTTTCAAACGAGGACAGTTTGGTTCCTCCCACTGTCGAATATATTAGGTCACTAGGCCACATCAAATAAAACCACATCAATGTATAGTTTAAAGTATATTAGTAATCTTGGTTCGTTTCAATGTTGATAGACATAGGTCTAATAAAAGAAATATATTGTAGCAAGTTCCTTTTTCGATTTGTTCAATCTTGTTGGTACAGCGAAACAAATTGGGACAGACTTACAACAACATATTTGTTTTTTACCTGACCGCATGTTCTTAGTAGCCAAACATCGGAGGCGTAGCTGTGTACGGACATGATTGGTCAGCAAGAATGGGGCCGCTATGTTGCGCCTCAACTCTCCTGCTGAAGATCGTTACAATATAATAACATAACACAGCGATCAGAAGAAGGGATACCAGGGCAAATACGAGCGTTGGTAAGACGGCATCGACTGTTGCAGTGTCGATGACACACGAAGCTACATCCACGGGTAGATGGTTTTTTTGCGGGATCTCTGAACGTTGATCTACTATACCGGGAGAGGTAACTTTACACCTTTGGCCTCAAGTAAAATAATATATATAATGTTGCAGTGGTTAGCACGCTCACCTCTCACCAATGCAATCCTGGTTCTATCCTTGAACCGGGAACTATGGCCTATACTAACAGTTTGGGACAGACGGACGTACACATACCAGACAGCTGGCCTATACTAACAGTTTGGGACGGTGCTAACAGTTTGGGACGGACGGACGTACACATACCCGACAGCTGGCCTATGCTAACAGTTTGGGACGGACGGACGTACGTACACATACCAGACAGCTGGCCTATGCTAACAGTTTGGGACGGACGGACGTACACATACCAGACAGCTGGCCTATGCTAACAGTTTGGGACGGACGGACGTACACATACCAGACAGCTGGCATATGCTAACAGTTTGGGACGGACGTACACATACCAGACAGCTGGCCTATGCTAACAGTTTGGGACGGACGGACGTACACATACCAGACAGCTGGCCTATGCTAACAGTTTGGGACGGACGTACACATACCAGACAGCTGGCCTATGCTAACAGTTTGGGACGGTGCTAACAGTTTGGGACGGACGTACACATACCAGACAGCTGGCCTATGCTAACAGTTTGGGACGGTGCTAACAGTTTGGGACGGACGGACGTACACATACCAGACAGCTGGCCTATGCTAACAGTTTGGGACGGACGTACACATACCAGACAGCTGGCCTATGCTAACAGTTTGGGACGACGGACGTACACATACCAGACAGCTGGCCTATGCTAACAGTTTGGGACGGACGGACGTACACATACCAGACAGCTGGCCTATGCTAACAGTTTGGGACGGACGTACACATACCAGACAGCTGGCCTATGCTAACAGTTTGGGACGGACGGACGTACACATACCAGACAGCTGGCCTATGCTAACAGTTTGGGACGGACGGACGTACACATACCAGACAGCTGGCCTATGCTAACAGTTTGGGACGGAAGTACACATACCAGACGCTGGCCTATGCTAACAGTTTGGGACGGACGGACGTACACATACCAGACAGCTGGCCTATGCTAACAGTTTGGGACGGACGGACGTACACATACCAGACAGCTGGCCTATGCTAACAGTTTGGG
The DNA here is from genome assembly GCA_014843695.1 of Archivesica marissinica. Lineage (NCBI taxonomy): Eukaryota > Metazoa > Mollusca > Bivalvia > Venerida > Vesicomyidae > Archivesica > Archivesica marissinica. The sequence goes on along the minus strand of CM026404.1, from coordinate 46,246,664 downwards.
ACGGACGACGTACACATACCAGACAGCTGGCCTATGCTAACAGTTTGGGACGGACGGACGTACACATACTAGACAGCTGGCCTATGCTAACAGTTTGGGACGGACGGACGTACACATACCAGACAGCTGGCCTATGCTAACAGTTTGGGACGGAAGGACACATACCCGACATCTGGCCTATGCTAACAGTTTGGGTACGGAAGGACGTACACATACCAGACAGCTGGCCTATGCTAACAGTTTGGGATGGACTGACGTACACATACTAGACAGCTGGCCAATGCTAACAGTTTGGGACGGACGTACACATACTAGACAGCTGGCCTATACTCACAGTTTGGAACGGACGGACGGACGTACACATACTAGACAGCTGGCCTATACTAACAGTTTGGGACGGACGTAAAAATACCAGACAGCTGGCCTATGCTAACAGTTTGGGACGGACGGTCGTACACATACCAGACAGCTAGCCTATGCTAACAGTTTGGGACGGACGAACGTACACATAACAGACAGCTGGCCTATGCTAACAGTTTGGGACGGACGTACACATACCAGACAGCTGGCCTATGCTAACAGTTTGGGACGGACGAACGTACACATAACAGACAGCTGGCCTATGCTAACAGTTTGGGACGGACGTACACATACCAGACAGCTGGCCTATGCTAACAGTTTGGGACGGAGGACGTACACATACCAGACAGCTGGCCTATAGCTAACAGTTTGGGACGGACGGACGTACACATACTAGACAGCTGGCCTATGCTAACAGTTTGGGACGGACGGCGTACACATACCAGACAGCTGGCCTATGCTAACAGTTTGGGACGGACGTACACATACTAGACAGCTGGCCTATACTAACAGTTTGGGACGGACGTACACATACCAGACAGCTGGCCTATGCTAACAGTTTGGGACGGACGGACGTACACATACCAGACAGCTGGCCTATACTAACAGTTTGGGACGGACGTACACATACCAGAGAGCTGGCCTATGCTAACAGTTTGGGGCGGACGTACACATACCAGACAGCTGGCCTATGCTAACAG
>CM026404.1:46129614-46244603 GCA_014843695.1 Archivesica marissinica | reverse complement strand
GCCCAGGCCCACTAGATGTATGTTAATGCCAGATATTGCCCAGGCCCACTAGATGTATGTTAATGCCAGATATTGCCCAGGCCAACTACATGTATGTTAATGCCACATATTGCCCAGGCCCACTACATGTATGTTAATGCCACATATTGCCCAGGCCCACTACATGTATGTTAATGCCAGATATTGCCCAGGCCCACTAGATGTATGTTAATGCCAGATATTGCCCAGGCCCAATAGATGTATGTTAATGCCACATATTGCCCAGGCCCAATAGATGTATGTTAATGCCACATATTGCCCAGGCCCACTACATTGTATGTTAATGCCAGATATTGCCCAGGCCCACTAGATGTATGTTAATGCCAGATATTGCCCAGGCCAACTACATGTATGTTAATGCCACATATTGCCCAGGCCCACTACATGTATGTTAATGCCACATATTGCCCAGGCCCACTACATGTATGTTAATGCCAGATATTGCCCAGGCCCACTAGATGTATGTTAATGCCAGATATTGCCCAGGCCCAATAGATGTATGTTAATGCCACATATTGCCCAGGCCCAATAGATGTATGTTAATGCCACATATTGCCCAGGCCCACTAGATGTATGTTAATGCCAGATATTGCCCAGGCCCACTAGATGTATGTTAATGCCAGATATTGCCCAGGCCCACTAGATGTATGTTAATGCCACATATTGCCCAGGCCCACTACATGTATGTTAATGCCAGATATTGCCCAGGCCCACTACATGTATGTTAATGCCAGATATTGCCCAGGCCCAATAGATGTATGTTAATGCCACATATTGCCCAGGCCCACTACATGTATGTTAATGACAGATATTGCCCAGGCCCAATAGATGTATGTTAATGCCACATATTGCCCAGGCCCACTAGATGTATGTTAATGCCAGATATTGCCCAGGCCCACTACATGTATGTTAATGCCAGATATTGCCCAGGCCCAATAGATGTATGTTAATGCCAGATATTGCCCAGGCCCACTACATGTATGTTAATGCCACATATTGCCCAGGCCCACTAGATGTATGTTAATGCCAGATATTGCCCAGGCCCACTACATGTATGTTGAGGCCCACTACATGTATGTTGAGGCCCACTACATGTATGTTGAGGCCCACTACATGTATGTTGAGGCCCACTACATGTATGTTGAGGCCCACTACATGTATGTTGAGGCCCACTACATGTATGTTGATGCCACATATTGCCCAGGCCCACTACATGTATGCTGATGCCATACTACAGACATGTCAATGCCAGGTTGCACAACATTACTACATTGGCTATCAAGACTTCTGATTTTCTACAGGTTCATGCAAGACGTTCGGGGTACAACCAGTTACCTTCAATCCAAGTTTGTTTGTATATTTTGACATAGTATTTTTTAGAAGACTGATCAAAAGTTTCATCAAATTTTGACTTGCAATATCAGGGGATGTTAAAAGTATAAATAGCTCACTCTAGCAGTCTGAGGAGGAACAGTGACATTATAAACTGTGACAGTAAGGAGGTAGAGACATTATAAACTGTGACTTTAAGAAGATACATTATAAAATGTGACTTTAAGAAGATATATACACTATAATCTGTGACAGTAAGAAGATAGATACATTATAAACTGTGACAGTAAGGAGGTAGAGACATTATAAATCGTGACTGTAAGAAGGTAGATACATTATAAACCGTGACTGTAAGGAGGTAGGTACATTATAAACTGTGACATTAAGGAGGTAGGTACATTATAAACTGTGACTTTAAGGAGGTAGGTACATTATAAACTGTGACTGTAAGAAGATAGATACATTACAAACTGTGACTTTAAGGAGGTAGATACATTATAAACTGTGACTGTAAGAAGATAGATACATTATAAACTGTGACTTTAAGGAGGTAGATACATTATAAACTGTGACTGTAAGAAGATAGATACATTATAAACTGTGACTGTAAGGAGGTAGATACATTATAAACTGTGACTTTAAGGAGGTAGATACATTATAAACTGTGACTGTAAGGAGGTAGATACATTATAAACTGTGACATTAAGAAGATAGATACATTATAAACTGTGACATTAAGGAAGTAAGTACATTATAAACTGTGACTGTAAGAAGGTAGATACATTATAAACTGTGACTGTAAGAAAAGGTAGATACATTATAAACTGTGACTAAGAAGATAGATACATTATAAACTGTGACTGTAAGAAGGTAGATACAGTATAAACTGTGACTGTAAGGAGGTAGATACATTATAAATCATGACATTAAGGAGATAGATACATTATAAACTGTGACTGTAAGAATATAGATACATTATAAACTGTGACTGTAAGGAGGTAGATACATTATAAACTGTGACTGTAAGAAGATAGATACATTATAAACTGTGACTGTAAGAAGGTAGATACATTATAAACTGTGACTAAGAAGATAGATACATTATAAACTGTGACTGTAAGAAGGTAGATACATTATAAACTGTGACTGTAAGAAGGTAGATACATTATAAACTGTGACTGTAAGAAAAGGTAGATACATTATAAACTGTGACTGTAAGAAAAGGTAGATACATTATAAACTGTGACTGTAAGAAGGTAGATACATTATAAACTGTGACTGTAAGAAAAGGTAGATACATTATAAACTGTGACTGTAAGAAAAGGTAGATACATTATAAACTGTGACTGTAAGAAGGTAGATACATTATAAACTGTGACTGTAAGAAAAGGTAGATACATTATAAACTGTGACTGTAAGAAAAGGTAGATACATTATAAACTGTGACTGTAAGAAGGTAGATACATTATAAACTGTGACTGTAAGAAAAGGTAGATACATTATAAACTGTGACTGTAAGAAAAGGTAGATACATTATAAACTGTGACTGTAAGAAGGTAGATACATTATAAACTGTGACTGTAAGAAAAGGTAGATACATTATAAACTGTGACTGTAAGAAAAGGTAGATATATTATAAACTGTGACTGTAAGGAGGTAGATACATTATAAACTGTGACTGTAAGAAGATAGATACATTATAAACTGTGACATTAAGAAGATAGATACATTATAAACTGTGACTGTAAGGAGGTAGATACATTATAAACTGTGACTGTAAGAAGATAGATACATTATAAACTGTGACTGTAAGAAGATAGATACGTTATAAACTGTGACTGTAAGAAAAGGTAGATACATTATAAACTGTGACTGTAAGAAGGTAGATACATTATAAACTGTGACTGTAAGGAGGTAGATACATTATAAACTGTGACTGTAAGGAGGTAGATACATTATAAACTGTGACAGTAAGAAGATACATTATACAGTTATTTCATGGGTGTTTGGGGAAGTCAAATCTATCGTCCCGAGGTATCGTCAGGGAAGACTGTAGAACTGTTGCCCGAGAGCAACAGTTCGAAATATCTTCCCTGATACCGAGGGACAATAGTTTTGACTGTTCCCCAAACACCCATGAAATAACTGTTTTATTACCTAATGCTCTATATAACGGTTGTACATACCGTATATTCTATAATATTTGACTAACTCAAAAAACATCCTCAGTCATGTCTTCAAACCTAGCCTGGGCCATAATTCAAGATAAATTTCTGTTTTTCCCAGTCTGTTGGCTGATGACTAATCAATCATCATTTGTAAACGCTTGGTTTTGGTCTAATAGCCGGTACGCCGGTAAGTATGCAATACAATATGGAAAGGAATTAATGAACGGAAAGGAGGGCTTCACATAATGTATATCGATGACTTCAAGCGCAGTCAGAGCTAAAATGTATTCGGGACGTATTTTTTACTTCGACTTCCATAACACCCTATTGCGCATCCTACTGTGCACAGTGAAAGCATACTCAGAGTATGATTGGTTCGAAAGTCTAGTATGAAACAGTTCAAACTATTGCCCGGTCAACAGTTCGAACTGTTGCCCAGACCTGAGCGAAGGATGAAAAATGCAATGAAACAGGCAAAAATAACGAATTACAAGTTATATAGAGAATTAGGTAATTATTTATATTATTACCTAATGCTCTATATAACTTGTAATTCGTATGCGCATCGCAATAGGGTGTTATGGAAGTCAAAGTAAAAAATACGTCCCGAATACATTTTAGCTCTGACTGCGCTTGAAGTCATCGATATACATTATGTGAAGCCCTCCTTTATGTTCATTAATTCCTTTCCGTATTTTATTGAATGCTTACCGGCGTACCAGCTTTTAGACCAAAACCAAGCGTTTACAAATGATGATTGATTAGTCATTGATTTTAAAAATGTATTTTGAGTTAGTCAAATATTATAGAATATAAGGTATGTACAACAGTTATATAGAGCATTAGGTAATAAAACAGTTATTTCATGGGTGTTTGGGGAACAATCAAAACTATTGTCCCGAGGTATCAAGGAAGACATTCGAACTGTTGCCCGAGGCCGTTAGGCTCTCACTGTATACTGTGACTGTAAGAAGGTAGATACATTATAAACTGTGACTGTAAGAAAAGGTAGATACATTATAAACTGTGACTGTAAGAACGTAGATACATTATAAACTGTGACTGTAAGAAGGTAGATACATTATAAACTGTGACTGTAAGAAGGTAGATACATTATAAACTGTGACTGTAAGAAGATAGATACATTATAAACTGTGACTGTAAGAAGGTAGATACATTATAAACTGTGACTGTAAGAAGGTAGATACATTATAAACTGTGACTGTAAGAAGGTAGATACATTATAAACTGTGACTGTAAGAAGGTAGATACATTATAAACTGTGACTGTAAGAAGGTAGATACATTATAAACTGTGACTGTAAGAAGGTAGATACATTATAAACTGTGACTGTAAGAAGGTAGATACATTATAAACTGTGACTGTAAGAAGGTAGATACATTATAAACTGTGACTGTAAGAAGGTAGATACATTATAAACTGTGACTGTAAGAAGGTAGATACATTATAAACTGTGACTGTAAGAAGGTAGATACATTATAAACTGTGACTGTAAGAAGGTAGATACATTATAAACTGTGACTGTAAGAAGGTAGATACATTATAAACTGTGACTGTAAGAAGGTAGATACATTATAAACTGTGACATTAAGTAGATAGATACATTATAAACTGTGACTGTAAGAAGATAGATACATTATAAACTGTGACTGTAAGAAGATAGATACATTATAAATTGTGACTTTAAGGAGGTAGATACATTATAAACTGTGACTGTAAGAAGATAGATACATTATAAATTGTGACTTTAAGGAGGTAGATACATTATAAACTGTGACTGTAAGAAGATAGATACATTATAAACTGTGACTGTAAGAAGATAGATACATTATAAACTGTGACTGTAAGAAGATAGATACATTATAAACTGTGACTGTAAGAAGATAGATATATTATAAACTGTGACTGTAAGAAGATAGATACATTATAAATTGTGACTTTAAGGAGGTAGATACATTATAAATGGAGCGAGTATTAAATGGCTTGCATTGTATAGGGAGTATGACAAACTGTGTTTACTGATGACATTGTTTTATTATCTGATAACCTGTATTACATTACATGCCAGGTATTGCAGTAGAAGCAGTACAAACAGATGGGGTGTAGACAAGCTCTAGGACCTAATGCAACAACGAACTACACAATGGCAGATACACGGTTCTTGCTGTACGTCCTGAAGTTGTAAGTAAAGAGATTGCACCGACCGAATAATAATGACAAGAACATACGAGCATATGAATTTTGACCAGTATACACCTAATGTTACCATGGTTTCCGATAGGTTTGTATTATTTTAGTATTTCACAGAACAATAGTTCCTGATGTTAATTTGCTTGCACAAAAGAAGAAATTTCAATTTTTTAAGAAAATGTGCAAAACAAATTGCTTTGAAAGGAAATTATATAGAAATTATAGCTAAGAATGAAAATGGCATATTAGTAAATTTCTAAAAAAAAAAAGCGTACTAAATGTATAAATTGAAATTTCTTATTACAGAGTATATGCTATATGGGTAAAAACATTTCCAATAATAAGCTTAATGTATTTTACCTAAACATAATAAAGAGACAGCTAGCATATTTAGTCACTAAAGCAAGATACAGGGTAAATCAAGCAACTTGAAAATCCGCAAAATAAATCATAAATAGCGTTATTTTCTTTATAATGATACGATAAAATCATAGTATTTCATACCATATGGCAATGATATAATGAGTACAGTATAAAAATCTAGGTCTAAATTTAAAATGACCAAAGAATGGCATACACCATACAGAATAGCTGTAGAGAGATAACACATGCAGATAGGGACATACAGACGAGTGCTCTCATATCCGATATACACCACTTACACTGTTCTAATAAATGGTGTAAAACTACAAACTGGCGTGCAAGCGATCGTTACTCACAACCTCTTTTAATTTAACATTGAATAAAACATTAACTTACAGTCTTTCACAATAGTTTTAAATATTCGACAAAAAGGACAACATTATAATAATAATGACGAGAAATAGAACACAACTTGTTTCTTTAATTAACAGTGAAAGATAAACAATGTCATATTTAAATAGCAAGGCCATCTATATTTAGGGCACAAAAAATGTTTGAAAGTAAATTAAAAACTTCTTTATTCTACAGCTTTACGACTAGGATTTTTACATTTATGTACAAACTTAAACACTAAATCACTTTTATTTATGTTGTTATTAATATTAGGAAATAATTACCCACCATTCCAACTACAAAGCTGCCTTACCTACAAGCAAACCTATAAACCAGAATTCATTATAACTTTGATAGGTGTTAATTCTATACAAGACAGATCTGGTTTCCTATATCAACATTCTCCCAACCTCACTTACAATCCTCTACACCCACGTATCCATATAAAGCACAAGTTTATATGTATACAAGAAAAATATGAATAAATCATGGTATGGGTCCGCATAAGCTGTCTGGGTTGAAGAATTTGTGATGAATCTTTCAACCTGGTTACATACACAACTTTACTTCACAAAATGCACAATAAGTAACAATAACATTAAAGGACGATATTTTATAAATTGTTTCCATTTATCTATTCTAGAATTGTTGTGTGTTGGTTGTATCACACATTCTTCCTCCGTGTTGGTTGTATCACATATAGTCATGTTTTCAGCTTCAGCACGTGAACAGTAATGTTGTACTGTATCTTATGAGAATGGTTTATAAATACACAGAAGAAATGAAACACGATGATGATAACACTGAATAATGAATTGTTTTCCGAAATATTATGACACGTAATAAAAATTCCTATCTAATTTAATGTTTTCCTAAACTTCATTTCATAATGTCTATTTCTTTTTGAATGTTAGAAATCCTTTTTTCTTCGCCGAGTCCTTTGGTTCTTCTGTTCTAGCAGGCATGGTCTGAGAGCGGGTGGGGCCGCCCTTTGAAGATGTGCTGTTTACTACACCAATCCATCGTTCCATTTCAACCTTTAATAAATACATCAAGAAAATGCTAAATATCCCTCATCACAATACACTGTATAAGAAATCAATTTATCGCATGACTGCTTGTATTCAGTTTCATGCAGCCATCACATATTTTCTTATATGTACACATGTGTAATACAACATGGAAGGATTTATAATTTGTAAAATAAACTTTAAATTATGGATATTTCTAGGTGAATTGGTACATAACGATAGTCGTGACGTAATTATAACGCTGTTTAAAATGTAAATATAATGCTGGTGTTCGTAGTGACATCATGATAATTTAGTGACATCATGATAATTTAGTGACATCATGATAATTTAGTGACATCATGATAATTTAGTGACATGATAATTTGCACTGACGCTTGGTGCCAAAATGAAAGCAGCAACGTTATGTTGTGCTAAACTATTATTATAATGAGCGATATATGGTAATGTGATAAAAAAAATCTTACACTCGTGGTGATCTCATAAATGATGTGAAATCACTTTGCACTAAATAACTGACATGAAATCACTTTGCACTAAATCAAGTTTTTTTGCATTCAATTTAGTTTTCTTACATTTTAATAGATTAATCGAGGGGGGGGGGGGGGAGTTTGATCTACTGGTTACAACGATTTAAATTTAGAATATTTGGCTTCATTAATCCGGCAAAGTGGTTGCAAGGCAGAACAAGCTTTAACACTTAAATTATATAAAAACGAATGACTTTAATGTCTAATGTCATTAGAAACGTATCTCTTATCTATAAATCAATTCCTATTGCCTACATTTAACTTCATAGCTCCTGCAGTTGTTTTGGAGAGTCCAATAGTTATTCCAAACTGTTTCAGTTTATCTTTCGCCCATCTCCTGGACCACAGACACATATTAAACTTATATTAAATGAGCAGATTTGATACATACCTGATCTTTTGCCATGAAGAGATATTCACCTCCAGTGGCAAGATGCAGCCGGAACACATGGGGTCTCTTGATGTAATCTGTGGCGTACTCGCATTCGGCATCGTTCAGATCCAGAGGTGTCTCGTGGTGAATACGAGAACTTGGGTCCTACAAGACGACACATACACATTAGTTCAGTGAGAACAGCTAACCATAGATTGGTACTCGGTAGATTAATGATAATTCCGTACTTAGTGTGAAACAGTTGTGAATTACTACACTGGATAGTGATCATTATTATGTTATGCAGATATTATTTAAGGAATAAGATCAACTTGTGTTGTGTTTATTGTGGTATACAGTCAAACCTCTCTATAAGCAGCCAGCCAATGGAATCACAGAAAGTTGCTGCTTAGCACATGTGGCTGCTTAATAGAGGTGACCACTAACACAGGTTTCACTGTACATTTGTTCTGTTATTTAATAAGAGAGTATACATGGAGGCTGAAGGCTTTGACTCCCATACACATTAAACAGCACAAATGAATTGTACACCCCCCACCTAAACAAACCACTGCTTGATTTTATTCCCTATATTTGCATTGCATTTTCTTAAAGTTTGGTACAACAGTAACTGTTGTGTTAAATCTGTATCTACGTCATTTTGTTTCAATTGACCTTTCTGCAAACGCTACTTAGGCACGCCCCCCCCCCCATAGTTACCGGTGCTCGCTGTAACCACGCGAGACAAGCTATCTAACAAAAGGGCGTCTAACGCAGTCCTGCATCGAGTTAATCTAGATAAATTCCGTCGAATTTCTCGGTTTTATTTCACCCAGATAAGAATATCTCGTTGAAAGCAAAACAGCAATGGTTTAAGTTTTTCAGTGATGGTTATTTCTCTAAAGTACAGATATATTTAACGGTTGAGGTCGTGTTAAGTGTTCGTGGAAAATGCTTTCGCAGTCAACGGAAGAGTGAACAACCATATCGTGTCAACTTTGACATCAAAAGAAATGAAATATGCCACCGTCTTGAGAGACTCGACCCTATGCCTCCTAGAAGACTCGAACATTAGGCCCAAAAACTGAACACCAGTACGTTCACTGAGCTAATATGGGAATCCCACAGCTCTGCACATGCATGGGTACTATTACTACTATCTGATCCCTAGTCCACCATCCACGACAATATGTATGAACCACATGTATAATTTTAATCACCATTATACTCACATATCTCTTGTGAACAGTAAATCTATAAATGCAGAATATATTTTTTCGAAATATTTTATTATGCATAAATAAATTAATTTCAACTTACTTTTGTGCAAATATATCTGTTTGCATTAATTTTGGATGTATTCAGCTGGTCGTTTAATTCACCTTAGACATGTTTCAAGATTTGTCTTAGGTTTTGGAAATGGCACGAATTTAACGTCACCTATCAATCGATCTTGATATCTACTATCACACAGACCGTAACTACATCTTTTCACCATTGTCAATGACAGACAGCATTAATTAATTTGTAATTATTTTTCAAAACATAATTTCAGATCACGATCACTCGTTATCAGATTTGATTAAAACGTTACTAAATAACTCGTTTGTCTGACAGAACGATAAAACAATGACTCTGTGTAGTAATCAATGCTATAATTATATGCACACATTTTATAATTGACCAATTAGCACAATCAATGCTAAATTCCGATGTGCAATTTTGATCTTGATAATAGCAGTAGGCCCCTATCCGGGATATTATAAAGTCGGCGGTCTCTGTGATGTAGTCGATTAGTTGTTGATTACTCCCAATAAACAGTGTGACACGCTTAAATTTGATTGCTGTGTTTGCTAGAAAAGAATGACTATATGGGGTCAGTCGGTGTTTTTATAGATGCATTGTTTTTAAAGCAGCTGTCTGGTATTTTGTGGTTCATATACACACTTTTAGATTTGTCCAAGGATTTTGAAATGGGTTGAATTTAACGTCGATCACCAGGATATCGACTAATTTTGTACTATAACTAACCCACACACCAAAGCTACACATTTTCAACATCATTAAAACAATTTTAAACACGTATTTTCGATCAAATTCACGCCTTTTCAAATTTGTCTACACGTTACTAGTTTGTCTAATATGCATTGTTTGTCTAACAAGATGGCGGCGATAAGCCGTTGCCGGGGGTGTGCGCAAATGGTGCGATGCGATTGGCTAACGCCAGGTGTCAATCAAAATCGGCAGAAAGGTCAATTAATGGAACAGCAACGTTACTAATGAACCATGCGGTATTATTGAAAATGTGATAGAAACGTGTGAGATTTGTGACGTCAAACAAGTTTAACCAATCAACAACGCCTCACAGGTAACTGCACCTACATTCTAACAACACCTCACGGGTAACAGCACCTACATTCTAACAACGCCTCACGGGTAACTGCACCTACATTCTAACAACACCTCACAGGTAACTGCACCTACATTCTAACAACACCTCACAGGTAACTGCACCTACATTCTAACAACGTCTCCTGGGTAACTGCACCTACATTCTAACAACACCTCACGGGTAACTGCACCTACATTCTAACACCACCTCACGGGTAACTGCACCTACATTCTAACACCACCTCACGGGTAACTGTACCTACATTCTAACACCACCTCACGGGTAACTGCACCTACATTCTAACACCGCCTCACGGGTAACTGTACCTACATTCTAACAACACCTCACAGGTAACTGCACCTACATTCTAACACCGCCTCACGGGTAACTGCACCTACATTCTAACAACACCTCACGGGTAACTGCACCTACATTCTAACAACGTCTCCTGGGTAACTGCACCTACATTCTAACAACGTCTCCTGGGTAACTGCACCTACATTCTAACAACACCTCACAGGTAACTGCACCTACATTCTAACAATGCCTCACAGGTAACTGCACCTACATTCTAACAACGTCTCACAGGTAACTGCACCTACATTCTAACAACACCTCCTGGGTAACTGCACCTACATTCTAACAACGTCTCCTGGGTAACTGCACCTACATTCTAACAACACCTCACAGGTAACTGCACCTACATTCTAACAACACCTCACAGGTAACTGCACCTACATTCTAACAACGCCTCACGGGTAACTGCACCTACATTCTAACAACACCTCACGGGTAACTGCACCTACATTCTAACAACGCCTCACAGGTAACTGCACCTACATTCTAACAACGCCTCACGGGTAACTGTACCTACATTCTAACAACACCTCACAGGTAACTGCACCTACATTCTAACAACGCCTCACAGGTAACTGCACTTACATTCTAACAACACCTCACAGGTAACTGCACCTACATTCTAACAACACCTCACAGGTAACTGCACCTACATTCTAACAACGTCTCCTGGGTAACTGCACCTACATTCTAACACCACCTCACGGGTAACTGCACCTACATTCTAACAACGTCTCACGGGTAACTGCACCTACATTCTAACACCACCTCACGGGTAACTGCACCTACATTCTAACAACGTCTCACGGGTAACTGCACCTACATTCTAACACCACCTCACGGGTAACTGCGCCTACATTCTAACAACGTCTCACAGGTAACTGCACCTACATTCTAACAACACCTCACGGGTAACTGCGCCTACAAGAATATAAACGCAGTTGTCTGTAAGGGTCTCAACACAACGATTCCTATAACAATATTTGTTTTGTTTGTTTGTGGTTTAAAGTCGCACCAACAGCGTAGGTCAAATGGTGACCCCTGTTGCACGTCCGAGCAGTATTTCAGGCACGGATCAGGGTATAACCATTGACCTTTCACAAGCAAGCAGGATAGCTTCCTCAAATGAAGGAATTTGACACCCTCAGTGGTACTCGAACATACAGCGGTGAGGGGCAAGTGATTTGAAGTCAATGACTGTAACTACCAAGCCATGGATATCTCTGTAATGACAATGTAAATATCGTATACATTCATGTTCTATACCTGCTTAGCATGTTTCTGGTCCTTGTAACAGGAAAGTGATGGTCCGTGTATAACTACATACACCTTGTCCCACGATCTAGAAAATAAAACATACTACTTTATGTACAACTATATGGTCTGTGTACAACTATATGGTCTGTGTACAACTATATGGTCTGTGTACAACTATATGGTCTGTGTACAACTATATGATCTGTGTACAACTATATGGTCTGTGTACAACTATATGGTCTGTGTACAACTATATGATCTGTGTACAACTATATGGTCTGTGTACAACTATATGGTCTGTGTACAACTATATGGTCTGTGTACAACTATATGGTCTGTGTACAACTATATGGTCTGTGTACAACTATATGATCTGTGTACAACTATATGGTCTGTGTACAACTATATGGTCTGTGTACAACTATATGATCTGTGTACAACTATATGGTCTGTGTACAACTATATGGTCTATGTACAACTATATGGTCTATGTACAACTATATGGTCTATGTACAACTATATGGTCTATGTACAACTATATGGTCTGTGTACAACTATATGGTCTATGTACAACTATATGGTCTATGTACAACTATATGGTCTATGTACAACTATATGGTCTATGTACAACTATATGGTCTATGTACAACTATATGGTCTATGTACAACTATATGGTCTGTGTACAACTATATGGTCTGTGTACAACTATATGGTCTATGTACAACTATATGGTCTATGTACAACTATATGGTCTATGTACAACTATATGGTCTATGTACAACTATATGGTCTATGTACAAATATATGGTCTATGTACAACTATATGGTCTATGTACAACTATATGGTCTATGTACAACTATATGGTCTATGTACAACTATATGGTCTGTGTACAACTATATGGTCTGTGTACAACTATATGGTCTGTGTACAACTATATGGTCTATGTACAACTATATGGTCTATGTACAACTATATGGTCTATGTACAACTATATGGTCTATGTACAACTATATGGTCTATGTACAACTATATGGTCTATGTACAACTATATGGTCTATGTACAACTATATGGTCTATGTATAACTATATGGTCTATGTACAACTATATGGTCTATGTACAACTATATGGTCTATGTACAACTATATGGTCTATGTACAACTATATGGTCTGTGTACAACTATATGGTATATGTACAACTATATGGTCTGTGTACAACTATATGGTCTGTGTACAACTATATGGTCTGTGTACAACTATATGATCTGTGTACAACTATATGGTCTGTGTACAACTATATGGTCCATGTACAACTATATGGTCCATGTACAACTATATGGTCTATGTACAACTATATGGTCTATGTACAACTATATGGTCTGTGTACAACTATATGGTCTATGTACAACTATATGGTCTATGTACAACTATATGGTCTGTGTACAACTATATGGTATATGTACAACTATATGGTCTATGTACAACTATATGGTCTGTGTACAACTATATGGTCTATGTACAACTATATAGTCTATGTACAACTATATGGTCTGTTGGTCTGTGTACAACTATATGGTCTATGTACAACTATATGGTCTATGTACAACTATATGTCTATGTATAACTATATGGTCTATGTACAACTATATGGTATATGTACAACTATATGGTCCATGTACAACTATATGGTCTGTGTACAACTATATGGTATATGTACAACTATATGGTCTATGTACAACTATATGGTCTATGTACAACTATATGGTCCATGTACAACTATATGGTCTGTGTACAACTATATGGTCTATGTACAACTAACTATATGGTCTATGTACATTGTACAACTATATGGTCTATGTACAACTAACTATATGGTATATGTACAACTATATGGTATATGTACAACTAACTATATGGTTTGTGTACAACTATATGGTCTATGTACAACTAACTATATGGTCTATGTACAACTATATGGTCTATGTACAACTAACTATATGGTCTATGTACAACTATATGGTCTATGTACAACTAACTATATGGTATATGTACAACTAACTATATGGTCTATGTACAACTATATGGTCTATGTACAACTATATGGTCTATGTACAACTATATGGTCTATGTACAACCATATGGTCTATGTACAACTATATGGTCCATGTACAATTATATGGTCTATGTACAACTATATGGTCTATGTACAACTATATGGTCTATGTACAACTATATGGTCTATGTACAACTATATGGTCTGTGTACAACTATATGGTATATGTACAACTATATGGTCTATGTACAACTATATAGTCTATGTACAACTATATGGTCTATGTACAACTATATGGTCTATGTACAACTATATGGTCCATGTACAACTATATGGTCTGTGTACAACTATATGGTCTATGTACAACTAACTATATGGTCTATGTACAACTATATGGTCTATGTACAACTAACTATATGGTCTATGTACAACTATATGGTATATGTACAACTAACTATATGGTCTATGTACAACTATATGGTATATGTACAACTAACTATATGGTCTGTGTACAACTATATGGTCTATGTACAACTAACTATATGGTCTATGTACAACTATATGGTCTATGTACAACTATATGGTATATGTACAACTAACTATATGGTCTATGTACAACTATATGGTCTATGTACAACTATATGGTCTATGTACAACTAACTATATGGTCTATGTACAACTATATGGTCTATGTACAACTATATGGTCTATGTACAACTATATGGTCTATGTACAACTATATGATCTGTGTACAACTATATGGTCTATGTACAACTATATAGTCTATGTACAACTATATGGTCTATGTACAACTATATGGTCTATGTACAACTATATGGTCTATGTACAACTATATGGTCTATGTACAACTATATGGTCTATGTACAACTATATGGTATATGTACAACTATATGGTCTATGTACAACTATATGGTCTATGTATAACTATATGGTCTATGTACAACTATATGGTCTATGTACAACTATATGGTCTATGTATAACTATATGGTCTTTGTACAACTATATGGTCTATGTACAACTATATGGTCTATGTACAACTATATGGTCTATGTACAACTATATTGTCTATGTACAACTATATGGTCTATGTACAACTATATGATCTGTGTACAACTATATGGTCTATGTACAACTATATGGTCTATGTATAACTATATGGTTTTTGTACAACTATATGGTCTATGTACAACTATATGGTCTATGTACAACTATATGTACAACTATATGGTCTATGTACAACTATATGGTCTATGTACAACTATATGTACAACTATATGGTCTATGTACAACTATAAAGTCTATGTACAACTATATGCATGTACACCAAGGTAATGAAACAATGAAACACACACCTGGCCGACAACCATATAAAACACACTGGTCTATGTGCATCTGGTCTCACGGCATACTGTATAGATAATCATCATAAAACATGATCATGTGATAGCGAGGCACATAATCTACTGTGCCTTAACAATGTCTTCTGAAAACTGGTCTATCTGGAAGCTACACATTAATGAGACTGTGTGTTAGACCTTCCTATTGGTAGATCGTAAGACTGTGTGTTAGACCTACCTATTGGTAGATCGTAAGACTGTGTGTTAGACCTACCTATTGGTAGATCGTAAGACTGTGTGTTGGACCTACCTATTGGTAGATCGTAAGACTGTGTGTTAGACCTACCTATTGGTAGATAGTAAGACTGTGTGTTAGACCTACCTATTGGTAGATCGTAAGACTGTGTGTTAGACCTACCTATTGGTAGATCTTTTCATGGCTCCCTCCATCTCATGCTTTCTACTCAAGTTTCCTTCTTCATGAACAACAGTGGGTCCTACAGATGGCGACTCTGCAAAAATACCCCAAAATACTCGTAAACAAGCTAGCATCGATGAAACGTTTTTCAATTAGATTTTGTGTACATGACATGCAGAAAGATTTTTGAAATCTTAGTACACTAAGTAACTATGAAGCAGTACTTCTGCCAGAATATGGTTTACAAGCATTCATTACATTTCAGGTCAGTTTTGAAAAAACAGTGAATACATACCATACTTACTCGCCTTTAAGATGGGATTCTATCACCAAATTATGGCTTCAAAGTGGCTTCCCGTCTTATAAACGAGTGATAAAAAACAATTTTTTTAAAAATAACAAATTCAGTTTGTTCAGGATGTAATAAAAGCATAGACTTCCATTGCTCTGTCTGTAAAATGACCTTGTCAATAACATGTATTAAATTAATCAAATTTATTGTTGTTGCATCATGCATTATTTTTATCATTTGACAATTATATAATTTAATTATATCTGTTATGTCGATAAAAATGGAGCCAGTTATATGTAAAATGATAAGTGTCTGAAATGGGACGTTGATCAGACTTTGAGATAACCAGAGAATTCGACATAACCGACTTTGACATTGCGGATGTAGACTGTAATTTGTTTGAGCTTTACTTCTGAGTGTTTTCCATTTCTACACGGGTCTATGCAATATACCACTGATTTGGGGGTCGTCTTTGTCATCAAGATCGTCTTATAGGCGAGTATGTACGATATATTATTCTGCATGAACAAAACATATATCATGCATAATGAATTTTGCATCCATTTTCTCATTTGTTTCATCCTAGAATAATGCAACAAGCTGTTACACGGCTAAATCGGTTAATTATAATGCAAATAATGGGAAAACGTTTTATAAACTGGTAAATATAGCTACAAAAATCCAACTGCATGATGCTTCAAAAGTGCACGGTTAAAGTGTTAAATAAACAATATCAAGGTGCAAGTCTTAATACACATTAAAATTATATACACGACAGAAAGAATACGAGAGCATGCGACAATAGAACTATAAACATAAATCAGCAATTTTTAATCAGATTCTAAGGAAAACAACTTTTTAACAGAACATTTTAACAATGTTTTTAAATCGCGCATTTTACACATACTCCTGGTCTTAGAAACGTCCCCACCAGCCAGTGGGTGCACTGGTTCCCTATGGCGACTACGAGGTGACGACCTTCGATCTGACCTTGACGACTGCTCAGGGGTCACGGGTTGCTGACTGGGTTTAGCAGACGGCAGTTCAGACGAGACTACAGAACTAGTACCTGTACCACAGAAAGTAGAATCATGCACAACTAAAATTGTAATACAACCAAAATCAGAGTTACTCGAGATGGAAGGATGGGAATGATCTATGCAGTGATACCAAACAGACAACACACAACTACATCATACAAACTCATCGTCTCCAATCAGATTCATTCTCTAGCAGATGCTTAGATACATATTTGAATATTTAAACATTAAACAGAAAACCAAACATAAGAACTCCAGTGCCCCATTTAACTGCTCAAAACAAGTGCTCCAACCGTTGATTGTTACCAGATGGACAGAATCTAATGCTGATATAATTTGTGGTTCAACCCATTTGTGTATGCTATGTATGTTTGATTGTGTTTACAGTGAAACATGTGTTAGTGGCCACCTCCATTTACAGTGAAACCTGTGTTAGTGGCCACCTCCATGTACAGTGAAACCTGTGTTAGTGGTCACCCCCATTTACAGTGAAACCTGTTAGTGGCCACCTCCATTTACAGTCAAACCTGTTTTAGTGGTCACCTACATATACAGTGAAACTTGTGTTAGTGGCCACCTCCATTTACAGTGAAACCTGTGTTAATGGTCACCTACATATACAGTGAAACCTGTGTTAGTGGTCACCTCCATTTACAGTGAAACCTGTGTTAGTGGTCACCTCCATTTACAGTGAAACCTGTGTTAGTGGCCACCTCCATTTACAGTGAAACCTGTGTTAGTGGTCACCTACATATACAGTGAAACATGTGTTAGTGGTCACCTCCATTTACAGTCAAACCTGTGTTAGTGGTCACCTACATATACAGTGAAACCTGTGTTAGTGGCCACCTCCATTTACAGTCAAACCTGTGTTAGTGGTCACCCCCATTAAGCAGCGAACCTGTTTTAGTGGTCACCCCCATTAAGCAGCGAACTTGTATTAAGCAGTCAGTTTCCAGATGTCCAATATGTAGTTTTATTATACATTTGCCCTCTATTAGGCAGCCATCTGTGCTAAGCAGCCACTTTCTACGATTCCCTTAGCCTGCTGGTTAAAACAGGTTTGAAAATACATATGCAATAAAATATGATTAAACTGTAATTATTGAATGCATCAGTACTCTGCAACAGTTTGTACAATCTGACTGGATCCGACGACTTCATATATAACACTACTACATGTACATGAAATATTCAAGTTGATTGTGTAGATTAACTTTAATGGAAGTGTAGTTTCTTTTCTTCTCAGATGAAATTTGGTCTTGAAACAGGCCCGGACATCATTCGGAAGCTACTTTACACACTGCAATAGCTCTACTTTACAACATCATAAATAGTTTGCTTAAATTTCAAACTCGAGCACGAGTCAATGAAAAGGTTAAATGTGAGCTTGAGAAATATTTTTATAACTTGCATATGTACTTGGAACTCCTACACAATCAAACCTTGAAGCGTTCAATATACACATGTAATATATGTTCACCATCACCCATGATATAAAGGTTATATAATGTTAACATGCATCACTATACAGGCAGGCAATACAATAACGTGCTGTAGCAGAATTATATCCCCGCAGTTCTGTAATGGACACTTTTATTATCTGTCAATTTTCATTATAATTTTCTCTATTGTCACCAATTTATACGAAAACTGGGACATGCAAGACCTGCCTGCCTGCAGTAGCCGGTTTTGCTATTATGCATTTCAGGATAAAATTATTAATATATTATTAATAATTTTATCCTGAAATGCATAATAGCAAAACCGGCTACTGCAGGCAGGCAGGCATGGTATTACTTGGGCACTATTTTATCAGGTCGTCCACAGTTTCCCGGGGCAATAGTTTCGACTGTTCCCCGAATGGCAATGAAATAGTTGTCTTATCACCCAACATATTTCTAACACGCTACGAGCCACAACTGTACATCTGTCTGAGTTTAATGAAGGATGTATCATGTGATTGGATCCCAGACAAAGCAAGTCACATGACCAATCAATAGTAGGGTGAAGAAATTAAAGTACTATTGCATGCACATACTCAAAACAGTCAAAACTAACAAATTACAATTTATATAGGAGGTTGGGTAATGAAAGTTACTACATCATACTGTGGCTGGAAGGGTAATTAACCTCGATAATAAATTCTTCAGTCTCTCAGTGGGACAAGCAAATTCACTCTCAAAACAATATTTACCCCAAAATTAGAAAAACAGCTGGGCATGCAAGCAAGCTAGTAGTACTATAATATGCCATGTATACACGTGTATTTTTGTCCACTTTATTTTATGCGATAGAAGTCTGTAAAAATGTCAATTGTCGTAATATATTATCGGATATTCATTTGCCAACACTGTACATCCCTCTTTCTAACTTCATTCATTGCAGCTGATGTGTGGGGATGGGGGGTGTGTGGGGATGGGGGTGTGTGGGGATGGGGGGTGTGGGGATGGGGTGTGTGGGGATGGGGTGTGTGGGGATGGGGGTGTGGGTGGATGGGGGTGTGTGGGGATGGGGGTGTGTGGGGATGGGGGTGTGTGGGATGGGGGGTGTGTGGGGATGGGGGTGTGTGGGGATGGGGGTGTGTGGGGATGGGGGTGTGTGGGGATGGGGTGTGTGGGGATGGGGTGTGTGGGGTTGGGGGGTGTGGGGATGGGGGGTGTGGGTGGATGGGGGGGGTGGTGTGGGGATGGGGGTGTGTGGGGATGGGGGTGTGTGGGGATGGGGGTGTGTGGGGATGGGGGTGTGTGGGGATGGGGGTGTGTGGGGATGGGGGGTGTGGGGATGGGGGGTGTGGGAATGGGGGGTGTGGGGATGGGGGGTGGGGGTGGATGGGGGGGTGTGGGGATGGGGGTGTGTGGGGGTGTGGGGATGGGGGGGTGTGGGGATGGGGGTGTGTGGGGATGGGGGTGTGTGGGGATGGGGGTGTGTGGGGAGGGGGGTGTGGGGAGGGGGGTGTGTGCAAACCAATTCCAATTCCAGTAAAATATGAAAGACAAATACACTATGGACAACCTGTACTGGGTCATATCAGTGAGAGCACAGAAAGCATACCCCACATTACCACTAGAACGTCGGCTATATGTGTTTAATGTGTTCTATTTATTCACCTGTTTCCGCACGTTTCACTAGCCTAGCCGTGGATTTCCCTTTTGTTGAAGATTCTGGGTAGCAATGTAATAAAGCATTGTTTTTCGTACTGCTTATGTTAACGAACATAACATTTAATGCTTACTACCGTAAGACTGCACATCATTTCTATTCATGCACTTACACAACACAGAGTTTCCTAGTTTGATCAGTGTCTCTAATCTGCAATTCTCTGACTGCTTACTACAACCACTAATCTCCAATTAGAAAACTGCTTCTGAAGGTTTATTAACCTATTAGAAATGTGCTTCTGCAGGTTTATTAACCTATTAGAAATGTGCTTCTGAAGGTTTATTAACCTATTAGAAATGTGCTTCTGAGGGTTTATTAATCTATTAGAAATGTGCTTCTGAAGGTTTATTAACCTATCAGAAATGTGCTTCTGAAGGTTTATTAACCTATTAGAAATGTGCTTCTGAAGGTTTATTAATTAACCTATTGGAAATGTGCTTCTGAGGGTTTATTAATTAACCTATTAGAAATGTGCTTCTGAAGGTTTATTAATTAACCTATTAGAAATGTGCTTCTGAAGGTTTATTAATTAACCTATTAGAAATGTGCTTCTGAAGGTTTATTAATTAACCTATTAGAAATGTGCTTCTGAAGGTTTATTAACCTATTAGAAATGTGCTTCTGGGGTTTATTAATCTATTAGAAATGTGCTTCTGAAGGTTTATTAACCTATCAGAAATGTGCTTCTGAAGGTTTATTAACCTATTAGAAATGTGCTTCTGAAGGTTTATTAATTAACCTATTGGAAATGTGCTTCTGAGGGTTTATTAATTAACCTATTAGAAATGTGCTTCTGAAGGTTTATTAATTAACCTATTAGAAATGTGCTTCTGAAGGTTTATTAATATATTAGAAATGTGCTTCTGAAGGTTTATTAATTAACCTATTAGAAATGTGCTTCTGAAGGTTTATTAACCTATTAGAAATGTGCTTCTGCAGGTTTATTAACCTATTAGAAATGTGCTTCTGAAGGTTTATTAATTAATCTATTAGAAATGCGCTTCTGAAGGTTTATTCATTAATCTATTAGAAATGTGCTTCTGACGGTTTATTAATCTATTAGAAATGTGCTTCTGAAGGTTTATTAATATATTAGAAATGTGCTTCTGAAGGTTTATTAATCTATTAGAAATGTGCTTCTGAGGGTTTATTAATCTATTAGAAATGTGCTTCTGAAGGTTTATTCACAAATGGTTACAAATGGTTTATTCTCGAATTTGATGCATGGATATGTAAATGGATAGCGTGCAGTCAATCATTCCATGCACACAGTCGCATAGGCAACAAAAACCAACATTCATCAAACAGTATGCACACATTTCCATGCATAGTACAAAACTTTGATACATGTAATTTGAACTCATTAGAATATTTTAATTATCTACTACAACTATTTTAAATGTTCATAAACAGCAAGAAGCATTAAGTACAATGGATACATCATACAATTTATAGCAATTATTAAAGCGACACTTTATCATAGGGAATAAAAAATAACATAAAGTTTGAAATTTTACCTACAAGTAGCAAATATAATTTGAACAATTATTTCCAGTCAGTAAACAGTGTGTTTTTGCAATATAACAAACTTAAAGTGAAAGTATGACTTTTCTGAATAGACTCGCCACGCCCTGCATACATTCGGAATGTCCTGCATACATGCGGAACAAACAAGACAGCTGTTCGAACATCCGTTGTGTCACACGTGCCGTGCCCATTAAGCATTGTTTACATACAATTGTTGATAAAAGAATTCCTGTATATGATGGTGCTATATTTATTTGACTTTTTCATTTCTGTGCGACTATTTTGATTTTGTTAAACACAGTCATAGGACATTATATTCTTTAAATATCCGGTACAGTTTACCAACAAAAATGTTTTATTTGGATATAGTGTCACTTTAATGTGTAAATGCATATGTCTATAGTAACAATGTATACCAATCCTACAAATATTTGACTACGATGTAAAAACGCCCTTTATGTGTTTTGTGCAAGACTCGGGGGCCACATTAACAGTGTAGCAGACAAGCAAGCATATCATTTGCTATACTCATTGGAGTAGTGAGAGACTCGGTGCAGAAGAATCTAGCGAGAGACTCGGTGCAGCAGAATCTAGCGAGAGACTCGGTGCAGCAGAATCTAGCGAGAGCCTCGGTGCAGCAGAATCCAGCGAGAGACTCGGTGCAGCAGAATCCAGCGAGAGACTCGGTGCAGCAGAATCTAGCGAGAGACTCGGTGCAGCAGAATCCAGCGAGAAACTCGGTGCAGCAGAATCTAGCGAGAGACTCGGTGCAGCAGAATCTAGCGAGAGACTCGGTGCAGCAGAATCCAGCGAGACTCGGTGCCGCAGAATCCAGCGAGAGACCGGGCAGCAGAATCTAGCGAGAGACTGGTGCAGCAGAATCTAGCGAGGAGACTCGGTGCAGCAGAATCTAGCGAGAGACTCGGTGCAGCAGAATTAGAGAGAGACTCGGTGCAGCAGAATCCAGCGAGAGACTCGGTGCAGCAGAATCTAGCGAGAGACTTGGTGCAGCAGAATCTAGCGAGAGACTCGGTGCAGCAGAATCTAGCGAGAGACTCGGTGCAGCAGAATCTAGCGAGAGACTCGATGCAGCAGAATCCAGCGAGAGACTCGGTGCAGCAGAATCTAGCGAGAGACTCGGTGCAGCAGAATATAGCGAGAGCCTCGGTGCAGCAGAATCACGCAGCTGGTTAGTAGATGATCATACTGGTTATATAATGGCCAATGATGAAGAACTAATTAGTACACTGCAACATGAATCCATGAATAAATGTAAAAAAGATTAACACAAAATTATTACAGAATCTAGTCGACTCTGTTTAGAGCATTTTAGTTCTTTCATGCAAAATAATGGGCAAAAAATGCCTGCCTGATAATTTATTCTCTATCTGGCACAGATTGATACAAAAACTAGACATATTACTGTGACTTACGTTCACTGGTTGCACAAAAAACTTCAATTGCGAGCAAAGTAGATAATACAAGTAAATCCACACTAAATTTCACAAGATATGATAAATAGTATTTACAACTTTGCTTGTATTCAGTGTAATACAGCTATGACATAAATGTTTATATGACAACAAGCTTAATGACACCTGGAAGGATTCTGATTGGTCGCGGCATGACATTGACAGCTTGCAATACACATTTGAAATATACATGCTGTTTGTGTTCATGCTTTATTTGTTGAAAATCAACTGCTTAGACCAATAAAATGCTAAATATGAACTAATGGAATACAGTGATTGCCTGAAGTTGTTTTATTATCAGGGACTATTTACTACGGCGTATGGATTCAGCTTAATGCAATAAGGCTCAAAAATATACTGGCAAACAGAAACGTTTTATTTCTTCAAATTTATGGTTGTTGTTACTGTGGTAATATGATAAAAAGGATTTTACACTCCTGGTGATTTCATATCATATTTTATATAACGAGTGAGTTTCATAAAATATGATATGAAATCACCAGGAGTGTAAAATCCTATATACATGTGTGTGGCATCCGTGGTCCAGTGGTAGAGCGTCGGATTTGGAATTGATCAGTCCCGGGTTCGATACTCAGTCAGGCCACATATGTAGTGTCATTGAACATTGCTTAGTACTGGTTAACCACTTAGGTCGGCTAAGCTTGCCCAGGAAAACATGTCTACGTCCCCGTAAGGGGCTTGACATTAATGGAACATACATACATATGATAAATGTTGTCGTCTTTGAAAAAATACAGTCTTGATATGACAGTAACCTAATATTATTATATTAATGTTAATGATAACCAAACAACAAAATGAACGTGTTAATAAAACACAAATACACATATAATTAGTGGCAATGAAAATGTAAATTTATTTCAGAATGAGTGTCAGTGTATGAACATATGGTTTGGTTACTGAATACAAGTGAATTTACTAGCAAACCAAAATATAACTCAATACTTTATGCATACCCAAATCCCCGAACAGAAAATGTGTGACGCAAAATGGTTAGCGGAAATGAGATCTTACCAAGTTCCACATCCCAAACAGAGGGAGTGGATACGGTTGTATCTAAAGACAGTGAGATGAACATTTACAAGTGTATTAGTTTTCTTGAACTATAAATAGCAGATGCTCAACAAAAAATTTAATCCACAAAGATCCGGCTGTCACAATATCCGGCTGTCACAATATCCTGTAGCTATCTAACAATAACATAAATAATTCATTCCCATGCTGCAAATGTATGACATTAAAAGGTTCTAATACACTACACAATGTACATAAAACACGAGACAGAGCAGGAACACTAGATCTACTAAACATTTACAAATACTACACAAGGTGCCATTAAAAACTGTACAATGTCAGCAATTCCAAGAAAATACATGTGCTTAAGGGTTATAACTTATTTTTATGGGAAGCTTAGTATATTTAAATTCAAGACATTTTTACATGAGCAGCTGCAAGTCGGTGTTATGTATCTAGGTATAACGTATCATATATCATAAAATGAAGCTAAATATTAACTATAGCTGTACCACACAATTCCACCAAAATGCTTTAATCATAAAAAGTCCTATAGGTACAGCATCTTCTCTGACATGTTCAACGCTTAGACAACATACACCACATCATTGCACAACACCGCTAACATGCTAGAACAACAATACGGGGCTCAGCGCAACACCAGTCTATCTGCTATATCTACCTAACTTTAGAACAGTCATGCCCTGATCCCTTGATTAACCGTCTATGTACAGACAACACCTCTAAAATGTTAGAACAACAATGTTTAAGCACAACAGTTACTAAATCTACCCCTATATTCATGACATTAAGGTGGTAACCAGCCCTACCTGACTGTAGCTGGGCTTCAGACTCTTTCTGGGCTTCAGCTGCCAATGGCGCCTCCACTGCCTTTTGTTCTTCTGGGCTCTGGGGTGCTTCAGGCTCTGGTTCAGGTGTAGGACTGAATAAAACAAAATGGTAATTAGTACAGACAAGACAACTGCAATGTTTTCTTTTATTGGTTAAAATATATGATAGGAACGTTTCCATGGGTGCAATTCCATATAAATACTGAGAAAAAAACGTGCAATTTTAGATTAGCAAAAATGAAACCTAAAGTTCTTTGAATGAGAAGAATTCTGCAAAGATGATATCAGTTCTTTGGGAAGCAAGAATTCTGCTAAAATGAAGGTGTTGGTTCTTTGAATGAATTTATCTAAAGTTTTCTTTCATTCAATGAGATGTACCACTTGGATTACACTTTATGCCTGTGTACATTACTTATGATGAATGTGAACTAAATATTGCTTAAGTAAAGAATTCTGCAAAAATGAAGACTACAGTTACATTGTAGATAAGAATTCTTAAAGCAAACTTTCGATTGTACTGGAGGCAAGAATTCTGCTAAAGTAAATTTATGGTTGCACTGGAGTTAAGAATTCTGCTAAATTAAACTTACAATTCAACTGGAGACAAGAATTCTACTGTTGTACTGGAGGCAAGAATTCTGCTAAATTAAACTTAAGGTTCTACTAGAAGCAAGAATTCTGCTAAAGTAAACTTACGGTTCTACTGGAGGCAAGAATTCTGCTAAAGTAAACTTACGGTTCTACTGGAGGCAAGAATTCTGCTAAAGTAAACTTACGGTTCTACTGGAGGCAAGAATTCTGCTAAAGTAAACTTACGGCTCTACTGGAGGCAAGAATTCTGCTATCAATCTCTGTAATTGCTCCTCCTTCATTCGTAAAACATCCTCTGGACTCTCTTCTTTTGCTTTCTTTCGTTCTTTAATTTCAAACTGTAAAGCAGATAAAATTATATCATGAAAGTAAACATTTGTTGTAATCTATAAATATTAGGGAGGGAAACAAGTAGCAATGTTGATGTTCGATTACTCGGACACAGTTCCGATGGAGAAACGAACATTTGATTCTTGGTTAGATGTACACTGCATTAATGGCCATGTATGATTGCGTCAATTTCCCATATTTTGTAAACATTTTGGACGAGGCATATCCCAATACGGACGCTATTTAATCGGATTATGTGATAAATATATTGCATTGTAATTAAGCTAAACAATGGCAAAATTAAACATCCCTTTATTGACATACATGTAATTATTAAACAAACATATATATATTAACAGTTTACAGTCAAACTGGTAGGTACAACCGTTGATTCATCTTACGACACCCAGATAAAAGATATAACCAAGGAAAAAAAGCAGGTCAAATCTGTCAACTTGTTTATTGAATGAATACCTGTAAACCAGGATTATTTTCAGCACGTGGATTATTGGCAACCGGATGGTCTCGGATTAAGATAATGTTTATTGAAAGGACCAATTGCCGGCGAATTACATTTATTTTCGATTACTCTATTATCATTTTACCAACAGATACTCGCAATATTCATGTGTTTGTTGTTATCCCTAATAAATATACAATTTAAGGATTAATGACCTGTCTGCAGATATTCAATCTTAAACCAGGAATAAAAGACACTGATGAATGAAGACGGATTTAAAGTAGTGATGGCAACGAATAGCAATTTTGCTATTCGAATATTCGATTGGGAAAGTATTCGAATATTCGAATATTCGATCATGATTCTGTCAAAAGATTCAAAACCTACTTTCTGTTTCAGTGTGACTTCTTCCGGGTATGGCCGTGTAAATATGGCGACGACTCAATCAGTTATTGTTATCATCCTCTGTACACATTGTATTTAACACCAGTCACCTCGCTATGCATAATTATAATTTTACATTCGACGTAACTGGTGTATGAATAGGACTGCATATATGCATATATGCATAGTAAACATACATTTTTGATACATACATGCATGTATTACTTCCGGAGTGAATAAAGTATGTAAATAAAATATGGCCTGTGTTTCTTACATATATTTCCCATTGGAATTTACTGTGCCGAGGGATTGGGAAAGTCATAGATTAATTAAACAGTGTATCACTAGAATCCAGTCGGACATGCTATTTGTTGATGATATCTGACATGAGGCATCCGTATACATTATAGTTTGTGGCCATTATACAGAATTGTTATGAATGAAAAACACACCTGACATTTTAAAACTTTTAATTTGTGAATAACATTTCCTGTATTTAATTCATGAACTATTTATTCAGAAAATTATGTTTCAACTATGTATGTTCATGTACAACCTTATTCAAATTCGTATATCTCAAAAACTTTCAAAGAGTTCTTCAAGCTAAACTGCAGACTTTGTTCTTGTTCAGAAAAATGATGTTGTCAACAAGAGAACTCGATAATCTATTCCTTAGCTTGTTGATTAGGAGACCAGCGGCCGAGAAGATGCGTTCAGACGGGACTGACGTTGCTGGCACTGACAGTACTCTCCTGGCAACGTGAGCAATAGTCGGAAATTTCAGTTCATTTTTCCACCACCACTCAAGGGGTTTCACATGGGGATCCATTTTCTCAAGCAGATAACTCATTAGATTGTTCCTTTTCGGGTGTCTCAAACACTAGAAAGTTCAACTTCCTACGCTTACTAGGCGTAGCTTCACAGTCACCACTAGTGTCACGTGAAGGCAGTTTCAGTGGTACATCATCATCAACGTACTTCCAGTGTTTCCTCAGCGATCTGACGTTGTTGTTTGGTGAGAAACGGGAGACGTTTGTAGCGCGGATCTAGTAGAGACGCTAGCATAGGTGTTGACTTGGCGGCATCAAGCGACGACGGCTGAAATCGTCGCACAAGTTCACCACTGATGGTATCCTTCACGTTCACTATCAGACCACTATCGGCACTATCAATCTTCAAACAGTCATTCAGAAGCCCATGCACTATTGGAAATATTTCCGAACACGACACATCCATTTCTGAACACATGTATGTGGCGACGTCTGTCAGCACACGCAGAATGTCGGATAAATCACTGACGATCTCCCACTCATGATCCTTTAACAACAACCCATTGTCGGATTTCTTTGTGACTCTAGTATCCTACATTATATCCGTGATTACACGACGTTGTTCCACTAGTCATTCTAACATGAGCTGTGTTGATTTTATTTCAAATTCTTTTTTTTTATACGAATATTCGAATACCGTAATAGTATTCGGATATTCGGACGTCCGAACGAATATTCGTTGCCATCGCTAATTTAAAGTCAATGTACCACTGCCGGATGGATCTATCTTACCACATACAAACCTTCTGCAAAGTGCATGAACACATTACACATACTTATCCCACACTAATTCTAACTCAAACCCACAGCCTGCAGTAGGGAGAGGCTGCAGCCTGCAGTAGGGAGAGGCTGCAGATGCTGTGGCCTGCAGTAGGGAGAGGCTGCAGCCTGCAATAGAGGCTGCAGTGGGGTGAGGCTGCAGCCTGCAGTAGGGAGAGGCTGCAGCCTGCAGTAGGGAGATGCTGTGGCCTGCAGTAGGGAGATGCTGTGGCCTGCAGTAGGGAGAGGCTGCGGCCTGCAGTAGAGGCTGCGGCCTGCAGTAGGGAGAGGCTGTGGCCTGCAGTAGGGAGAGGTTGTGACCTACAGTAGGGAGATGCTGCAGTCTGCAGTAGGGAGAGGCTGTGGCCTGCAGTAGGGATAGGCTGCAGCCTGCAGTAGAGAGACTACGGTCTGCAGTAGGGAGAGGCTGTGGCCTGCAGTAGGGAGAGGCTGTGGCCTGCAGTAGGGAGAGGCTGCGACCTGCAGTAGGGAGAGGATGTGGCCTGCAGTAGGGAGAGGCTGTGGCCTGCAGTAGGGAGAGGATGTGGCCTGCAGTAGGGAGAGGATGTGACCTGCAGTAGGGAGAGGTTGTGACCTGCAGTAGGGAGAGGCTGTGGCCTGCAGTAGGGAGAGGTTGTGGTCTGCAGTAGGGAGAGGTTGTGGTCTGCAGTAGGGAGAGACTGTGGTATGCAGTAGGGAGAGGCTGTGGCCTGCAGTAGGGAGAGGTAGTAGGGAGAGGCTGTGGCCTGCAGTAGGGAGAGGCTGTGGCCTGCAGTAGGGAGAGGTTGCAGCCCATAGTAGGGAGAGGCTGTGGCCTGCAGTAGGGAGAGGTTGTGGCCTGCAGTAGGGAGAGGCTGTGGCCTGCAGTAGGGAGATGCTGTGGCCTGCAGTAAGAAGAGGCTGTGGCCTGCAGCAGGGAGAGGTTGTGGCCCATAGTAGGGAGAGGATGTGGCTTGAAGTAGGGAGATGCTGCAGTCTGCAGTAGGGAGATGCTGCAGCCTGCAATAGGGAGATGCTGCAGCCTGCAGTAGGGAGATGCTGCAGTCTACAGTAGGGAGATGCTGCAGTCTACAGTAGGGAGAGGCTGCGGGTTGAATCAGGAAGCCTTAGGAGGGTCACCCCTTATCCCATCTTCAACTTGATTCACAATACATACTGTTGTTAGTTTTTCTAGCGCTGCAAATCTCTCCTCTTGTGTTGCTGCAGATTTTTCAAACGCTTCGTGTTTCTTCAACAAGTTTTCAACAGCATCCAGTGTATCCTGCAACAAAAATAAATATTGTAAATCGTGTACTATTACCTCCAGTTCAGAGTTGTTTATTTTTAATGTCATTACTTCCGTTCATCAACAATTCATATTAATTCCGGAAAGTTGTAATTTAAATCGGATCACAGTCAGCTACTGTTGCATCCTGGAATGACCTATGACCTCACAAATCATATAAAGATAACAAAGAATAATATTGGATTACGGCACTCATTACAATATGCTTAAACTACTGTCCATGCTCGCCTATATGACAAGTTTTTTAGCACCAGATTATGGCCGCAAAGTGTCTTCCCGTCTTATAAGTGAGTGCTAAATATTAGTATTTATAAAATGGTATCCATAATTACATTTTAGAAAAAGAAAGCACTCTCATATTGAAAAAACTTGCACTAGCCAAATATGCAATTTATACATGGTTTGGTGTCGATTTTATCGACCCGTCTTATATGCGAGTGCGTGCCAAGACCCACAGATTTCAGGACCAAAGTAGGGGAGTCGTCTTATAGGCGAGATCGCAAGTATGGACGGTAAATACATTATATTTCATGATCATACAAGTCATCAATACAAGAACACAATTTATGCTGCATGCCAGATTCATGAAGTTCATCAATAAAAAAACTTGACAATTGTACTGGATATTATGGGAGTACTGCCTTACCCCTAGTTCTTGGTTCATTAGGTATGGTTCCTGTGCAACCAACCAGGCCTCGGCAACCGCTGCGTCTCTGGCAAACTGGTATACTTCTAGGACTGTAATGGAAATGTATGAGAAATTATAAACCTTACTATATATACAGTATGAGAAATTATAAACCTTACTATATATACAGTATGAGAAATTACAAACCTTACTATATATACAGTATGAGAAATTATAAACCATACTATATATACAGTATGAGAAAATATAAACCATACTATATATACAGTACGAGAAATTATAAACCTTACTATATATACAGTACGAGAAATTATAAACCTTACTATATATACAGTATGAGAAATTATAAACCTTACTATATATACACACTGAGAAATTATAAACCTTACTATATATACAGTATGAGAAATTATAAACCTTACTATATATACAGTACGAGAAATTATAAACCTTACTATATATACAGTACTTATGAGAAATTATAAACCTTACTATATATACAGTACTTATGAGAAATTATAAACCGTACTATATATACAGTACTTATGAGAAATTATAAACCTTACTATATATACAGTACGAGAAATTTTAAACCTTACTATATATACAGTACGAGAAATTACAAACCTTACTATATATACAGTACGAGAAATTATAAACCTTACTATATATACAGTACGAGAAATTATAAACCTTACTATATATACAGTACGAGAAATTACAAACCTTACTATATATACAGTACGAGAAATTATAAACCATACTATATATACAGTACGAGAAATTATAAACCATACTATATATACACACTGAGAAATTATAAACCTTACTATATATATATATATATATATATATATACAGTATGAGAAATTATAAACCTTACTATATATACACACTCTCAGTTCATTGGCCTCGATCATCTGCAATGTTAGTATTATTGCAAATGAAAGGTATAAGTACTTGAGCACATGTCAAGTTTCACTTTGGTTTTTGATTGTATTCACCATGATGGCGAGAGCCTCAGGCCTTGCTATTACTTAGTGGTTGCTGACCGGGTAGGAAGTGATTGTCACGGCTAGATCTCTGCACGGTGCTCTTCTCCTATACGAACACGGACGCAGGATTTCCGCACTCTGTCTGCTATCAACATTCATCAAGAACTCACATATCTTCAGCATTCTCCCACTTGTTGAGATATCAAGTACAAGCATTTATTGTATTCCTTCCACTTAGCAACAACAATAATAATATACAACAAATGATTACACACACAATAAAGACACGTAGAATGAAGCTTTAAGCTTATTCAGATTCTTACTGATACAACAAATGATTACACACACAATAAAGACACGTAGATTGAAGCTTTGAGCTTATTCAGATTCTTACTGATACAACAAATGATTACACACACAATAAAGACACGTAGATTGAAGCTTTGAGCTTATTCAGATTCTTACTGATACAACAAATGATTACACACACAATAAAGACACGTAGATTGAAGCTTTGAGCTTATTCAGATTCTCTCCAACAATATTTCACACACGCTTTCAACATACACACTTAATTTATAACAAATTTTAATTATATAGGCATAAACAATATTTCTAACCAGCACCGCTACCATGATGGCACCGCCATCACTGCTACCATAACATTGCCTAACAATCTAACCACTGTACCGCGACATAATATTATAACCTCACCATCAGCATGTACTATTTCTCTATTTCCTGATCTCAATGAAAATCTAGAGAATTTTTATAACAAAAGAAACATTTGTTCCTGCACAGAACAACGATGGTGGCAGCAATGAATTCCATTCCATCAGAAACAATGTATCGATAAATCTAAAGTTGTAAAAACTTGTTTCACAATAAAGCTAAAATTAATTTGTATAATTTTATGTTTTATGGCAAGTTCAAAAATGTGACTTACTTAATTGCAAGTATTCCCATCTTGTTTCCCATTGGTCGACCATACCCTGTCGCGTCTTTGTTACTTCAATTAATTTTTCTCTGACCTGTATCAAATTAAGCAATCACTTATTATAGGATCTGGTTATGTTATAACATTGTTGAAATCGGGTCAACTCATGTTTTACGTTGCACATGTTATGTTGAAATCGGGTCAACTCATGTTTTACGTTGCACATGTTATGTTGAAATCGGGTCAACTCATGTTTTACGTTAGCACATGTTATGTTGAAATCGGGTCAACTCATGTTTTACGTTGCACATGTTATGTTGAAATCGGGTCAACTCATGTTTTACGTTGCACATGTTATGTTGAAATCGGGTCAACTCATGTTTTACGTTAGCACATGTTATGTTGAAATCGGGTCAACTCATGTTTTACGTTGCACAGCTGCTGGAAGCCTATACAGACAGACACACGCACAAAACAAGCAAATTAATGTTATTTCAACAAATTAAAGAAAGATAACCAATATCATGTTCAGTTCTATATGAATACCGAGACCGTATTCTTATATTACACTTATTATTGTACTTATTACAGATGTGTTGGCAGTAACATTTTATGTTTTATTGTTATGTTATGTTATATTTCGGGTTTTACGCCTGCATCAGCACCATTTTGGGCTATATCGCCGGCGGGAAGTTTACCTAACAATACCTTTCCTGGGCAGGCTCCAGCGGTTAACCAGTACTTGGGTGTACCAACCTCCGTAAGAAACTGCCAACTTTTTTATATAGCCTGAGCGGGGCTCGAACCCGGGACCATCAGTGATGATAGGTTACAGTGGTATACAAGTCAGCGACCTTAACCACTCGAGCACGGAGGCGGACCTGTGTCCATCAGTGATGATAGGTTACAGTGGTATACAAGTCAGCGACCGTAACCACTCGAGCACGGAGGCGGACCTGTGTCCATCAGTGATGATAGGTTACAGTGGTATACAAGTCAGCGACCGTAACCACTCGAGCACGGAGGCGGACTCGTGACCATCAGTGATGATAGGTTACAGTGGTATACAAGTCAGCGACCGTAACCACTCGAGCACGGAGGCGGACCCGTGACCATCAGTGATGATAGGTTACAGTGGTATACAAGTCAGTGACCGTAACCACTCGAGCACGGAGGCGGACCTGTGACCATCAGTGATGATAGGTTACAGTGGTATACAAGTCAGCGACCGTAACCACTCGAGCACAGAGGCGGACCCGTGACCATCAGTGATGATAGGTTACAGTGGTATACAAGTCAGCGACCGTAACCACTCGAGCACGGAGGCGGACCCGTGACCATCAGTGATGATAGGTTACAGTGGTATACAAGTCAGCGACCGTAACCACTCGACCACGGAGGCGGACCCGTGACCATCAGTGATGATAGGTTACAGTGGTATACAAGTCAGCGACCGTAACCACTCGACCACGGAGGCGGACCATCAGTGATGATAGGTTACAGTGGTATACAAGTCAGCGACCGTAACCACTCGACCACGGAGGCGGACCATCAGTGATGATAGGTTACAGTGGTATACAAGTCAGCGACCGTAACCACTCGAGCACGGAGGCGGCCTGTGACCATCAGTGATGATAGGTTACAGTGGTATACAAGTCAGCGACCGTAACCACTCGACCACGGAGGCGGACCCGTGACCATCAGAGATGATAGGTTACAGTGGTATACAAGTCAGCGACCGTAACCACTCGACCACGGAGGCGGACCCGTGACCATCAGTGATGATAGGCTACAGTGGTATACAAGTCAGCGACCGTAACCACTTGAGCACGGAGGCGGACCTGTGTCCATCAGTGATGATAGGCTACAGTGGTATACAAGTCAGCGACCGTAACCACTCGAGTACGGAGGCGGACCCGTGACCATCAGTGATGATAGGTTACAGTGGTATACAAGTCAGCGACCGTAACCACTCGAGCACGGAGGCGGACCCGTGACCATCAGAGATGATAGGTTACAGTGGTATACAAGTCAGCGACCGTAACCACTCGAGCACGGAGGCGGACCCGTGACCATCAGAGATGATAGGTTACAGTGGTATACAAGTCAGCGACCGTAACCACTCGAGCACGGAGGCGGACCTATGTTTTATTGTAATAATTGACATACCTCGTCAGATCTGTAGTGTTTTCTTTCAAGTAAATCTTTTCCTAGGTTTATACAAATGGTGAAGTTCTCTTCCCTGGCATCAACTTCAGCCTTCAAACTCTGGTGGTTGTTCATCAACAGTTCCACACCGGACACATCCCTGTTATATACAAATCACCGCCATTTAAATCACCAAATTTTATCTACAATTACCAAACATTTCTTAATATTACCACACATTTATCTTAATATTACCAACACATTTATCTTAATATTACCACACATTTATCTTAATATTACCACACATTTATCTTAATATTACCACACATTTATCTTAATATTACCACACATTTATCTTAATATTACCACACATTTATCTTAATATTACCAACACATTTATCTTAATATTACCACACATTTATATCATTAAATTACCAAACATTTATCATTAAATTACCAATCATTTATCTTTAAACTACAAAACATTTATCTTAAAATTACTAATCATTTATCTTAAATTACCAAACATTTACATTACAATTACCACGGTAACCAAAGTCCATATTTCTGTAAGCAATTCATTCAATCAGTTTATACTCCATATGCTTTTTATTTTCACTACGAGCATGAAAGTTCAGCATGAAAGTTTGTCATTTCATATTTCCTAAACTGCGGAGTTTACATGATCACGTACTATCTCTTACACACCTTGGTTTCTCCTGTGTATTCATCTGTCTAATTGTGTCGTCCATCCACAGCAACAGGTCTCGGACCATGTTAAAGAATCTGTACAGGTCGCTAGCATTGGCAAGCTTCAGTCTTCTCGTCTCCACCATCTTGTGTAGATTTCTCCATGCATCAAGTACTTTTTGTTCCTCATCGTGGATCTCGCAAGCCTTATCGCCGGCATACCCACCTTGCAGCCGCGCCGACTCCTCTTGTATTGCTTGTACCTGTAACCAGTACATGTATATCTTACAAACTGTCAACGATACTTTCAATGTCCGACTACAGAATTAACATTTTTGAGAATGACTATATGCTAGAAATTTAGGCTATCATCAAATGATTATATTTACAAAAACAAGTACACAAATACAGTCGTGTCTGTGTTAAACTGACAGATTCGGTATCACAGAAAGTGGTGGCATAACAGGTTAAACATTGAAGAAACTGTCAGTCAACAGTAGCTAATTCAAGTGGCTGCTTAACACAAGTGACTGCTTAACACAAATGACTGCTTAACACACATGACTGCTTAACACAAGTGACTGCTTAACACACATGACTGCTTAACACACATGACTGCTTAACACACATGACTGCTTAACACAAGTGACTGCTTAACACAAGTGACTGCTTAACACAAGTGACTGCTTAACACACATGACTGCTTAACACACATGACTGCTTAACACAAGTGACTGCTTAACACAAGTGACTGCTAAACACAAATGACTGCACACATGACTGCTTAACACATGTGACTGGACTGCTAAACACAAATGACTGCTTAACACATGTGACTGGACTGCTAAACACACATGACTGCTGTACACAAATGACTGCACACATGACTGCAACACATGTGACTGCTTAACACATGTGACTGGACTGCTAAACACAAATGACTGCACACATGACTGCTTAACACATGTGACTGGACTGCTAATCACACATGACTGCTGTACACAAATGACTGCACACATGACTGCTTAACACATGTGACTGGACTGCTAAACACAAATGACTGCTTAACACATGTGACTGGACTGCTAAACACAAATGACTGCTTAACACATGTGACTGGACTGCTGAACACACATGACTGTTTAACACAGGTTAAACCTTGAAGAAACCGTCAGTCAGTGGCTGCTAAATACAGGTGACCTATATACATGAATTTTATGATCACATTTTTTACATTTTTCTTTACAAATAAGTATTTATACCTGTGAATCAAGGGTGACCAAATCTTGTTCAAAATTGGCATGTTTTCTTTGTAAGGCCGCCACACTTTGTGCATCTCGGCCCAGCTCTTCTGGGATATAATTCTGTTTTTCCTGCAAAATATAGCAACTCACAATGATAATGCTTTCAACATGACACAAACACTACATACAAACACTACTGTTGTTCATAGATGTAGATAATTACCTATGTACCATGATAGGCAATAGAGAGAACTTATAAATCATAAATTGTGGAGTACTATGAACAACAAGAAAACTCACATGAAGTGCATTGTAAAGTTGCATCATTATCTCAGAACAGCCAAAACAACTTACATAAATAAATTCTAAAGTTTCTTTACAGTCGCTGAAGAACTTGTGGCGTTCCCAAGAAGCCTGTATCTCTTGCTGTCGAGTTTCTATCAACTCGAGTAGATCCTCCCAGCGCTCATTCAGCGTGTCCTTCCATTCAGCGATGGTCGCGGAGTCCGAGTGCTCCAGCGCGATAAGGTTATCACATGTCTGATTGGCTGCTGCGACACGCTCCGTCCCGATTGACTCGGTCTCTCTTGAAAACTCCTGGAATCGTTCTTTCAATAACTGAAATAAGTTAAACAAACTGTCACAATTGAAGATTCTTTTAAACTTCTATACCTGCCAGCACAACTAAATTTCCTTGGTTTGGTTAGATCCTAGAAATGGACAGTATTTGAGCTGGTTGCCAAATCGAACATGTGGGTTTTAACCGGGCCCTCCAGTTTACTCCCACAAGAATGAATGACCACATATACGCTTTCATCAGTGCCAATGAGAGTGATTAATATAACTTGCTAAAGCTTCTTTCGCTATAGTTTAAATTAATAAAGTATATAATTTTACCACTATCTCCAAAACATTGCATCCGTTTTTAATTAAATGAATGGGTATACAAATTGTTAATTAAAAAAGAAAAGAAAACAAGAAATGCTGACTTGAAAGCAGACTTACAGTAACATGCTCAAAATCATGTCCGAGCTCATGAGAGCAGGCGACAACCTCGCGCTCGGCGATCCACTGCATGAGGTCCTCGATTTCGTGACTGAGCATGTACAGTTTTAGGACCTCTTCCAATTTGCTGCGTCGCTCCTGGGCGAGATCCTTCAGACCAGCATACAGCTTATCGACCTGCGACTGTCGTACAGCTATCTGGTCACTAAAAACAATCCAACATCAAACTTATTTACACGCACAACAGTACACCTACTAACAAATTAATAAGAAATATTTACCCGGGATAAGTCATAATTGCGTTATCTATAAGTGTACACTATACATCCCAGGCGCACATGCTTGTTTCCCTTATTACTGGGGGCATATAAAGTAATGTCCTTATATAGGCCGCTTAAATTTATTTTGCAGTTTTTCTAATATCTAAAAGAAAAACCCTACTTTCCTCAACGAAAAGCAGCTTTCCCATTCAATGAGAAAATGCCCAAACTGAAATACTATACAAGGGAGGGTTTTCCTGTGTACATAAGTTAATTCTATTCTCCATTTATGTCAAACCCTTGCGTGGACCTAAACATGTTATTCCTGGGCTGGCCAAGTACTACTAAGTAATGTGTGTAAGGTGCCTTTCTTGGTCAAGGACACTACATGCCGTCAGTATTGAACCTAAGAGCACTCTATTCCAAATCAGACACTCTACTACTAGACCACGGACGATACATGACTAGTCTTCAACCTCTCTGGATGTTCCTATTGAAGCAGCCAGATTAATATAGAGAATCTACCAGTCCCCGATGTTTTGGTTTATGAGGCCGAGTATAGAATTTACTAACCTCTCTGGAAAGTCCTAGTTTATTAGGCCCGAGTAGTTAGAGAGAATCTACTAACCTCTCTGGAAATTTATGAGGCCCGACTATCTATATAATCTACCAACTTCTCTGGATATTCCTGGATTAAGAGGCCAAACTATATAGAGAATCTACTAACCTCTCTGGATATTCCTGGATTAAGAGGCCAAACTATATAGAGAATCTACTAACCTCTGGATATTCCTGGATTAAGAAGCCAAACTATATAGAGAATCTACTAACCTCTCTGGATGGTCCTGGATTAAGAGGCCAAACTATATAGAGAATCTACTAACCTCTCTGGATGGTCCTGGATTAAGAGTCCAAACTATATAGAGAATCTACTAACCTCTCTGGATGGTCCTGGATTAAGAGGCCAAACTATATAGAGAATCTACTAACCTCTCTGGATGGTCCTGGATTAAGAGGCCAAACTATATAGAGAATCTACTAACCTCTCTGTATTGTCCTGGATTAAGAGGCCAAACTATATAGAGAATCTACTAACCTTTCTGGATGGTCCTGGATTAAGAGGCCAAACTATATAGAGAATCTACTAACCTCTCTGTATGGTCGTGGATTAAGAGGCCAAACTATATAGAGAATCTACTAACCTCTCTGGATATTCCTGGATTAAGAGGCCAAACTATATAGAGAATCTACTAACCTCTCTGGATATTCCTGGATTAAGAGGCCAAACTATATAGAGAATCTATTAACCTCTCTGGATATTCCTGGATTAAGAAGTCAATCTATATAGAGAATCTACTAACCTCTCTGGATATTCCTGGATTAAGAGGCCAAACTATATAGAGAATCTACTAACCTCTCTGGATGGTCCTCATTTATGAGGCCCCGACTCTGTTCCCCAAGTTGGCGAACAACATTAGCATAATCCTCCACCACATTTTCGAGGGCCTGGTGTTTCTTCATCATGTTCTGGGCCCCTATTTCGTCCTTGGCCCTTTCTTCTCCCATCATGTATAACTCTTGTTCACTCATCCAGGCCTCGGCCTCCGAGGCATCGTAATAGTACTGTAAACATAACATACAAATACATACATTTCATAACCAGTTCTTACTGGCAACATCAAGACTAAACAGACAATGAAATACATACATCGTTCAATATGACGATCAAGAGATATATACAGTCAGGCTCACATACAGTGGGTGTGCAATGGATGCATATGCACCCAATAAAACTGCTTTTTGCCGATAAATTTATCAACATTTAATATCATATATTATTGGTACAAATTCAGCCCAATATATGATTGTTGCCTAGTTTTCTATATATTTAATTAAGTACAATATATACTAGGGATGGCAACGAATATTCGCTTGGATGTCCGAATATAGTATTCGGAAATTTTTTATTTGCAAATATGAAATAAACTGTCATAAAATCAGATACCGGTATGTTGTTTTCTTTTGAAACCATCATAAAACCTTCCAATACAATACAATACAAAACACCATTCATTCATTCCAATACAAAAGAAATCGCCCTAGTATGTGTGAATAAACCATGTTGTGGTTGCATCCGTGACCCTCTGCCATGTAATCGGATAATTACAGTAGGTGCTAAGGTAGGTAGTGTTTAATTATGATGTCAAAACTGTTTAGCCGAGGAAATTCCTTTGAAATATTACTGATACTTTGCAACAACATCCACCCCCCATGTATCTTAAATTTTCAATTAACTGCTCAATATTACCAAAAAAAGTACTATTTAAAGTACGATTTTTATGATATTGTCGTCAAACATTCCGCCAGCTCAGTCACACTCTGAGAATGCGAAAACTGCTAGGTGTAATCTATGCAAATTGGATATAACATATTCGGGTACAACATCAATCTGAATACAAACACCCTTCAATGTAAGGAAGTTCAACATTTGTGAAAACGACCATGAATGTACAGTGGCCGATAACAATAATTGAATGAGTTGTCGTTATATTTGCATGGCCTTACAGGAAGAAGACGACGCGCAAAACAGAAAGCAGGTTAATTTGATTTTGAGTTTTTGATAGAATAATATTGAGAAAATATTCCATGTGTTTAATGCAAACATATGGGGCCTCATATATAACAGTGATCAGCTAATAACTGCGTTTTGTTTTTTGTGGTTTAACGTCGCACAAACAGCTTAGGTCATATGGCAACTCTCCAGCTATAATTGGTGGAGGAAGACCCTGGATGCCCCTCCGAGCAGTATTTCACGCACAGACGGGCACACAGGAAGAACCACCGACCTACAACAAACCAGCTGGATAGCTTCCTCACATGATCAACTACTACAAGATTGAGAAATATGAACCTGTTGTGCAGTGTCTGACAACTGTAATCTTTCTTTCCTTTTCTCCACGGAGTCCTTGAGTGCCTGCCACCTGTTGAGTAGATCATCAATCAGGGCCTTAAACTCCTCCGACTGCGGGTGCTCTTCGCTGATCAGGTTATCTCCAGTCTCGATGAGGGAATGGATGCGGGGCTCGTGATTCTCAATCTCTGTCTGTAGAGACTGTAAGAGAGCGTTACAACACGAGTGGTAAGACATGATGTACAGACGGGTTAGATGATCACATGATACATTGTGGGTGGAACTTGAAGCTGCTGTAAGTGCATATATATATATACCAACCGCCAAACATCACGAGACAAATAGTTATTTCGTTCAATTTAAATAAATTAGCTTGGAGCAGTTTTGGATCAACTACGTGATTGCCAGTTTTGGATCAAATAGGCGATTGCCAGTTTCAGATCACAAGGTGATTGACAGTTCTGGATCACCTAGGCTGATTGACAGTTCTGGATCACCTAGGCTGATTGACAGTTCTGGATCACCTAGGCGATTGCCAGTTTCAGATCACAAGGTGATTGACAGTTCTGGATCACCTAGGCTGATTGACAGTTCTGGATCACCTAGGCTGATTGACAGTTCTGGATCACCTAGGCTGATTGACAGTTCTGGATCACCTAGGCTGATTGACAGTTCTGGATCACCTAGCTGATTGACAGTTCTGGATCACCTAGGCGATTGCCAGATTCAGATCACAAGGTGATTGACAGTTCTGGATCACCTAGGCGATTGCCAGTTTCGGATCACAAGTTGATTGACAGTTCTGGATCACCTAGGCTGATTGACAGTTCTGGATCACCTAGCGATTGCCAGTTTCAGATCACAAGGTGATTGACAGTTCTGGATCACCTAGGCTGATTGACAGTTCTGGATCACCTAGGCTGATTGACAGTTCTGGATCACCTAGGCTGATTGACAGTTCTGGATCACCTAGGCGATTGCCAGTTTCAGATCACAAGGTGATTGACAGTTCTGGATCACCAGGCTGATTGACAGTTCTGGATCACCTAGCTGATTGACATTCTGGATCACCTAGGCGATTGCCAGTTTCAGATCACAAGGTGATTGACAGTTCTGGATCACCTAGGCTGATTGACAGTTCTGGATCACCTAGGCGATTGCCAGATTCAGATCACAAGGTGATTGACAGTTCTGGATCACCTAGGCGATTGCCAGTTTCGGATCACAAGTTGATTGACAGTTCTGGATCACCTAGGCGATTGCCAGTTTCAGATCACAAGTTGATTGACAGTTCTGGATCACCTAGGCGATTGCCAGTTTCGGATCACAAGTTGATTGACAGTTCTGGATCACCTAGGCAATTGCCAGTTTCGGATCACCTATACAACTGACCCCTCTTCGGATCATACGACACAATTCTATGGTAATCCGTCGATCACGATTCCCGTGACACGTGGCAGCTTATCTCCCCAATATCTGAAGTACGGGAAGACTTACATTTTGTCTCTCGATGAGCAGTGGATATATATGAAGGTAAACAGATACAACAGTTCAATGGTGTTCCTTACATGATGATCCATGCACTGCTAACACAATATAACAAATCTCATGCGTCATTAGTGAGCAAAGAAAGTTGAAATAAAACTTGCTGTTATATTAGTGAAAATCAAACTGTAATTACTCAAAGCATAGCTAAGATTTCATTTTAATACAAAATGTATCTTAACCCATTCAACCCCAAGTAACTGACATGGATTGGTGCATGCTATTATTAGACCAATAAATTAATAAGAAAATTACATTTGGACCAGTTCATTTATCAAAATGGGTAATTTTATCTAAAAATAGTAATAATTATTACTGGCAAAAAAGTGCAGATCCTGATGAGACGGCTCGTTACGAGCCGGCTCATCTGGATCTACACTTTTCATAGGCCTATTTAGAGGCCTGTGGGGTTGAAAGGGTTAACTCAGGAAAAATTATGAATATATTAGACATGCTTACATGTTTTGTTAACCCTTTCAACACCCAGTAGCTGACATGGTCCATGATATTTTTAGACCAATAAATTAATAAGAAAATTACCGTAATTCATTTATCAAAATGGGTAATTTTGTCTAAAAATCACGAGTCGGTTCATCTGGATCTACACTTTTTGTAAGCCTATTTAGAGGTATGTGGTGTTGAAAGGGTTACTGAAGGTAAATTTGAGCTAAATATGATAGCTTAGGTCATACAGCAACTCTCCAGCTATTATTGCTAGAGGAAGACCCCGGGAGCCACTCGGAGCAGTATTGTAGGCACAGATGGGCACCTGGGTAGAACCACTGACCTAGTACCTACCACAATCCAGTTGAATAGCTTCCTCACATTTAATAATTCTACACCCCAAGTGGGACTCGCACCTACAGCGGTGAGGTACAAGTGATTTGAAGTCAACGACCGTAACCACGTGGCCATCCCCCTCTCCGTTGTTCCATTTTGTATATATATATATATATGTACAAAGCATACATGTTGGCTACTGCATATACAATGTAGCAGTATATGCTTGGGGAGTACCGGTTTCAAGCACAAGCTTATTTATTGCACCAACAACAATGTTCATATAGTAACTAGATGTCAGACCCCCCCCCCCCCCCCAGCATGCAGTATTTGAGCCGCGAGAACAAGCTTCATAAATGACTATAGTTTACCAACCAGCCAGCTTACAATGTTCACAGCCAGCTTACAATGTTCACAGCCAGCTTACAATGTTCACAGCCAGCTTGGAGCTGCATCAACC
This sequence comes from Archivesica marissinica, assembly GCA_014843695.1. Lineage (NCBI taxonomy): Eukaryota > Metazoa > Mollusca > Bivalvia > Venerida > Vesicomyidae > Archivesica > Archivesica marissinica. Next base: position 46,200,684 of record CM026404.1, on the reverse strand, counting down.
GCTAACAATACACTTAACAACCATCTCGATATTGAGAGTTGTTTTCGGTAGTTAAGTGTACTACAAGGGTACGTAAGTGTACTAGTGTACTACAAGGGTAGAATTACAACATTCAGCAAGCCAGTTGGAAAGCTCCTCGACTTGTAACATTTTGACCCCAGTATGGTTTGAACCCCCTGCATTGATTGATAAGAGGCCACAGTCAGACTGTACAGATTACATTTATGCGCATGATGAAATGATACCGGTACACACCAAACACATTTCCAACACGAGAGATACATAGTGAGGTTTTATATATACAACTCATGTGCTTTGTAATTCACAATTCACTTGCTTATATATAGCGTTCAAATTGCTCTCTGGTAAAAACAACCAACAATAGATAATTAAGGTAGTAAGAACACATTCAGGAACAAACAAACAAGAACTAGAAATTGTTTTGGAAACAAATATATGTCTCCCCACTCACTGTTGCTTCAGTGGAGTAATAAAAGCATGGAAGTGAAATATATGTCTCCCCACTCACTGTGGCTTCAGTGGAGTAATAAAAGCATGGAAGTGAAATATATGAAGTCATAGCAAAAGATTCAGAATATAAAAAGTCATATACAGTATTTTGAAGTTTTGGAGCGTTGACAACTTTGGTGTAAATCCAACAAGGACAGGCGCTAGACAAGCTTTGTGCTATAATAATGTTCAAATGGCCAGAAATCCACAAAATATCATCCAACTGGATTACAATACGCTTAACTATATATAATACTGATACTTCCTGCCAAGATTGGTGAAAATCCAACAAGGGCTTTTGGAGATGAAGTGTGGACAAGCGGTGTTTTATAAAAATGTTCAAAGGGCCGTAAATCCACCAAAAATCATCAATCATAAAGCACAGACAAGGCAAATCCGGACAGACAGACAGACAAACAAACGGATGGCAAAGACAAACAAATACAATAGGCCCCCCTTGTTAGAGGAAGACATATCTTGCAACAAGCTGTACATATATAGCTATTAACTGGCAGTCAAGCTCAATTGACATTAGCTAATGCCAAAAACTTCAGCAAATTAAATTTTGAAATCTGCAATTGCAAAATGTGGTATAATAAAGCTGCATGGGGTATAATAAAGCTGCATGGAAGTAGTGTAAATATTATGATGATGATGATGGTGATGATGGTGATGATGGTAATGATGGCGATGATGATGATGGTGATGATGGCGATGATGGTGATGATGACTGATGATGGTGATGATGACGGCGATGATGGTGATGATGATGATGGCGATGATGATGGTAATGATGGCAATGATGGTGATGATGACTGATGATGATGATGACTGATGATGGTGGTGATGATGGCGATGATGATGATGACTGATGATGGCGATGATGATGACTAATGATGGTGATGATGACTGATGATGATGATGATGGCGATGATGATTGCGATGATGATGATGATGGTGATGTGATGATGATGAGTGATGATGGTGGTGATGACGATTGATATGGTGATGAGTGACGATGATGACTGATGATGTGATGATGACTGATGATGGCGTGATGGTGATGATGACTGATGATGATGATGATGATGGTGGTGATGACTGATGATGATGGCGATGATGACTGATGATGATGGTGATGAGTGATGATGACTGATGATGATGGTGATGATGGCGATGATGGTGATGATGACTGGTGATGGTGATGATGATGATGGCGATGATGACTGATGATGATGACTGATGATGATAGTGATGATGACTGATGATGATGGTGATGATGATGATGGTGATGATGATGGTGATGACTGATGATGACTGATGATGATGGCGATGATGGTAATGATGGTGATGATGGTGATGATGGTGATGATGATGGCTGATGATGGTGACGATGACTGATGTATCTAGGTACTTCACTTACGTAGATATTTTTGACCAGGCCATTTCAGTAACAAGTCTTGGCCACTATTGTTTTATGTACTCAGTACGTACATTGTGTCAATGAATTAACACAAGTACATGCAAATGAGTTGCCCACATCGCCCCAGTCCGTTATTTTACACTGCACATGATACAACGCCATATTATGGTACTTAATATTGATGAACTAATTTCAAAGACTTGACATGTTTGATTGGCAGTGTTATATGCTACATCGACATACAGAACAATTGATTGCCATCAAGTAAAGCAACTATTTTACAATATTGTGAGAATAGTTGCATATACATCGTATTGCTGAAGGACATGTGTGATATCCTAGTAGGACATGTGTGATACCCATGTAGGATGTGTGATGTACATGTAGGACATGTGTGATATGCCTATAGGACAGGTGTACTATTTATATAGGACATGTGCGATACTGATGTTGGACATGCACGATATTCTATGTAGGACATGTGTGATATGCATGTAAGACATGTGTAATATTCTATGTAGGACATGTGCGATACTGATGTTGGACATGCACGATATTCTATGTAGGACATGTGTGATATGCATGTAGGACATGTGTGATATGCATGTAGAACATGTGTGATATTCTATGTAGGACATGTGTGACATGCATGTAGAACATGTGTGATATTCTATGTAGGACATGTGTGATATTCTATGTAGGACATGTGTGACATGCATGTAGAACATGTGTGATATTCTATGTGGAACATGTGTGATATTCTATGTAGGACATGTGTGATATTCTATGTAGGACATGTGTGATATGCATGTAGGACATGTGTGATATTCATGTAGAACATGTGTGACATGCATGTAGGACATGTGTGACATGCATGTAGAACATGTGTGATATTCTATGTAGGACATGTGTGATATTCTATGTAGGACATGTGTGATATTCTATGTAGGACATGTGTGACATGCATGTAGAACATGTGTGATATTCTATGTAGGACATGTGTGATATTCTATGTAGGACATGTGTGATATTCTATGTAGAACATGTGTGATATTCATGTAGAACAGGTGTGATATTCTATGTAGGACATGTGTGATATTCTATGTAGGACATGTGTGATATTCTATGTAGAACATGTGTGATATTCTATGTAGGACATGTGTGATATTCTATGTAGGACATGTATGATATGCATGTAGAACATGTGTGATATGCATGTAGGACATGTGTGATATTCATGTAGAACATGTGTGATATTCTATGTAGGACATGTGTGATATTCTATGTAGGACATGTGTGACATGCATGTAGAACATGTGTGATATTCTATGTAGAACATGTGTGATATTCATGTAGAACATGTGTGATATTCTATGTAGGACATGTGTGACATGCATGTAGAACATGTGTGATATTCTATGTAGGACATGTGTGATATTCTATGTAGGACATGTGTGACATGCATGTAGAACATGTGTGATATTCTATGCAGGACATGTGTGATATTCTATGTAGAACATGTGTGATATTCTATGTAGAACATGTGTGATATTATATGTAGGACATGTGTGATATTCTATGTAGGGCATGTGTGATATTTTATGTAGGACATGTGTGAAATGCATGTAGAACATGTGTGATATGCATGTAGAACATGTGTGATATGCATGTAGAACATGTGTGATATGCATGTAGAACATGTGTGATATGCAAGTCATATATTTATATTTCCATATAAAGATATTATTGATGGCATGCGGAATGCTTTTCTCTCATGCACACAATGGTAAATAAGTAGTTTGATTACAAAAGGCTTCTATTGTGTGCATGCTTGAAGGTAGGTTGCAACCATTACACCCGTTAATCATAGAGTCTTGTACGCTATCATGTTCCACTTGGCGGTAGCATATTGGATGCCTGATCATGACATTGCAGCCCGACGACATAAGATGTCCATTTAACATACGCACCCCTCCATTCATCCCTCATGCCAATAAAAGATGACCAATCCAAGATTAACACTGTAACTATGGTAACATTCCAAGCAATCAATACTTTGGCAGTATTAGAAACAGTTTTAGCAAAATTATTTGACATGTCCAAGGATTAATCATTTTAATAGAAAGGAGATCTAGTTTTACATTTTCTGCCATTCGAAAATGAGCACTCCGGAAATTTCGGAAATATTGAAAGACAATGTTTAAATTAGACTAAATTTGCAAATTTTCCCCACCTCTTTACGTATCTTTAAAGTTCAAATTTTTATAAATATCAAACAGTGTACAAATTTAGAAACTGTTGCCAAAGAAACAATATTTCCGCGCCCATCACTTTGTTAGAAAATAACATGATATTTTGTCAACTCATGTAAACTAAAGTTGTGGACTGTGAATTGGTGATGTGAACAATAACAATTTCTTATCTTATATATGTGCATTTCTTAAATTGATAGTAAAAAAATAAGCAACCAAAATGACAGATGATGGAACATCAGTAATGTTGGCGCGACATTTTAAATGTTCTTGAAATGTTACCCCATATCTACCCCACCCCCCACTGAAACGTTATGGAATAAAAGATGAATGAAATGATAATGGATTGTTAGCTGCAATATTGGACTATATCACTAGTGTGTACGATTACATGATATTGCATGGTATAATAAAGTTGCTAACTCTGCCAAACATACAATACCTGTAACTGTTTATTCTATAATGTACATTTACGTAAACTTTCATAATTAACTGTAGAAATCTATTTCAGACAAAACAGTATTTCTCAATTTTAAAAGGCCATGATTTATACTATCATTTGTCCATTTTCTTGATGAAACTTACAAACACAATCTTAATATATATATATATATAGAGACACTATAGTCAACCGTAATTCATTTAATACTTACAGAAACAGTAAATTAATATTTCTCAAATAGTTCTGCTTTACAGTTATCAGCCATCGGTACAACTGAAGCATTATTCTCATACAAACACTGACTCGAATACAGCCAATGAAATACAAGCAAACATATTATGAACTGTTCGGATTAGGTACATGTACTGGAATTCAGCATGCAAGTCAGTGACATATTTGGTTATTAGGCATACAGTGATTAAATAAGCTAACAATCTATTGTATTTTTAGAGATTAATTTGATAACCGATTTGGACATAAATTCACTAAAAGTTTACCTAAAAAGATAAACAGTAGCTAATTGGTTATTTGGTAATACTTGATTACAGATAGACGGAGCACAAGAGGTAGAGGGTTCAAATCCCAAGTCAAGTATCGGTTTCTCGAGGACTCACTGGACATTAAATACGGCTTTACACTGGACATAAACCCGGAGTGCATTCACATATACGATTAAACATATTATACCTTGCACTACTGCAACAATAGTTACAAACAACTGGTAGTCTCACCTAACTGGGGATGCACGCACAAACTTAGAAAAATGGGAGAACACTTTGTTTAAATGAACAGACATGGTCTACACACCTGGTTCTTCTTCTCGAGTAACTGCACGCTGAGTAGACTGTTACCGTAGACACTGGAGGAAGCCTGCGGCATCTTCTCCTCAATCCATAGTTTCTCATCCTCCACATCGCGCACAAACTGGTGGATAAACTTCACCTTCTCCAGTTGCTCTCGTCTCTTCACTAGCGGCTCCTGGATCTTGGCAAATCTGTGAACAACACGAACATGTACCATTACCACCCCATTGTGCTTACTGTGACAGGTTCATACAACAAAACACGACAATCAGTAGAAATAACTGAAGGCCAGTTACAATTGGTTCAATCAATTGCTTAAAAGTATGCCGCTGTATCAACTTCAAAACAATTAGTATTAGTATATATATTGTACACTCCTTCTGTTTCCTAAGCTCAGCTCAAGTGCATTTAAAAAAAATATTTTAAAAGAAAAATAAACAAAGTTTCCCTAAAACTAATACCACTGATTTGATTACCGGCCTCAATGACATACCTTTCAGCTACAGCTGCTTTCCTTGCCTCAATGATGGCCTCTTTCTCTGGTTCTATCTGCTTTACATGCACCATTTGATCATCCAACTCTTTAACTTGCTGTTCCTTCAGCTTCATCTGGTTTTCTAATTGCTGTAAACAATCAGGGCATTATAGGTTTCTACAAGTTGTGTAATTTCTTATGTTTTACCAACTGTTAACCCTTTCTTTCATAGAGATTTAGGTTAATATACTATTATATCTCCATACAAATCACAGCCATTTAGCTATCATGCAGTGGATAAGTAGTCGCCATATCTATCCCACCTCCATAGATATTACTGGGACTACATGAGATTCTGGCCGTTATTATGAACATTGGTTTGGCTACTACATTGTCAATGTATGTAGTATTGGTAATTGCATCAAGAGGTGCTTCTATGAAGGAATGGGTTAAATAAATCCATCGGCCAAGAATTCAATGAAAGTGGTTGTATCTGTGAAGGATTATTACAGCAACATTTGTCTCAGACCACTACTGGCAATATTAACTCGACCTGCATTAAGCAGCTAGTCAAGGGAATGTGACCAGTTTGGCAGCTTAAACATATGTTGCTGTTCAAACTGATTGTCACAAGTTTCTAAAACATTTCCTATTATACAATTGTATTTGTTACAAAATAAGCATTACACAAGCGGTACAGAAATACATCCATTTTAATAGTTTTAATCTACTTGAACATTGTTAGCAAACTATTTTCACTAAAGTTTCTTTGTAACTCCATCAGTAACAGATCATACTTAGCAATGAAATTAAATACACAGCTTTTAGCATGTTTTATTAACATTGTTGGCATAAAGAACAGGACACTAGCATGCAATGAAATTTCATTTCTTTAAAAACAGGAATATATCTTTAAAGCAGGTGACCTCTTAATGCAGGTGTGGATACACAGGCTCGCTTCAGTTCAGACCACAATGGTAGATTGAGGTAGAGTACATGTATTGCACATTATATATTGGGTAAATGCATTCATTTCTTTACACTGCATGTATATGCAACAATGTAATGAAAAGGTCTACTAATCTGTGTTCTTTCAACACCCACCTCACTAGCAACAATTCTTGCTTTATTTCCGGTTTGCAGTTCTATTATAGGCTGTATTAATTACACCATATACTTGTCACAGATCAATACAGATCCATTCATTTACAAACTGGAAAAACAAATGATCCTACGATTTGTTATTTCAAGAAACAAGTTGCACATCTAAAGATAATAATCAAAGATCTGAAGAGATGAGAAAAGCCGAGGCAAAACGACTGCTACGCTGTGTGATACAGATTATATAAAGTAATGAAGGCACACAGAGTAAACTAAACTGCATTGACACACAGTACCCCCATGTAGAGCCCACATTGAAACAACCTCCACGACATCCACAGATTGCTACATTGGTGCTAGGTTTTGAGGGAACAATCTCATGCCGGAGCTAACTCTTTGTGACAGACCTCAGATGCAGCTTGAACTGAAACAATGTGCGGCCTAATGGGGGATTGATTCTTTATACAAATCAATTCTAACCCAGAATATCTATTAACACGCCCATCACCAGAACATTTCTTGTGACAAGTTATTTTTATCATGTAATGTAAGAACAGAGTAACACAGTATGTAAAACTCATCACGTACGTAACATATCTCTCTATAAAGCCACTGAAAATGTTAAAACAACACCATATCAGTCATACCAGAACGTCAGTTACTTTCTTAATCTAAAACTAACAACTTCAATAAACTACACAGATTTTAAAACAGTGAATTATACAATTAAATTAAATAAATGTATTTTTGGATATGTTTTATAGAATGAACTTTGTAAATCACTATGTCTAATATCAGATTCTGCAATTATTACAAAATACTTAGTCATAGAAATAGGTGTTCTTAATCTATTGTTTGCAGATGATTATTTCACTTAGAAAACATTTGCTTTTACAGATTAATTATTGACACGAGATGACTAAGTGCAAAATAAAATAGAGATGGATTTTAATAACAGCGAATGTCTCCGATCTTCCTGCATTCATTTTGAACATGGAATACGTGTAAACCATTGCAAGATCACATGGGGGACAACTCTCATTCCATTACATGAATACACAGATCATTTGAATGAGTGAGTATTGGTTTAATGGCACATCAGCACAGATAAGGCTATATCATGCCGGCGGGTTAACTATATTGTATTCAAGAATGATATATTTGGAATAAGTAGTAAAAGTAGAGCCTGGTAAGAGTTGCTCATTCGTCTAGCTGGTAAGTTCACTTACGTTCTGGTTCTGCATGAGCAGATTGACGGTGGTAAGATCCTTGGCTGACTCTGCCTGGATGATCTGCGTCTCCAACTGCGTCACCCAGCCGTCAATATCATCACAACTCTGTTCATACAACACGGCTCGCTTGTTCTCAAACAGTTGATCTGCCTTGGCAGTGGTTGTAGTCTCTAGCTCGTCCCACTGGCTCGACAGACTCGCTATGATTGGCTCAATCTGTTCTCGAGACTCTGGTTTCTCTGCCATCAACTGTTCACCCGCCTGTACGTACAATACAAATACAGTCATACTTCGATTCCTCAAACTGTCGGGTCCATGAATAATGGTTTAATAATGGGTGGTTGGAGCCAAGGATAGTCAGTCTTGAGTGGTAATTAATCATGTGGGACCCGTGATCTGGTTTGACAGTTCAACTTATCCGTGTTTGAATTATTGAAGGTAGAATAATGCATATTATATATAGATTATTGCCGGGACAGGAAATGTGTTCGAGCTAACGGGGATGTACTAGTTAAGCAAGTTTGAGGCATCAAAGTTCCGACTGAATATAAACGACTCATGACATAATGCAAGTATGAGGAATATAACACAAGTTAAATCGTATTTTATGGATTTCAAATATAATTCATACAAATTTATTTTAGCTTGATTGCGAAACATGTTCTTACAACATAGTTTAATCACTCTCGAGACCTCATTCCTGATGGAACCCATTGCCATGAAGGAGTGAGAATTGGCAATGTGAAATTGAATTGCCTTGTATAAGGACACAATCTTAACGGCTAGAGCGATCTCAGGGCCTCTCACTCATAAAGCGGAACGCACTACCACTGCGTTATCAGAACTTCCACTGCATTTATTATAGTACGACATGCACAATATAAGACAAAAACATTTTTCAGTTTCAACTTGATATAGTGGTAGGACAGTATTAGTAATACTATTACACAAACATAATGCATCAATTCTGAATGGTGTTTGTTTTAAAATCAGAGTACAGTAGTATGTAAGCAAGATTAACATTCGTTTTACCTCCTGCAATCTGAGAAGCCTGTCTTTGTTGGCGGCAATCTCTCGTTCGAAGGCTTGATGACGGAGATATTTGCTGTGGAGGTTTTTGGCATCTCTGTACGTCTCATCTTCGGCAGCCCCCATTTTGTCATGCAGCCAGTCTCGTAACTACAGTGGAGAAACTTAGTAGAAACAGTTCTATGCATTTAACTTGCTACACAAGCAATAATTTCACACATGTTTTACTGTTCCGTGTTACTATCAATGAAGCTATTTATTGAAAGTTTTATGCAGCTGAAAACAATCAAACTTGTCTGTGCAACAACCCGTGCAAACCTAGATAAGCTGGCATATTAACAGAATTCCACCAAATACTATCCAGCTGTTATTGGTGTGCTACTCTGAGCAGTATTTCAGGCACAGACAGGTACCCATGTAGAACCACTGACCTTCTGCAAGCCAAACAAGAGAGCTACCTTACATGAATGAATTCGACATCCACATAGGGATTCGAACCTACAAGTGATTAGAAATCCACAGTCTCAACACCTCGACCACATAGTTGAAAGATTGATTATTCCTTTATCAACATAATGGTTAAACCCAGGTGTGTATTAGGTTCCTATACAGATACAAGGGTCTCCACACCAACAGTATAAGTATGTTCCGCTGAACATGGAACGGAGGAAACAGACATACCACAGTGTGGAACCATTGTTTCACTGGAGCATTTCATGTGACAAGTTCATTAATGTTAGTCCAACCTGCGGTCATAATTATATGTATACATTATATTTCAGGGGAGGTAACAGTGGAGTCATGGATTGGGGGCTATATTAATGCTTGTTCAACATGTGGCCGTTATACGTTCCATTTCAGGGGAAGTAACTTTGGAGTCATGGATTGGGGGCTATATTAATGCTTGTTCAACATGTGGCCGTTATACGTTACATTTCAGGGGAAGTAACTGTGGAGTCATGGATTGGGGGCTATATTAATGCTTGTTCAACATGTGGCCGTTATACGTTACATTTCAGGGGAAGTAACTGTGGAGTCATGGATTGGGAGCTATATTAATGCTTGTTCAACATGTGGCCGTTATACGTTCCATTTCAGGGGAAGTAACTTTGGAGTCATGGATTGGGGGCTATATTAATGCTTGTTCAACATGTGGCCGTTATACGTTACATTTCAGGGGAAGTAACTGTGGAGTCATGGATTGGGGGCTATATTAATGCTTGTTCAACATGTGGCCGTTATACGTTCCATTTCAGGGGAGGTAACTTGGCCTATATTAATGCTAAACAGCTTAGTAAAAGGATGACACATCAATAACTGTGGTGATCAACTGGTAACTGCAAACTCTACCATGGAAAGGATTAAAATAATAATAAGAAATTTAATTTGCTTCTTATCCAATCCATTTGCAGCACACTATGGTCGTATTGCTATTTTCTGAATAAAAATAAGTCTAAACCAGCTTGTAGACGACTAGAATCTATGTACCTCATCGCATTCCTGGAGGAACTGTTGCAGGAGTAGTTGGTCCTTGAGTCTCTCCAGCTGTTCGTCAGCTCGTTCTCGGTTCGTATTCCTCCTGAAACAAACATAACCCAATTGGTTGTAATCGTTACTCATCACAAATGTTCTAAAACTTACAAATAACTCAAGAAGTCTAAACACGGCCAATCTGGAGAATTGTTGTACAAAGTCAGTCTGTTGTGGTGGAGAAGACCACCTGCACTTCCTGGGTAGAAACCAGTACTCAATTCTTCAACTTAAGCAAGCGACTGACAACTTTTTCACATCATTTTATCATTTGTCCCCGATATGGAACAAACTCATGGCCCTGATGATTGCTGTGAAAAGAGAAGTTCTAACAATGGCATGCCAGATCACTCGACCATGGAAGCTCTTGTTGAGTCATTGGCATGCCAGATCACTCGACCATGGAAGCTCTTGTTGAGTCATTGGCATGTCAGATCACTCGACCATGGAAGCTCTTGTTGAGTCATTGGCATGCCAGATCACTCGGCCATGGAAGCTCTTGTTGAGTCATTGGCATGCCAGATCACTCGGCCATGGAAGCTCTTGTTGAGTCATTGGCATGCCAGATCACTCGACCATGGAAGTTCTTGTTGAGTCATTGGCATGCCAGATCACTCGACCATGGAAGTTCTTGTTGAGTCAATGGCATGCCAGATCACTCGACCATGAAAGTTCTTGTTGAGTCATTGGCATGCCAGATCACTCGACCATGGAAGTTCTTGTTGAGTCAATGGCATGCCAGATCACTCGACCATGGAAGTTCTTGTTGAGTCATTGGCATGCCAGATCACTCGACCATGGAAGCTCTTGTTGAGTCATTGGCATGCCAGATCACTCGACCATGGAGGCTCTTGTTGAGTCATTGGCATGTGAGTCATTGGCATGCCAGATCACTCGACCATGGAGGCTCTTGTTGAGTCATTATGACAGCAAGTACAAAAACAGAATTGCAAAGTAGGTATCTACATCAGTTGACAGCTATGATTGAACATAAAAAACAGTCAAGATTTCTCACCTTTCATTAATATTTTCCGCTTTTTTGTGTATTTTATCGGCAGCATAATGGTTATCTTCGATAAGTCTGTTAGCGAATGTGAGAACGGCGTTGATCTTCTCATCGTTGGCATCCATCGTTGTGATGAATGCCTCATGATGCTTGATGAGGTTCTCCGCAGCCTCTAACGTGTTCTGAAATAGTATGTTACAGTCAACACACATACATACATACATACATACGTGTTACTCGGGTTCCCGCTGTCGGTCACCAAAAATGGAGCCAAAAACCAAATCCTGGCGTTAAATTATGTAAACATATTTGGCGAAACTTTTTTCTCTCTTTTTTTTTTTTGGGCTCAATATGGTTTGTAAAATACATGGCTCCAAATATTTATCTGTAAACTATATGGCTCTTAGTTGGCTCCATGGTTTTCAAATTAGCTCCAAGTTTGTTCATTGACAACAGAAGTGGTGATGGCAAAAATTCAGACAGAGGGAACCCTGACGTATACATATACTTGTGTTAAGTTAGTAAGGTAAATATGTGAATTTAGTCCAGCCTTTGGAATCTGCACCAATCCCATGCCAATGGCTGCTCATATCTGATTACACCAGACATTTATCTCTAACCCCAAAACTGAGCCTCACTTCGTTAGCACCGATCCCCTGTAAAATGTTCACAAACAGTCTATATCTAATATACATTTCAAGGACTGATTAACTAATGTACCAAAAGAATAAACTACACATCTAAATGAACATGCAATAAGTAACAGTGCCAATTTCTTACTGCATACCAAGGTTCGATGCAACACTCGAGACAATGCAGGTATTTCTTGATAAGTCAAATACACCCAGTAGATAAAGGCTATTTGCAAGTTTGGTATCGGTGTGAGTGGGCTATATCCGGTCTATGCGGGAGTGGGCTATATCTGGTCTATGCGGGAGTGGGCTATATCCGGTCTATGCGGGAGTGGGCTATATCCGGTCTATGCGGGAGTGGGCTATATCCGGTCTTTGCGGGAGTGGGCTATATCCGGTCTATGCGGGAGTGGGCTATATCCGGTCTATGCGGGAGTGGGCTATATCAGGTCTATGCGGGACATGTTTTTGAACTATTGATCTATTTTTTCTAATTCATGCATTAATAGCGTTGTTATATACTCAACTTCTGTAGGAGTCATCAACCGGTTTATATTCTGCCCTCTCTACATTCAGCATGCATTTATCTAACACTGACGTAAGCTCTCACATTAAGTTACGTTAAGCTAGGAGTAGATCATTGAAGCCAGATGTACGGAAGCCAATATACACCTCCACCGTTACATCACTCAACTACTGGGAGAACATGAAAGTTATTAATGCATATGGAAATACAGTCAAACCTGTGTTAGTGGTCACCTCCATTAAGCAACCAACCTGTATTAAACAGCCAGTTTCCAAATATGTTGTTTTATTATACATTTGACCTCTATTAAGTAGCCACCTGTGCTAAGCAGCTACTTTCTGTAATTCACTTGGATGGCTGCTTAAGACAGGCTTAACTGTAGGTTAATTCGTTTTAAACTACAGTCCACACTTGCCTATAAGACAATCACCCTACATTGGTCCGAAATATGTGTGTTTTGGCATGCGCTCGCATATAAGACGGGTTGATAAAATGGACACCAGAACATGTATAAATTGCAGGTTTGGCCAAGTTGAAGAAATTTTCAGCGTCAGAATGATTTCTTTTCTAAAACATAATTATGGATACGATTTAACATACACTCACGTATAAAACGTGAAGCCACTTTGAGGCCATAATCTGGTGGTAAAAACTTGTGTTATAGGCAAGTATGGACGGCACTTAATGTTTGTGTCAACCCAATCAGGTGTGGGCACCTTACACCTAAACCCAACCCAATCAGGTGTGGGCACCTTACACCTAAACCCAATCAGGTGTGGGCACCTTACACCTAAACCCAACCCAATCAGGTGTGGGCACCTTACACCTAACTCAACCCAATCAGGTGTGGGCACCTTACACCTAAACTCAACCCAATCAGGTGTGGGCACCTTACACCTAAACTCAACCCAATCAGGTGTGGGCACCTTACACCTAAACTCAACCCAATCAGGTGTGGGCACCTTACACCTAAACTCAACCCAATCAGGTGTGAACCGGGCACCTTACACCTAAACATCATATTACAGATTTGCCGTAAGCAGATACATGAGCCCACATCATCAATAAATGACACGAGTATCTATGATACTATGAAGTGAATAAGCCTACACTGATATACATCACAGACAGACAGACAGACAGACAGACAGACAGACAGACAGACAGACAGACAGACAGACAGACAGACAGACAGACAGACAGACAGACAGACAGACAGACAGACAGACAGACAGACAGACAGACAGACAGACAGACAGACAGACAGACAGACAGACAGACAGACAGACAGACAGACAGACAATACAGCACATATAGCACAGAAAATGAATGCACATGCATGATGCGTTGATGACAACACTGTTTACCTTTGTGTCAATTAGTCCAAGTGCATTCTACGATGAGAAATGGCCAGTGAGCACATACATATCCACACACTGGTTAGCAATGTACAAGATGCTGTCAGCCGAGATTGACATAATTACAGCAGAACTCAGAAATGCTCCCCGTTGTCGCTAGTCCTTATTACAATTGTGTGTTTATGCCATGTACTCAAGTTTCAAGTGTGACCTTGACATGTCATGGCTGAAACTTGGTTGGCATATAGAAGTCATTAAAAATTCCTCTGGAGGTTCAAGGGTTATAGAATGGACACAAATAATAGCCAAAATTGTTGTTTGATCTCGTACGTTCCAGATGTGACCTTCAACCTACATGGTTGTAATCTGCATTCTGCATAAGTCTCCTTATGGTTAATATTTGTGCCAAGTCATTCTAAAATACCAGCGTGTTCACAGTTACTGAGCGGACATGAAAAATAGCCACTTGAACATAAGGTCTATGTGTGAACCTGATATTGAACTGAAATGACTGATATATGTGCTCAGAGCACACCGTCCCAATATCGTTATCATTTGTGAGACAAGATATTTAAAATTTCACATAAATTGGTTTAGGATGCAAGAACTGACGCAGAACATTTCTATGAAATTCTACCATTAATATCAATCATTTTTCTTTAACCCATTCAACACCAAGTAACTGACATGGACTGGTCCATGATATTTTTAGACCAATAAATTAATAACAAAATTACATTTGGATCAGTTCATTTATCAAAATGGGTAAACAAATTTCTAAAAATAGTTATATTACTTGAAAAAAGTGCAGATCCTGATGAGACGACTCGTCACGAGCCGGCTCATCTGGATCTACACTTTTTTGTAAGCCAATTTAGAGGTCTGTGGTGTTGAAAGGGTTAATGACCCTACGCTGGCCATAAAAAATAATTTCCACATTTGAAATTTGTAGCATATGACTTGCTAATAACTACAGATTGAGAAATGATTGCATGCAGTCAATGGGATGAGTATTTCCATTATTTAACAGTATATCTAGAAATACTGCATTCAATAATATTACTTATGCCGAATTTTCCAAATTGTTATGCAATTTTAATTGTATATATATATAATTCATTTTGTAATTGTCCATACACAATGTCAATCTGGGCTTTTACTGTGAATGATTGCAAGAAATAAATGTGTTGGGGAAACTGGACATGGTATGTAAGCAACCATTATACTCCACAAAGTTAACACACTATAGTGTACTCTGCAACTTCATGTCTTCACTGTGCATCTTTAACCCTTAAAATGCTGAATAAATTGGAAGGAATGTGCAAACAACATGTTGTTTGCTATTCAGCCAAATGTTTTAGCTCCCCTATCCGAATAGCAAACACCACAGGGCGTGGTCAGATGGCACATGCTGCTGCCTATGCCATTTGCAAAAAAGCGACTTTAGTTGTGATTAGCAGGTCAAGGGTTAATATACACAACACGCTGCCTAACAAGGCATTTAAACATGCTCAACCTGCAGCTATATATGGCTACTGTCCATGTGAAGCGATGTTTCAGCTGGGTTTGTGATCATCAGATGAATGATACCCATGAAACGTGGATAGGGGGGCAAGAATGAAACTATTCCACTAATGGTATGCCTAAACACCAACAGTTACTCATATACAGCTGTTGAAAAACATAAGAAAACTTCTCAGTTGCACAAAGTATTAGTCCAGAAATTGTTCATAGCTCAAATGTTTGAAATGATTTCGACAATTTAAAACAATATGGACGATACAGAGATTTTTTAAATAAATGAAATCAGCATAAAATACGAACACATTTCAAAAACTATTTCAACATCTTTAGCTTAAATGGGCAAGTGGGTAGCTAAATGTGCTGCAAGTGGGTAGCTAAATGTGCTGCGAGTGGGTAGCTAAATGTGCTGCGAGTGGGTAGCTAAATGTGCTGCGAGTGGGTAGCTAAATGTGCTGCGAGTGGGTAGCTACATGTGCTGCGAGTGGGTAGCTAAATGTGCTGCGAGTGGGTAGCTAAATGTGCTGCGAGTGGGTAGCTACATGTGCTGTTAGTGGGTAGCAAAATGTGCTACGAGTGGGTAGCTAAATGTACTGCGAGTGGGTAGCTAAATGTGCTGCAAGTGGGTACTAAATGTGCTGCGAGTGGGTAGCTACATGTGCTGCGAGTGGGTAGCTAAATGTGCTGCGAGGGGTAGCTAAATGTGCTGCGAGTGGGTAGCTAAATGTACTGCGAGTGGGTAGCTACATGTGCTGCGAGTGGGTAGCTAAATGTGCTGCGAGTGGGTAGCTAAATGTGCTGCGAGTGGGTAGCTAAATGTGCTGCGAGTGGGTAGCTACATGTGCTGCAAGTTGGTAGCTAATGTGCTGCGAGTGGGGAGCTAAATGTACTGCGAGTGGGTAGCTAAATGTGCTGCGAGTGGGTAGCTAAATGTGCTGCGAGTGGGTAGCTAAATGTGCTGCGAGTGGGTAGCTAAATGTGCTGCGAGTGGGTAGCTAAATGCGCTGCCAGTTGGTAGCTAAATATGAGAGTGGGTAGCTTTAGACATGTAACATGTTTCAGCATGTAGGGTACTACAGAGGTAGTCAGTTACCAGGTGACTGTGGTCCAGTCCTAGAGCATTGGATTTGAAATTGAAGGTTCGATACTCGGCTAAGGCACGTATGTAGTTTAAAGGTTAAACTTTATATATTGTACAACGATTGCGAAGCAAGTTCTAACAACTTATACTAATCTCACTCTCGTTGGCGCGGATGAAAGCGTAAATGTGGTCATTCGTGTGGGAGGAAACCGGAGTACCTGGAGAAAAATCCATCTGTCCGATCTGGCGACCACCGTACTATCTCACATACTTCCCGGTCCGAGGATCGAACCCGAGTTGCATTGGTGAGAAGCGAGCGCTAACCACTGCTCTAATCGGACAGCTACGTATGTAGTGTCTTTGAGATCGCATATATTGCTTAGTACTGGTTAACCGCTTAGATTGGGTAAGCATGCCCAGGGAAACATGTATAGGTTCCCATAAGGGGTTTGATATAATGGAAAATAGAATAGAAAATAGTGTGCTTAAGAAGTTTATGCAAACATCAAAAGGAAAAGTCAAGCAATGCTGTTACAGGTGCTTCACAGATAACGACATATTCACAGAGCAATTTCGATGACAGTAAAAAGAGACTTCTTAGCAGATAACTGACATGCAGCTTGTTTCATCTATAGCTTCTCAGACAGCTTCAAGTCACATGACTGACTCAAGCATTGTGTGGTTTATGTTGATTCCAAGTGTAATACTGATGCTTATGTAACTTACCGGTACATCTTCCTTGGACAGGAAGGTCTCTTGCTGGTTCAACAACACTTCAGCCTGCTTGGCATCCCTCAGGAACATCTGACCAATGAGATATACACAGACAGTAATGTACAGCATATCACAGTATTAATCTGGGGGAAAAATCCTCGCATATCCAGATATTAATTGAAAATAACCTCGCATATCAAGAATGGAAACTAACCTCACATATCCAGATATTAATTGAAAATAATTACTAAACATTATACCACGGCATTAATTTATAATACCATCTGTATATAATATAAAAATAATTACACTCTATACATATATATCAAATTAAACAAGAATATAAAATTAATTTATTCGTTCTGTAGATCTGGAAAATGTTACGTTTGGAAAAAGCATCTGGATAAAATTTCATCTAGCAATTTCCGTCATTAATAAACTAATTACTGACCTGTAAGTTAGTTTATACAAATTTATTTTAGCTCAATTGAAAACAAGTTCTTACAACTTATATTAATCACTCTCGAGACCTCATTCCTGATGGAATCCATCTAAACTAATTACTGACCTGTAAGTTAATAAACTAAGTACTGACCTGTAAGTTAATAAACTAAGTACTGACCTGTAAGTTAATAAACTAATTACTGACCTGTAAGTTAATAAACTAATTACTGACCTGTAAGTTAATAAACTAAGTACTGACCTGTAAGTTAATAAACTAATTACTGACCTGTAAGTTAATAAACTAATTACTGACCTGTAAGTTAATAAACTAAGTACTGACCTGTAAGTTAATAAACTAAGTACTGACCTGTAAGTTAATAAACTAAGTACTGACCTGTAAGTTAATAAACTAAGTACTGACCTGTAAGTTAATAAACTAATTACTGACCTGTAAGTTAATAAACTAATTACTGACCTGTAAGTTAATAAACTAAGTACTGACCTGTAAGTTAATAAACTAAGTACTGACCTGTAAGTTAATAAACTAAGTACTGACCTGTAAGTTAATAAACTAAGTACTGACCTGTAAGTTAATAAACTAAGTACTGACCTGTAAGTTAATAAACTAAGTACTGACCTGTAAGTTAATAAACTAATTACTGACCTGTAAGTTGAGATCCTGAGAGAGCCCCTGTTGTCGGCTGTCCCACATTTGTAACAGTTCCTTCCAGCCATCGTCAAGGGCGCTTAGCCGCTAAAATCAAGAATCAAAAGTTAATTATCCACCACCTGGATCACTAAATTTTAATTTTCAAATGTTGCTTATATCAATATTATATGTAAATTTCTTATATTGAAAGCTAAAATTATTTCCCTTTAATTACTTTAGATTTATGTTACTTTTTTTTTTAAACTTTATTTATTTTACAACGATTGCAATATGTTACTTCCCCTTACTCATCAAAATATTTTACTTATCCCCAACCAAAATTTCTATTACTTCCCTTTAACACGTATTTTTAACATTTTATCCTAAAATTTAAATGTACAACATTCATAAAAAATAAAACTACTTCCGATACAATATAAAATGCAACAAAACGCTCATTAACAATTTTCATATATTTAGTTTTCTAAAAATCTAAAACTTTCACTAATATATTGAACTGTTTGTACATATAATTCTTTCCCCAGAGTACCAATTGTCAACGGTAAGGTTTCTACTTTACCTGTGGACCTTGTGTCCATAGACAATGTGATGATAGGTGGTGATGATCTCAATGATTAAACCACACGGGCCTGTGAAGTTTGACGACCTTTCAGGTGCCATTATCTGACTGCCTATGGACATGCATTTCAATTTTGCTTAACCATGGTTTTTAAGTGGTTTGCATTGAATCTAGTTGGTAAAAGAACTGATGGACCCGCGTACGCGGTTTGTACAAAATATACTAGCAAGCCAATGTAATTATTAAACCACCACACCTGTGTGAAGTTACTGCCTTTATTTTCCTTGTTTTGTTGAACCAGTTTTGTAATTTTTTAACTTGCATATTCTCTATGAAACCTACCTGTGCCAGGAACATGTATTGTGGATCAGACTGTCCTTCTGTGACCCGGTCTCCAAAGTCTTTCATTTTGGCATACTCTGGTATGTAGGCATCCACCTCGTCCTTCAGCTGTTGGTGCTGGTTGAGTAGTCTCTCTGCATCCGCCAGACTGTTGGGTGCATCCTCGGAGGCGACCGTGGTCTGCGTTCGTGACAACCACTGCTGGAAGTGATCTAGGTTGCCAAGGAAGCGCTGGAGTTCTCCGGCTTCTCCCAGTTTCTCATCACGATCCTTCAACTGTTTGACAACATAATGTTTTACTAAATACCTATGGATTTACACAGTTCTTTACCCTATGTAATAGTAATTGAAGTGTTCATCAATTATGTATTAATTTTCATTTGATAAAAATAATGTCCGTAATGGAACATTAAAGTTAATAAGTTCACGTATATATTTCATGTTGATGTACACATCTTCTGTTCTATTTTATATTCCGTATTTTTAAAGTGGCGCCAACAGTTGGGTAATATCATATGGCGACACTGTATTTCGGGCAAGGACGGGCACCAGGGTAGAACTGTCCATTTTTGGCAATCCAGCTGGATAGCTTCCTCACTTGAAAGAATTCGACATCCCCCAGTGGGATTCCAACTTAAACCGGTGAGTGGCAAGTGATTTCATGTGAACGACTTAAACCAATCGGCAATGGAGGCCACTAGAAGTTAATACATTTAACTACTCTTAGCACTATCATTAAAATACAAGGTACAGGTATTTTAAACAATCTGGTTATACAAATGATCAACTAACCATATCCTTGAGGTTGACCCAAACGCTGCTAATCTCGGCGATCTTATCTCTGATCGCCTCTGCCTCGTCGGGTTTCTCTTCCTCCAGCCGCTCAGCCTCACCCTGCAGAGACTCCAACTTGGCCTGGATAGCAGCAAGATCACGTTCCATGCCACTGAGCCGGCGCTGCAGGGTCATTACACCTGTAAGGTCGTTGCCAAGCTCCTCCGTGGATTCTATGATCTTCGCTTTCTCATTGATCCAGCTGATGGTCTCGTTACATTCAATGTGGAAGTTCTGTAGACCATGTGCGCCATCAATCTCATCCCGCTTAGCCTCCACCAACTCCCGTAGGTTGTTCCAACTGGAACAAACATGCTCGTAAAATATACATCATTGGTTCTGGATACCATGCATATAGGGCAAGAATCTTGCATAGCTGTACTGGCATAATTTATGATTATATTGACAGGCAGAAAGGCACAAAAACGCATCAGTCATTGAAACTAAATAACGCAGTCGCTAGTCATTTGTTCGGGTTTTACGCCTTCATCAGAATTTTGGGCTATATTGCCGTCGGGCAGTTAACCTGACACCGTTCCTGGGCAGGCTCCAGCGGTTAACCAGTACTTGATGCACCAACCTCCGTAAGAAATTGCCAACTTTTTCATATCAATAGATACGGCAGCCTGAACAGACTCGAACCCGCGACCATCAGTGATGATAGGTTACAGTGGTATACAAGTAAGCGACCATACCCCTCGACCACGGAGGTGGACCGATTCAAACATTGTTGCTACCGTAAATTTAAAAACATTTATAATTATACCTTTGGTTGAGATCATTTTGTCTCTGGATCACTTCCGCAGCGTTGGGGTGTTCCACCTGCAACAACTGTCTAGCCAGCTGGTTAACTACGCCCACCTTGGAGGCATTTGCATTCATCTCATGCTCGAAACCTTCGAAACGATGCTTCATGATGGCCAACTCTTCAATGTCGTCCGTGATAATCATGGTCGTGAGAAGCTTCTCCTATAAATGATTGTACCATTATTCAATAAATATACTTCAGTAGCAAGATTAAAACAGCTTCTCCTATAAATATACTTCAGTAGCAAGATTAAAACAGCTTCTCCTATAAATATACTTCAGTAGCAAGATTAAAACAGCTTAGGCCAAAAAATATATCTGTGTTTAAGGTTTCTCGACAACCCGTTTTGTACCCCCCGACCCTGTTTTTTTAATAAAATGTGTTTCACATTTTTCTGTGCCGAAGAGTATGGTTAAAAGCAAAAAACAATACCCTACCAACCGACCATATTTATTTTTTTGACATTAACATTAAACAGTTTTTTTTGCAAGTATTGATCCTTTTGACCTCCAAGTGTGACCTTGACCTTTGAGCAATGGACCTGTCTCATTATGAAGAACATGCGTGTGGAAGTATTCGAAAATCAATCAAAGGATATGAGTTATAATCCGGGTAAGACATTTGGAACCATTTGACCTTAAGTGTCACTTTGTCCTGCACGAGATACATTCTCCCATTACGTTGAACATTTATTCTGAGTTATTTCAAAAGCCCATGATGCACGACTTATATTATGGCCAATACAAAAAACTAACTGATGGACAGACTGACGGAGGGTAAACAAAAACTGAACTAATGGTATTTTAGAGGCAGATTGGCAAAGCTATCGACACTTACCTTCTCATCGATCCAGGTAACGACACTGTCAGCTTCATTGAAGAGTTTATACAAGGAGAGAGCATCCAGTAGTCTCTGCTTCCTCAGTTTGGCAAGTTCCAAAAGTTCCTGATAGCGTCGATCAATACTACCTAATGTTGTCTGTACAGACTCGGACTCACGATCCTGAAATACACACACACACACACACATGTATTGATGAACCATTGGAGGTTTTAACCCTTTCAACACTATATACCTCTAAATAGGCTGGCAAAAGGTGTAGATCCTGATGAGCCTTGCCGGTCGTAACGAGCCATCTCATCAGGATCTGCAATTTCTGCTAGTAATTTTACTATTTTAGTAAAAATTACCCATATTGATATAAATGAACAAGTCCAAATGTAATTTTCTGATCAATTTATTGGTCTAAAATATATGATGGATCAGTCCATGTCAGTTACACAGAGTTGAACTATTAAATGAAGATGCACAGTTGTCTCACAACTTTGAAAGAAGATATTTAGTGGATTACATTATACACAACACTTAGTGGAATAAGCAAGAAGCAAGTGCATGTTGATTTGTTACTGCAAATATCTAGCAACTTCCAACAGGTAAGTGTAGACAATTGCGGGAGCTTAATTACATTTCATGAAGGTAACAGGAGCAATACAACTGGGGCTTACTGTACAGGCTTTGGGAAATAAATATTAACATAATTATGAGCATTTTGCACCGTGTTTCTTAATGAAACAATTATATGTTATGTTATATTTCGGGTTTTACGCCTGCATCAGCACCATTTTGGGCTATATCGCCGGCGGGCAGTTTTACCTAACAACACCTTTCCTGAGAAAGGCTCCAGCGTTTAACCAGTACTTGGGTGCACCAACCTCCGTAAGAAACTGCCAACTTTTTCATATAAATGAGACACAGCCTGAGCGGGGCTCGAACCCGTGACAATCAGTGATGATAGGTTACAGTGGTATACAAGTCAGCGACCGTAACCACTCGAACAAATAAATCATTGCTTGAGATGGTGGAAGACTTTTGAATGCATTATGAATGTCTAGCTGAAGGGCTGAAAATAGTTTCACAAGTTTGTTTAGGGGTTTAACATTGCACCAACAGCTTAGGTCATACGGCCACTTTCCAGCTATTATTTGCTGAGAACCTTCCATAAGCCAGCTGGATAGCTTCCTCACATGAAATAATTTGACACCCCCAGTGGGATTCGAACCAGCAGTGGTGAGGGGCAAGGGATTTGAAGGAGAGGACAAACGTAAGCTGTATACCTTTCTGTCCAATTCCTGTATACAATTGTTGTAAATAATCATGTACATGACAGAAAATAAATAGATTAAACCATGTGATTTGAAGTCAACGACAAACCACTAGGCCACGGAGGCTCCAGTTTCAAAAGGTGTGAAAAGGACAAAATACATTACAGTTGACTAAGTTAGAATAAGCTTACCTGCTCTCCTAGGTTGGCAGCCTGTTCATGGAGAGCTTCGATTACGCTCTGGTAGTTCTTCAGTTCATCTGTCACATCCTTGTGTTTCTTGAGCAGCGACTGTACACTCGCCTCGTCACGTCCAACATCGTCGCTGGACACGAGACGCAGTGTGTCGTGCATCCATGTGTCAATGTCATCAGCATCAGCGAAGAACTGAAATATTGAACAGCTTGATGCTCAAACATACGCATATATGAAAATAGTTCCCCTAAGCAAAGTGAACAAGATTACTTTGTTCTAACATAACTACCTGCGTTCAATCTAGTTTAGCAATACTAGCAGACATTTTCACTCACAACATCCATATTATAATAAAGAATAATCAACAAAACTTCATCCCAATCATGTGTCCCCCCGTCAATGTTGTGCCGCCCCTGTCAATCATGTGTCCCCCATCAATCATGCGCCCCCCATGTCAATCATGTGTTCCACGTCAATCATGTGTCCCCCCGTCAACCATGCGCCAATCATACTGTCAATCATGTGCCACCCCCGTCAATCATGTGTCCCCCCCCGTCAACCATGCGCCAATCATACTGTCAACGTTTCCCCGTCAATCATCCCCCCCTCAACATGCCCCCCTGTCAATCATGTGTTCCCCGTCAATCATGTGTCCCCCCGTCAACCATGCACCAATCATACTGTCAAGCATGTGTTCCCCGTCAATCATGTGTTCCCCGTCAATGTTGTGCCGCCCCAGTCAATCTTGTGTCCCCCAGTCAATCATGTGTCCCCCAGTCAATCTTGTGTCCCCCCGTCAATCATGTGTCCCCCATCAATCATGTGTCCCCCATCAATCATGTGTTCCCCGTCAATCATGTGTCCCCATCAACCATGCGCCAATCATACTGTCAATCATGTGCCACCCCCGTCAATCATGTGTTCCCCGTCAATCAAGTGTCCCCCATCAATCATGTGCCCCCCATGTCAATCATGTGCCCCCATCAACCATTCGCCAATCATACTGTCAATCATGTGCCCCCGTCAATCATGTGTTCCCTGTCAATCATGTGCCACTTTCCGAATAGCAAACAGCATAGATTCTGATCAGACTTTCGTGGTGATGAGCAGGTTACAGGTTAAAACACTTGTAACTACTGTAGGATCTGGAGACATTAAAGAACAGATGAAAGTAAGCGGTAACCTGATAGAAGTCAACAGCTTCGTTAAGCCGTTTCTTCCTGAAGGCTGCCAAATCAATGAGGCTTTCCCACTGCTCGTTGATCTCGTCGATGCGCTCTTGGATTTTCTCCGCGCCGAAATTGCCATCCGAAATGAGATCATTACCGACTTGAAGTACGGATTGCAAGTGGGTGTGTCTAGCTGTCATCTCATCCTCCATGTTCTACAAACAAAGGAGGCAATTTAAAAGTTACAAATTTGGTAGATAGATCTGTAAATAAACCAAACTCTCGATATAGACCTTACTTCCAATGTAAGTTGAGTAGCATATATTTAAAACAACAACAGTCTCTCGGGTATATATAGGACAACTTAATGATAAAGCACATTAATACTGAACAGATTACGGACACATTGGTGCCTCTCAAATGTACATTTATTACAACACTGATGTCCACTAGTAAGATACGAGTAAGATGAACAATATTCATGTAAGACTGTGATATAGTGGTGGCATGGTGTAGTGGTGATACAGTGGTGGCATGGTGTAGTGGTTGCATGGTGTAGTGGTGGCATGGTGTAGTGGTGATATAGTGGTGGCATGGTGTAGTGGTGATACAGTGGATGCATGGTGTAGTGGTGATACAGTGGTTGCATGGTGTAGTGGTGATACAGTGGTGGCATGGTGTAGTGGTTGCATGGTGTAGTGGTGGCATGGTGTAGTGGTGATATAGTGGTGGCATGGTGTAGTGGTTGCATGGTGTAGGTGTGATACAGTGGATGCATGGTGTAGTGGTGATACAGTGGTTGCATGGTGTAGTGGTGATACAGTGCATGGTGTAGTGGTGATACAGTGGTGGCATGGTGTAGTGGTGATACAGTGGTGGCATGGTGTAGTGGTGATACAGTGGTGGCATGGTGTAGTGGTGATACAGTGGTGGCATGGTGTAGTGGTGATACAGTGGTTGCATGGTGTAGTGGTGATACAGTGGATGCATGGTGTAGGTGTGATACAGTGGTTGCATGGTGTAGTGGTGATACAGTGGATGCCTGGTGTAGGTGTGATACAGTGGTTGCATAGTGTAGGTGTGATACAGTGGTTGCATGGTGTAGGTGTGATACAGTGGGTGCATGGTGTGATACAGTGGTTGCATGGTGTAGGTGTGATACAGTGGTTGCATGGTGTAGGTGTGATACAGTGGGTGCATGGTGTAGGTGTGATACAGTGGTTGCATGGTGTAGGTGTGATACAGTGGGTGCATGGTGTAGGTGTGATATAGTGGTGGTATGGTGTAGTGGTTGCATGGTGTAGTGGATGCATGGTGTAGTGGTGATACAGTGGTTGCATGGTGTAGTGGTGATACAGTGGATGCATGGTGTAGTGGTGATACAGTGGTTGCATGGTGTAGTGGTGATACAGTGGGTGCATAGTGTAGGTGTGATACAGTGGTTCCATGGTGTAGGTGTGATACAGTGGTTGCATGGTGTAGGTGTGATACAGTGGGTGCATGGTGTAGGTGTGATACAGTGGGTGCATGGTGTAGGTGTGATACAGTGGGTGCATGGTGTAGGTGTGATACAGTGGGTGCATGGTGTAGGTGTGATACAGTGGTTGCATGGTGTAGGTGTGATACAGTGGATGCATGGTGTAGGTGTGATACAGTGGTTGCATGGTG
Source organism: Archivesica marissinica (assembly GCA_014843695.1). Lineage (NCBI taxonomy): Eukaryota > Metazoa > Mollusca > Bivalvia > Venerida > Vesicomyidae > Archivesica > Archivesica marissinica. The sequence continues at coordinate 46,174,259 of CM026404.1, read as the reverse complement.
TAGGTGTGATAGTGGATGCATGGTGTAGGTGTGATACAGTGGGTGCATGGTGTAGGTGTGTCATACCTTCTGTTTGTGTTGCATGGTGTAGGTGTGATACAGTGGTTGCATGGTGTAGGTGTGATACAGGGGTGCATGGTGTAGGTGTGATACAGTGGGTGCATGGTATAGGTGTGATACAGTGGGTGCATGGTGTAGGTGTGTCATACCTTCTGTTTGTGTTGCATGGTGTAGGTGTGATACAGTGGTTGCATGGTGTAGGTGTGATACAGTGGTTGCATGGTGTAGGTGTGATACAGTGGTTGCATGGTGTAGGTGTGATACAGTGGGTGCATGGTGTAGGTGTGATACAGTGGGTGCATGGTGTAGGTGTGATACAGTGGTTGCATAGTGTAGGTGTGATACAGTGGTTGCATGGTGTAGGTGTGCAGTGGTGCAGGTGTGATACAGTGGTTGCATGGTGTAGGTGTGATACAGTGGGTGCATGGTGTAGGTGTGATACAGTGGTTGCATGGTGTAGGTGTGATACAGTGGGTGCATGGTGTAGGTGTGATACAGTGGGTGCATGGTGTAGGTGTGATACAGTGGGTGCATGGTGTAGGTGTGATACAGTGGTTGCATGGTGTAGGTGTGATACAGTGGGTGCATGGTGTAGGTGTGATACAGTGGGTGCATGGTGTAGGTGTGTGGGTGCAGGTGTGATACAGTGGTGGGTGCATGGTGTAGGTGTGATACAGTGGTTGCATGGTGTAGGTGTGATACAGTGGGTGCATGGTGTAGGTGTGATACAGTGGGTGCATGGTGTCAGTGTGATACAGTGGGTGCATGGTGTAGGTGTGATACAGTGGGTGCATGGTGTAGGTGTGATACAGTGGTTGCATGGTGTAGGTGTGATACAGTGGGTGCATGGTGTAGGTGTGATACAGTGGGTGCATGGTGTAGGTGTGATACAGTGGGTGCATGGTGTAGGTGTGATACAGTGGTTGCATGGTGTAGGTGTGATACAGTGGGTGCATGGTGTAGGTGTGATACAGTGGGTGCATGGTGTAGGTGTGATACAGTGGGTGCATGGTGTGATACAGTGGGTGCATGGTGTGATACAGTGGGTGCATGGTGTAGGTGTGATACAGTGGGTGTAGGTGTGATACAGTGGGTGCATGGTGTAGGTGTGATACAGTGGGTGCATGGTGTAGGTGTGATACAGTGGGTGCATGGTGTAGGTGTCATACAGTGGGTGTAGGTGTGATACAGTGGGTGCATGGTGTAGGTGTGATACAGAGGTTGCATGGTGTAGGTGTGATACAGTGGGTGCATGGTGTAGGTGTGATACAGTGGTTGCATGGTGTAGGTGTGATACAGTGGGTGCATGGTGTAGGTGTGATACAGTGGTTGCATGGTGTAGGTGTGATACAGTGGTTGCAGTGTAGGTGTGATACAGTGGTTGCATGGTGTAGGTGTGATACAGTGGGTGCATGGTGTGATACAGTGGTTGCATGGTGTAGGTGTGATACAGTGGTTGCATGGTGTAGGTGTGATACAGTGGGTGCATGGTGTAGGTGTGATACAGTGGTTGCATGGTGTAGGTGTGATACAGTGGGTGCATGGTGTAAGTGTGATACAGTGGGTGCATGGTGTAGGTGTGATACAGTGGGTGTAGGTGTGATACAGTGGTTGCATGGTGTAGGTGTGATACAGTGGTTGCATGGTGTAGGTGTGATACAGTGGGTGCATGGTGTAGGTGTGATACAGTGGGTGCATGGTGTAGGTGTGATACAGTGGGTGCATGGTGTAGGTGTGATACAGTGGGTGCATGGTGTGATACAGTGGGTGCATGGTGTGATACAGTGGTTGCATGGTGTAGGTGTGATACAGTGGTTGCATGGTGTAGGTGTGATACAGTGGTTGCATGGTGTAGGTGTGATACAGTGGGTGCATGGTGTGATACAGTGGTTGCATGGTGTAGGTGTGATACAGTGGTTGCATGGTGTAGGTGTGATACAGTGGGTGCATGGTGTAGGTGTGATACAGTGGTTGCATGGTGTAGGTGTGATACAGTGGGTGCATGGTGTAAGTGTGATACAGTGGGTGCATGGTGTAGGTGTGATACAGTGGTTGCATGGTGTAGGTGTGATACAGTGGTTGCATGGTGTAGGTGTGATACAGTGGATGCATGGTGTAGGTGTGATACAGTGGATGCATGGTGTAGGTGTGATACAGTGGTTGCATGGTGTAGGTGTGATACAGTGGTTGCATGGTGTAGGTGTGATACAGTGGTTGCATGGTGTAGAACAGGTGTAGGTGTGATACAGTGGGTGCATGGTGTAGGTGTGATACAGTGGGTGCATGGTGTAGGTGTGATACAGTGGTTGCATGGTGTAGGTGTGATACAGTGGTTGCATGGTGTAGGTGTGATACAGTGGGTGCATGGTGTAGGTGTGTAATACCTTCTGTTTGTGAAGGAGGAGATGTACACTAGTAAGATCGCGACCCAGGTCGGGGGCGGACATGAGTTGTTCTTTTTCTCGTATCCAGCCCTCCTCGTCCGCCATGTCCCAGTAGAACTGCCACAGCTTGCGTGACTCGTGTAGACGTCCTTTACGGTCATTAGCGAGTTTACACAGCTCTTCATATGCGTTCTCGAGGGTGTTAATGCGGTCTTTAACTATCTCTGGTTCACTTGGTTGGTAGCCTATTGATATACAGAATTCAAAATATTCATCGCAGGCATCGATCATTAAGTAACTGATATAGCATAAACTACAGATACTCTCTCACCAATTTTATAAAACTTTTGATAAAATCCAATCACAATAATCAGCATGAAAATTATATAAAGTCATTTCATAAGGTACTGACAAAATTTGGTAAAAACAAGACAAAATTTGGTAAAAACAATCTGTCAAATACTGAGAAGTTTCGAGTCTACCGTAATGCAGGTAAATAGCTATAAAAGCCTATAATAATGCTAAGTTTACTTGCTTGTAAATACTCCGACAATAAATAAAGTTTGAATTGATGCTTACACAAGCATTTCTAACTATACAACAAACAGTTTGAAATTACAAGTTAAAATAGCAATATTGTATTACATGCATGTTAACTTTCAAATAATGTATATATTGGCTGTTTATTTCAACTGATATGAATCTATTTAAAATACACACCTCCAACTTCAGAGAAGTCCCCATCTACAAATTTGTTTGCCTGAAGATTAACTGTCTTTACACGTTCACCGAGCACGTGGATGTCGGAGTCGAGCAGACTGTGTTTCTGCAACAGGTCATCCACGCCCATCAGGTGCTTTCCGTAATCTTCTGACATCAACCGTGTCTAAAGAACCAATACATTTCTGGATTAGTATTCATCTCTTTAGACTTTACTACAAGATCATTAATTTACATGAACACATTATATAACCCTGTTTGGCTGACATTAATGTTCATGTCTACACAGATCCCCTAAATATAAATATCATTAACTTATATGTTATATTTCGGGTTTTACGCCTGCATCAGCACCATTTCGGGCTATATCGCCGGCGGGCAGTTTACCTAACAACACCGTTCCTGGGCAGGCTCCAACGGTTAACCGGTACATGGGTGCACCAACCTCCGTAAGAAACTGCCAACTTTTTCATAAATATCATTAAAAGCATTGGCTAAGGTCAACTACGTTATGATTATTGATTGATAAATACTTCTACAAATGTCCACGTTTCAGCAACATGTAAATCAGTATTAGCTTCATTGGAACATATCGGCAATGCATTTTCATTGGACTATTGAACGTAGAGTATTGCACATGATTACATTCTGTAAGCCACAATCCTGTACAGAAACACCGTCTAACCGCTAAAATGGTTGGTATCATACAACTGCACTCGTTTACTACACAAGTGTTTCATAAAGAAATCCCACCTTTTTAGCATGTTTAATGTCTATTTTAATTTGGTTCTTTCCGTAGTTCTGTTTCTCCATAAGAGACCAAAATAACACAGAAATATATGTGCTCAAATAACTTTTAGTTTGTCTTAATAAAATTGTCTGCCATTAAAAATGATACACTCACATATTTCATCTTTCTGAAGACTTTAAATGTTTTGTTTTTGGGGTTTAAAGTTGCACCCACAGCTTGGGACTCTCCAGCTATTATAGGTGCCCCTCCGGGCAGTATTGCTGGCACAAATGGGCATCAAGGTTGGAACCTCAGACTTTCCGCATGCCAGCTAGATAGCTTCCTCACATGAAAGAATTCGATACCCCCAGTGGGATTCGAACATGCAACAGTGAGGGGTTAGTGATTTGAAATAAACGACCATAACCACTCGGCCACACTTTAAGTCTCTTGTTTTTCTAATAGTATCAACATTTCAAGAAAGAAACTCCAAATGAAATGGACTAACTTTGATTTCTTCCATCCAATCGAGTATGTATAACATTTCTTGGAAGATTTTCTGTAGTTGTAGGGAGAGCTCCAATCTCATCCTTCTAGCCCGTAACAACTCCAATAGGTAGTTCCATAGTCGTATAACATTGTCCTTCCTGAAACCCACAATGAAACGCTTCCTCTAAAACTCATCCAACACTGCATACAAGTAAATACAATGTCACGTTTATATATTTAGTAAAGTTTCTCACAAACATTCCATCTGCAGAAAGCCATCATATACTATATAATATTAGAGTAATGAAACAGGGCGACTTTGTGTGTGTTTTACGTTTATTTATCTTCGCTACCGGTTGCCCATATGAGCGCCTCCTCCTGAAGAGATTAGTCATTTTAGATTTTTGGAGGATAGTGCAATGATAGAGACCCATTCCAGTCTCCTCTGGTTCTTTTACGTGCACGGTGTAAAGCACTGATACGAGACCTCGGTTTAACGTCCCATCTGAAAGACTGTTAATTTTATTTGGGTCAGACGGGGGATCTAACCTGCGATCCCTGGATTACCAGTCCACCGTGTTAACCACAGAAATGGGGTGACATTACCATTACAGCCTCATTGCAGTCTTACAACATACGACCGACACATGTTTGTCTCCACGATAGACCTGTAAGCTTATTACAGCAGCCCATTTATATGCCACTTGAATTCAGTGTTACTGTATTACAGCACGGTAGCTCGTCGTTGAATCTGGCTACCCTACCTAGCCCGATAAAAGCTAGGTGATGCCACTAAACTAACTGCCTGCATATGAACACTTTACCGTGCGTTAATTCTGTCAATATCATGGTAGTTTTCTGCTTCTAGTTCTTCAGCGACAGCGACCACTGCCTGGACACGCTCTTCGTAGGCGTTAATGTCCGTCTCAATGGCCTCGTGTTTCTTGGTCGCCGCCTCCACAGCAGCCAGGTCGTAGCCAAAGTTGTCCTGTGAAACGAGTCTCTGGTTCTCACTCAGCCAGGTCTCACGCATGCCGGCCTTTCGGTCAAATCTTTGTGACAATTGTTCAAGCTTCTCTTGTCTGAAAAAGTTCAAATGTTTGCAAACTTACCATTAATTCTAAATTAATTCTGCATGCTGGGTAAACTAAAGTCTATAAATAGTTCAAATAATTGTAGCAGACGACAATTCTGTATTTTTATTATTTCTAGCTGAATACTCTGGAAATATGTCCTGGAATGTGTAGTACAACACAATTCTAATGAAATTCCACGACATATTTGACTGTTAGTGTGTAATGTTTAGCTTAATCATATTTTATTGCAAATCAATAGTAAAATGTCATACACATAAAGATACAATACATAGCATGAAAATACAAATGGTTTGGGCCACAAGTTTTAACAACATTAGACAACGGCCTGCACCAGAGACAACGGCCTGCACCAGAGACAAAGGCCTGCACCAGAGACAACGGCCTGCACCAGAGACAATGGCCTGCACCAGAGACAACGGCCTGCACCAGAGACAACGGCCTGCACCAGAGACAACGGCCTGCAGCAGACAACGGCCTGCACCAGAGACAACAACCTGCACCAGAGACAACGGCCTGCAGCAGAGACAACGGCCTGCACCAGAGACAAAGGCCTACACCAGAGACAACGGCCTGCAGCAGAGACAACGACCTGCACCAGTGTGTAAAGAGTTAAACAGTTCACAAAATGTTAATACAAATCAAGCGAAGCCCTGATTTTTGAATACCTACAAATCTTTATTTATGTAAGCTGTATATTTAATTTACTCAAACCCAGCTAGGGCCATGTCTGAGCAAGGCAATCTATAACAGACAATGTATTGTAGTGTTACTATGGCAACAAAAGCATCTACATATATATTTATGTAAATATTGCCCTGAACCAGAAATGATTGTCAGCATACCTAATAAGTTCCTCTCTAAGTGACAATTCTCTTTCATGTTCAGCTTTCTCCAACTTGTCCCAGGCTTTGTTAATGTCGGAGATAAGTTTTCCCTCTACAGGTAGGTAAGGTCGCTGGTTGTTGGCTCGCATCTTACTTTGTAATGTGAACAACATTATCTCCAGGTTGCCCTTTTCTACAAACCTATTTTAAAATGATCAATGTAAAGTCATCTCTACAAAATATATACTGTATTGCAAGAGAATTGTTCATGGACAATTTTAATTTCACTTTTTTGTGGTCATAGTTTGTTGATTTTGGGGTTTACAGTCGCACCAACAGCATAGGTCACATATACAAGCTATTATTGGTGGAGGAAGAACCCGGGCAAACCTCCAAGCAGTATTTCAGGCATGGATGGGCACCAGAGTAGAACCAAAGACCTATCGCAAGCCAGCTGGATAGCTTCCTCTATTGAAATCATTTGACACCCCCAGTGGGATTTGAACCTACAGCGGCGAGTGGTAAGTGCTTTAAAGTCAACAACAGTAACCACTTTTTGTGGTCATAAGTGAAGTGTCAGTTTGTGCAGAGTCGGGCAGACACAGTGAATTGCTGCAGTTAGTTATCATATATTCAGCTATATTTCACTTTCACAATTCATAAATCTGCCTAAACAGTGGTTCTATAATTATTGTCACGGATGATGGCCATACCTGAATACTATATTGAACACGTATAACCTGTTCGTTACACATATTTTATGTTATCAATTATTTACAGCAACAAATCACATAAAATAGTACAATACAGAATGCAGGATAAGAATAAAATAATAAGTCTTATAGAATTCTTCTCCTTGCACAACCTGTTGGCCACTGATGTTAACCCATAACCTGCCTAATCAATTGGATGGAACATGCAAACAACATAGATCCTCATCAGCCTCTGTTGTTTGCTATTCAGATAGGTATTTTAGTTCCACTATCCGAATAGAAAAAAGTATAGAGCCAATCAGATGACACATTGATCTGTCTGATCTGGCTCTATGCTGATTGCAAAAGTGACTTTAGTCGTGATTGGTGGGATACGGGTTAAATTATTTTTATTATTGCATACAGAAGTGGTCCTAATGTGCAACGTAACAATCGCAGTGATCCCAGTAAGTCACAAGCCAGCTAAAAGCACAGGTAAAGTACGTACTTGGGAGGTTTTTCCGAGGTTCTGTACATGTTGAATGATGTGAGTTGTTGTTGTACACCGCTGAGAGAGTTGGCAAACTGTCGGTCCTTCAGGATCATGATGGTCTGCTCGATCCATTCCAGGAGGTCAGAGGTTAAAGTCTCGTAGTCCTCTACGTTTCTCTCCGTGTCGAGAGCATTGTCAATTACCTACAAGATAGCAACGACAACGTGACCCCAGTCAACTGTACCTTAGGGTTTATTCTACAGTGGAAAAACGGGCAGGGTGGATCAGAATAGGGGCAGGTTGGGTCAGAAAAGAGACAGGGTGCATTTTGAGCTGTGATGAGATGCAGAAAGGGGGGTATTTGGGGGTTAGCCCCTAGAAATTTTAAAAAGGTTAAGAGGCAAAAAAGGGGACCCATTCCGCTCTAGAGAAACCCCAAGTACTTCCTGCTGGATCTCTATCATTTCCTGGGTCTATTCAATGCAGTCGTAAAACTCATCAATCATCTATGGCACTATCACAAATATGCTTAATATGAAGAGAATGTTAATTAGCTAATAAATATATCTTACAGGAACAAGAGGAATGAATAGATGTGAAAAGAATGCAGTCATCTCATTCCAGATTGATAAGAGATTTCGTCCGCTTGTTGTCAATACCATATTAACCCTTTCAACACCAAATAGGCTTACAAAAAGTGTAGATCCAGATGAGCCGGCTCGTATCGAGCCGTCTCATCAGGATCTGCACAGTAATATTACTATTTTTAGACAAAATTACCCATTTTGATAAATGAACTTGTCCAAATGTAATGTTCTTATTAATTTATTGGTCTAAAAATATAGTGCACCAGTCCATGTCAGTTACTTGGTGTTGAATGGGTTAATATATTACGATGCACCCATTACCAAACCTTGGTGATATGTTTATTTGCAGGGAATAGATTGTTCCAGTAATTATTGGAGTTTGACACGTTGTTAACACTACCCTTGCTGTATTTACAGTGTGAACTTTATCTGCACAGTAAGGCAATGAAGCTTGCTTTCAATTACTCAAAATAAAAGTGATATTCATTGGGGATGGCAATGAGCAGCAACTTTGATACTCGAGTACTTGGACACAATTCCAATAGTGTCCATGGAAACAATTATTTGATTATTGGCTATAATGTACATTAAATGTTTACTTTAATGTCAGATATTTGGTAAGTATTTTGGTTGAGGTGTGTCTGAATATGTATGCTCATTTATCTGACTATGTGATAAAAACTTTGCATTGTAATTAAGCTAAACTTGGATTAAAACTTTATTTATTACAACAGTTTCAGCAATACAGGTAATTTCATCAACTGTTTACCTTTCCGATACGCTTGCCCTGCACAGTTTCAGCCTTCATCTTGGAGAAATAATGATAGAATGTGACAACATAGGTGATGACAGACTTCTCATCGGGAAATTCCACATTGATATCTGAAACACACGAGTACAATCATGCTATGCTGTATGTACATACATTGTACAAAATAGGGGGTTAAACCCACACTTAAAGATCTAGTCGTAGTGATCGAGGAACGGTAAGCAGGACCTGGCCTGGAGGTTATAAAACTTTTCTCCAATCTCAAAACTCAGTTTCAAGCGTCTGATTGATTCAGCTGACAGTAACATTCATAATCAACCAATCAGATCATTTGAGCTTGAATTTGAGATCTGAGAAAACATTTATAACCTCGAGGCCTGAACTCAGAGGTGAGAGGGGAGATGTTATAATCATGCAACATGATTCACTGACCAAACACCATCCAAATCCAAGTCATACACTTAAGTTTAAACTTTATTTATTTTACAACGAATGCGTAGCAAGTGTTAACAACTTATATTAATCACTCTTGTTGGCCCGAATGAAAGCGTAAATGTGGTTATTCAGGTGGGAGGAAACTGGAGTACCCGGAGAAAACCCACCTGTCCGATCTGGCATCTCACATACTTCCCGGTACGAGGATCTAACCCAGGTTACATTGGTGAGAAGCGAGTGCAGCGTGCTAACCACTGCGCTAATCGGACAGCCACAGCCATGCACTCAACTTTGCATTTATCTGTGTACCAAACCCACCACTTTAAAATCATGTTCAGATTATGAATTAATTATTAGTGGTCATCAGAAATATATTTTACAATATACTGGGATAAACAAACATTCATGTAATGTGCTATATTTAATAGATGTTAGTTTGCATTTTAACAACAAAGCCTGTAAGCATAGGTAGTTGAACATTAACAATAAGATAAAAACAAGTCTTTTCATCAACACATAAAACATAGCCTACTGTACAATGAATGAAAACAGGGGGGGGTATTTTGCCAACAAAAGAGTTCTTTCCCTTCACATTAACAGGCATACTATTTCACAATCTGTCAATACAGTAGACACAACAGATTTGTGTTTTCATAGAGCTATGTATCTGTATAAACATCTTATATGCAGAAACACATGTGTTATTTATTTTGGTGAGCACTTTCCACTCCTTCCTACCAGATTTTCCCACCCCTTCCTACCAGATTTGTCCACCCATTCCTACCAGGTATTTCCACCCCTTCCTACCAGATTTTTCCACCCCCCTTCCTACCAGATTTTTCCACCCATTCCTACCAGGTATTTCCACCCCTTCCTACCAGATTTTTCCACCCCTTCCTACCAGATTTTTCCACCCCTTCCTACCAGGTATTTCCACCCCTTCCTACCAGATTTTTCCACCCTACCAGGTTTTTCCACCCCTTTCTACCAGGTTTTTCCACCCCTTCCTACCAGGTTTTTCCACCCCTTCCTACCAGGTTTTTCCACCCCTTTCTACCAGGTTTTTCCACTCCTTCCTACCAGGCTTTTACACCCCTTCCTACCAGATTTTTCCACCCCTTCCTACCAGGTTTTATCTCCCACATGAATCTTATCACAGAGATCCCAAGGCTTACGTACAGGGTAGAACAAATATCCTGGGATGGGGGTAGTTCACGACATGGAGAGTTGAAATGACCTAATAGGGTAGACGCAAATGGAAATTTCTCAGGTATCTTAGTAAATGATATTGATAGGTCAAATGAATGGCGAATATATTCTATAGGAATGTTCAGCCTCTTGTGAGGCATACAGTTATACATGGGACATAGTTACAGAATTAGTCGAGTCAGCAACCTTCCTGCCCCCTAATATACACAAATACCAAATATATACAAACACCAAATATATACAAATACCAAATATATACAAATACCAAATATACACAAATACCAAATATACACAAATACCAAATATATAATATATACAAATACCAAATATATACAAATACCCAACATATACAAATACCAAATATACACAAATACCAAATATATAATATATACAAATACCAAATATATACAAATACCCAACATATACAAATACCAAATATATAATATATACAAATACCAAATATATAATATATACAAATACCAAATATATACAAATACCCAACATATACAAATACCAAATATATAATATATACAAATACCAAATATATAATATATACAAATACCAAATATATACAAATACCCAACATATACAAATACCAAACACAAAACCAAAAAAAACAAAACCAAAAACAAACACAAAAAACAAAACCCAACAAACAAAACCAAAAACACAAAAACCAAAAAACAAAACCAAAAAACAAAACCAAAAACAAAACCAAAAAACAAAACCAAATATACAAATACCAAATATACACAAATACCAAATATATAAAAACAAAACCAAAAAACAAAACCAAAAAACAAAACCAAAAACAAAACCAAAAACAAAACCAAACCACACAAATATACACAAATACCAAATATATACAAACACCAAATATATACAAATACCAAATATACACAAATACCAAATATATAATATATACAAATACCAAATATATACAAATACCAAATATACACAAATACCAAATATATACAAATACCTAATATATACAAATACCAAATATATACAAATACCAAATATATACAAATACCAAATATACACAAATACCAAATATATACAAATACCAAATATATACAAATACCAAATATATACAAATACCAAATATATACAAATACCAAATATATACAAATACCAAATATATACAAATACCAAATATATACAAATACCAAATATATACAAATACCAAATATATACAAATACCAAATATATACAAATACCTAATATATACAAATACCAAATATATACAAATACCCAACATATACAAATACCCAACATACACAAATACCAAATATATACAAATACCAAATATACACAAATACCAAATATACACAAATACCAAATATATACAAATACCAAATATATATACTCAAACGCAAAAGAAAGTGTGCATAGAGGTTTTTATTAATATTCCTTATATCCATAATAGAAATTGTATGATGTTTAGTACCACTGTTTAGCTTATTCAATTGCCTACAAACCCAAATAATATTTTTCAAAATAGCGGTTACTATAGATGCCCAGGTTTCTGTTACATGTGTTTATGGTCAAAATGAAAAATACACAAACTGTGATATTGGTGTTATTGTGAGTATGATCACGTTTTGCAACTCTCCTAATGGTTTTGTTGTGATTATTTGATTGATACCGGGTATAGCGGCCAGTTTGTCTGATAATCTGTACAATACGCGTCTCATGGAATTGACGTAACGTTGCACGACGTGTGCAGGTATGTTGTTCCATTCCATCTGCAGAGCTTTCTGTAGGTCCTGCAAATTGTTGACGACATGTCTTGACCTAACTCTACGACCAAGAACATCCCAAATATCCTCGATTGGGTTGAGGTCAGGAGAAACGGCAGGCCAAGGCAAGGCGTTAACGCCATTTGCATTTAAGTATTGCTGCGTTATCTGTGCCGTATGGGGCTGTGCATTGTCGTGCATCAATGTTGCGGGTGCATGCTGATTAACGAATGGAACAGCTACTGGTCTTAACACCTGGTTAATGTACTCGGCTGCATTAAGATTGCCATTAACAATAACCAGATCAGTTTTCCTGTTTCCCATGATCCCGCCCCAAACCATAACACTGCCCCCGCCAAACCTGTTTATCTCTACAACACAAGCGTCAGCAAATCGCTCCCCTCTCCTAAATACCCTCACCCTCCAATCATGATGACTCCGATTAAACCTAGATTCATCGGAATAGACAATTCTATCCCACTGACGTTTTTGCCAACGGAGATGAAGCCGTGCCCAGTTCAAACGAGCAACGCGATGACGTCGAGTACATTACCAACGTAAGCCCGTCTAGGTCTGATGACAAAACACAATGACACAGACGCCTCGGAACTGTGTCCCTGCTAATACCGTTATTGCCTCGCTGTAGCACTAGCACTTTGGAAACGACGCCTTGTGTGCGTCAGTTCAAAATGACGGTCTAATCTGACGTCAGTTACACGAGACCTGCCGGTTTGAGGACGATCGGCAACTGTTCCTGTTTGCTGGAACCTGGCACGAAGTTTACTTACTGTGTTTCTGTGGCAATTAAATGCGCGTGAAACAGTATCGATGGAGTCACCTCTGCTAAGCATCATCAAAGCTTCAATACGTTGACGCTGAGAGAGTCTGGGCATGGCGAGGTTTGAAAATATTCAAATTGCTGTGTGTTTTTCTTACTCTTAGATGTTGTAAGAAAGTAATGAGATATTATTTGACAGATTTCACATTTGTCCAGACATTGCACGGACAAATCGTGCAAAACGCTTGTATAGGGACATTACGTAACAATACTGACACATTCCTGACCGATGTAGCCATTTTTCAACACAGTGACAGGCGTGCTTCACGTGCTACACATATGAAAGATTTATAACCGATATAACTATAGCTATCATAAAAAGAAACGTGCACAAAGTATACAAATACCAAATATATACAAATAAAATAGATACAAAAAAACATCTCTATAGACATTTTGAAAGTCTCCAACGAAAGGAAAGCACTCCTGGAACACCAAGCATACCTTCTGGGTCAAGAAGTGGTGTGATGCCCAGCTTCTCCTCGGCCACTTGGAAGGCATTCTGCAGGTTGTACATGGCATTGGACTTCTGTAGCTTGTCATACTGTATGAGGTCAGGTCTGAAATAGAACAATCATTTACATTTATAAGACTAATTTACATATATACGGCTAATTAACATAATCTTGTAACTTTATCTAAGCTTACCCATACCAGCCATACTAGGCAAACATAACTGAAGCTCATTTAGCTTAACACACATGTACTCATCCAAAACCTTTACCATCGAGGGGAAATAACTCTGATGACCATCGATAAGCAAGGAGAGGTCTGTCACATGAACATCAGACTGTTAATGAACATACAAGTGGAAGTCTGACAGTAGATGCCCTTGATAATGAATAAAGTTTTGCAATAAAGTATGAAAGGTGAACAATGACTGATCATTTCCATCAAGCTGGTATCCATGCAGTAATTACATTATGTACACTTGTTTTTTGTGTGAAGATCTCCCTATGGTTATGTAATGAGACACCTTGCCAGTATCTAGTGTCATTATTGTGCTGGCAATATTGTTTCATCTCTAAAATACAATATCAATTATCAGTGCTCCCATGGGAACAATTCCTGTGTTCACAAATAGGTCACAACTGGTAATATGCCCTCTGCCAATACAGCACTCATGTTCCTTTCATTCATAATTTAGTGACTTATATAAATATACACTCAAACCTGTATGTAGCAGTTAATCAAAGTGGCTGTAACAATTTGTCATCATTTTGACAAAATACTAATTACATGCTTTGGAAGGTGATGGTGGCATTTTTACTTTTAACGTCTTTTCCAATATTAAAATAAAGTTTGTTTGGGTTTTACGCCCTTCATCATCACCATTTTGGGCGCTATCGCCGGTAGGCAGTTTACCTAACACCAGTTTCCTGGGCAGGTTCCAGCGGTTAACCAGTACTTGGTGCACCAATCTCCGTAAGAAACTGTTGACTTTTGCATATAAACAGATGATGATACGGTACAGTGGTATAGAAGTCAGCGACCCTAACCAATCGACCACGGGAGACGGTCCTATACAATGGGAGGCAGTCTTATACAACAAATGACAATGTGTATGACTGACTGTACGGAAATATGTTCCATTTACACTGTTGCATTCACATGCATTACAATGATTCAATTATGTTGAATAACGAAAACATTTAATTGCAGAAGTTGACCAACTATCGCTGATTGAGTCAGTGTATACTTTCACACTTTACCAAGAAGGCCATTACCACTTAATGGCCAACAGACAATACGCACCTTTCAATCTATAGATGGTGCGAAAAACAGAACCGTAACCCGTTGCCTACTAAGTAAATAAAATCACATTTGCAAACACAGATACAGGATCTATGCTCTTCAGACAAGTGTTTTAGCTCCACTATCCAAATAGCAAACAGCATAGAGCCTGATCAGACGGCACATGTTGTGCCATCTGATCTGGCTCTATGCTGTTTGCAAAAGTGATATTATCTGCCACTAGCATGCAAAGGGTTAATAATAACAAGACCGCCTACAGCGTTTATTATTTTTTGCAAGTTTATCAACATTTTTTTAAATATGCTAACCAATATCCGGTACAGGACATCATGCAGTTAAACGCTGACATCCCAAATATGCTAACCGATATCCGGTACAGGACATCATGCAGTTAAACGCTGACATCCCAAATATGCTAACCGATATCCGGTACAGGACATCATGCAGTTAAACGCGGACATCCCAAATTTGCTAACCGATATCCGGTACAGGACATCATGCAGTTAAACGCTGACATCCCAAATATGCTAACCGATATCCGGTACAGGACATCATGCAGTTAAACGCTGACATCCCAAATTTGCTAACCGATATCCGGTACAGGACATCATGCAGTTAAACGCTGACATCCCAAATATGCTAACCAATATCCGGTACAGGACATCATGCAGTTAAATGCTGACATCCCAAATTTGCATAGAAGCAAATATTTGTGGCATATAATTGAAAGTTTCCCATTAATCTCCAAACAGTTAAACAGTGGTTACCTTCTTAAGGTGGCATATAAATATGTTTTTGTAATTTGGTGGGAAATGTCTAGTATTAAGAATCACTAATGTCTCTGTGCTGTATACTAATCATCCAGTATAAATGACCTGCACAAACATTATCTTAAAACTTTCAGTTAGGTGACTCACCCAGAACAGAACAAAATAATCTGCTTTAGAAAAATACATAAAAGATTACCTGTATTGGTATGTTTGTACAAGGTAAATTGTGTGCACACCACAGGCTATGCATTGTGTGTATGCCATAGCTTAGGTTTGCTATTAGGTCAGCACATACAAGCCAGCATTGTTAAATACTAGTATCCCCATTAGAATGCTCCTTGCTCCACAAACCATTTCCATATGCATTACAGGGTAATTGTTTGTGTCACACTTCATATTTAACAAGATTAGTCATTAACTGACTTAGTGATGAGCCATAAACCAAGTCATCATTTTCAAAGACTTCACATTTTATACTTAGCAATAGCACAACACTTCGGATGTGCTGCTAAATTCCAGGCTAAACTTGAAATATTGTTGTTGTGGACAAAACTGGCTGGATAGACATGTATGTTCCTCCTTACAATAAAGAAATGGGACACAGACTTTAATCCATTAGCTGTTGTTTTTTTGCTGATCAATTTTTGAGAAGTGTGACCCGACCCGACCCACTTGCCATTATTTATGCTAAAACATCCTGTATCCAAACACAAGGTTTTACAAATGGTTTGTCAAAAATCACTTCTAATCTAAAATCCACTTTTGAAAATATGCTTCATATTTTTATATTACGCCTCAATTGTATATATATTATACATTACAATAGCAAGAACATCTGTCACCGTGCAACATCACTACACTGCCAGCATGCAACATCACTACACTGCCAGCATGCAACATCACTACACTGCCAGCATGCAACATCACTACACTGCCAACACAACATCACTGTCACCGTGCAACATCACTACACTGCCAGCATGCAACATCACTACACTGCCAACACAACATCACTACACTGTCACCGTGCAACATCACTACACTGCCAGCATGCAACATCACTACACTGCCAGCATGCAACATCACTACACTGCCAGCATGCAACATCACTACACTGCTGACACAACATCACTACACTGCCAACACAACATCACTACACTGCCAACACAACATCACTACACTGCTGACATGCAACATCACTACACTGCCAACACACCATCACTACACTGCCGACATGCAACATCACTACACTGCCGACACAACATCACTACACTGCGGACATGCAACATCACTACACTGCCAGCATGCAACATCACTACACTGCCAACACACCATCACTACACTGCCGACACAACATCACTACACTGTAACCGTGCAACATCACTACACTACCAACACACCATCACTATACTGCCGACACACCATCACTACACTACCAACACACCATCACTACACTACCAACACACCATCACTACACTACCAACACACCATCACTACACTGCCGACACACCATCACTACACTACCAACACACCATCACTACACTGCCAATACAACATCACTACACTGCCAACACAACATCACTACACTGCCAACACACCATCACTACACTACCAACACCCATCACTACACTACCAACACACCATCACTACACTGCCAACACACCATCACTACACTACCAACACAACATCACTACACTGCCAACACAACATCACTACACTGCCAACATGCAACATCACTACACTGCCGACACACCAATCACTACACTGCCAACACACCATCACTACACTGCCGACATGCAACATCACTACACTGCCGACACAACATCACTACACTGCCAACATCCAACATCACTACACTGCCGACACAACATCACTACACTGCCGACACACCATCACTACACTGCCGACACAACATCACTACACTGCCAACATCACTACACTGCCGACAACATCACTACACTGCCGACATGCAACATCACTACACTGCCAGCATGCAACATCACTACATTGCCAGCATGCAACATCACTACACTGCCAACATCCAACATCACTACACTGCCGACACAACATCACTACACTGCCGACACACCATCACTACACTGCCGACACAACATCACTACACTGCCAACATCCAACATCACTACACTGCCGACAACATCACTACACTGCCAGCATGCAACATCACTACACTGCCAGCATGCAACATCACTACATTGCCAGCATGCAACATCACTACACTGCCAGCATGCAACATCACTACACTGCCAGCATGCAACATCACTACACTGCCAGCATGCAACATCACTACACTGCCAGCATGCAACATCACTACACTGCCAGCATGCAACATCACTACACTGCCAACATGCAACATCACTACACTGCCAGCATGCAACATCACTACACTGCCAGCATGCAACATCACTACACTGCCAACATGCAACATCACTACACTGCCAGCATGCAACATCACTACACTGCCAACATGCAACATCACTACACTGCTAACAAAACATAATACTGGCAGCTATAAAAAATTGATGCAATTTTTAAGGAAACAACATTTGGCGAGATAAGGTACATGACTTGGTACGACTCCCAGCCCATCTAGTTATATGTATCTGAATATTCCCAGACAAAACCCACATTTGTGAACAATGCAACATATCTATAGATGTTTCTTATGTTGTGTAGCAGCTAGTATAATGTTAATGGTGCATTGTGTGGTATAGACAATTATTGCATATTAGAGATTTATTGTTTCCAGCTGTAAACTACACACTGCTTTTAAGGAGGAAACATTGGTATAGCACGCAGCCTTTATCAAATATGTTGGAAGACTTGAATATGCTTTACAATAGCATGTATGAAACATAATGCAATAACATCCTCTATAATCAATACAGCCTTCCAGCCAAACACTGTAATGAATAAGCCCCTGGTGGCAACCTCTATTTCATAGAAATGTATACAGTAACTGGATTTCAGTATTGCCCTCAATAATCATCTTTCATAGGATTTGGGTATGATTTCACCAATTTGCCCTTAATAATCAACTTCTACAGGATTTGGGTATGATTTCACCAATTTGCCCTTAATAATCAACTTCTACAGGATTTGGGTATGATTTCACCAAATTGCCCTTAATAATCAACTTCTACAGGATTTGGGTATGATTTCACCAATTTGCCCTTAATAATCAACTTCTACAGGATTTGGGTATGATTTCACCAATTTGCCCTTAATAATAAACTTCTACAGGATTTGGGTATGATTTCACCAATTTGCCCTTAATAATCAACTTCTACAGGATTTGGGTATGATTTCACAAATTTGCCCTCAATAATCAACTTCTACAGGATTTGGGTATGATTTCACCAATTTGCCCTTAATAATCAACTTCTACAGGATTTGGGTATGATTTCACCAATTTGCCCTTAATAATAAACTTCTACAGGATTTGGGTATGATTTCACCAATTTGCCCTTAATAATCAACTTCTACAGGATTTGGGTATGATTTCACAAATTTGCCCTCAATAATCAACTTCTACAGGATTTGGGTATGATTTCACAAATTTGCCCTCAATAATCAACTTCTACAGGATTTGGGTATGATTTCACAAATTTGCCCTCAATAATCAACTTCTACAGGATTTGGGTATGATTTCACAAATTTGCCCTCAATAATCAACTTTCATAGGATTTGGTTATGCTTTCACCAAGTTGCCATAAATAAGTTATTTTACATTAGAAGAGATAAGTAATGAAGAGCTACAATCAGTTCTGTTCCATCAGTGTGCTTATTTCATATTGCATTGTCAGTGCTTTTGTTAATACAGATTTTCTGGAATTATATTTATTCTTTTCATGAAATTTTAGGAATTTTGTTTTATGTAAGTAAAATAAACTGCACCAATTTCAGAAATATTTAGAGACAGGGATCGGATCATTCTAGAGGGGACCCCACTTCTCCCATTATAAAGCACTCCTTCTATTCAAATGTTGTACTTAATGGTTGTTGTACTGTGCATTTTAACACTATTTTGCATTAGTATATTAAAGAACACCATTTAAGGAAGCGATCACACCCTTTCTCACTTCTCCCAAAAATTCTGACCTAGAATGAACCCTGAGAGACTAATTAAAGTCCAATTGCTGTTAATGAAAGCACTGCATTGTAGTCATAAATATCAGTGAGAATACTATAAATGTAGTTTAAAATATTACAAAGAGCCATATGTAGCCTTGTAGGTATTCCTGATATTATCTCTCAAATCTGGCAAGTTAAAAAGAGGCACATGCAAAACAATGCAGTCTGAATGCAATTAGTGTCTAAGAATTCTAAGACTAAGAATGACAATGTGACTAATACATGAGTGGATATCAGAATCCTGCCTGCGACTGCCGGGGATCAGTAAATTATTGTCCACAGAGGAGATCCAAATCAGGACTGCTCCATTAGTCACCATAATCCAAGGGTAAACGTAAAATGACCAACAAATCAATATTAATTACCAACATTGATGTCATTATGACCATCTCCAGAGGAATTGCTTCCATTCCTCTCTCTGTGAAGAAATGCTATTAGAATGTTAGGAAACACTTTCAGCATGACAGCAGTTCCATTATGGAAGACAAATATGGAAAATTATCAATCAATATTCACATAGCTCTGCTCAGTTTTCTCTATTGTATCTTTTGATGATTTCATTAATTTAATTTCATAATTTTAATGTCCCGCACTGTAAACAAGTGTCCTGCACTGTAAACAAGTGTCCTGCACTGTAAACAAGTATCCCACACTGTAGGCGAGTATCCCGCACTGTAAGTGAGTGTGTCCCACACTGTAGGCGAGTGTCCCACACTGTAGGCCGAGTGTCCCGCACTGTAGGCGAGTGTCCCGCACTGTAGGAGTGTCCGGCACTGTAGGCGAGTGTCCCGCACTGTAGGCGATTGTGTCCCGCACTGTAGGAGTGTCCGGCACTGTAGGCGAGTGTCCGGCACTGTAGGAGTGTCCGGCACTGTAGGAGAGTGTCCGGCACTGTAGGAGAGTGTCCCGCACTGTAGGCGAGTGTCCGGCACTGTAGGAGTGTGTCCCACACTGTAAGTGAGTGTCCCACACTGTAGGCGAGTGTCCCACACTGTAGGTGAGTGTCCGGCACTGTAGGCGAGTGTCCCACACTGTAAGTGAGTGTCCCGCACTGTAGGCGAGTGTCCCACACTGTAAGCGAGTGTCCCACACTGTAGGTGAGTGTCCCACACTGTAAGTGAGTGTCCCGTTTTGTGTGTTGGCAAGTTCAATAAAACATACTAAAAGTGATCTACAAACATTAAAATATTTGCTATGAGAAGTGGAGCTCCAGTAACAGCAGAACGGAGAGAAAGATTGTGCTATTCAGATTATATATCTTTCCAAGTACTATAAAACTGTTCAAAATGTTGATTTCTTTACTGAAACAGTTGGAGCTGTGTTGAATATTGGTTTTGTACATGATAATAACATTCTTAGAACTGTGATAGTCAATTTGAACTGGAATATGACTTTAAACCGAGAGTGCGGTAATAATAAATAATTGATAGCCTTTAAGACTAATATATTGATTTTATGTTTCTGGCTGAAATGAAACAAAATATTTTTGTAGCAAAAGTTGTGTTATATAAGAATAAATGTGCACAACACTAGAGTTTTTTTTCCACACTACAATTCTTGTCACGATCTACATTATACCCCCTGTCCACCCCGTTTGTATCTATTGCTTTGATTTCGTTTCTGCTTCTCTACCTATAGAATGTATACATATTTCCAGGTGTGGCCGGTTTATGATTATGATATAGTATAAAGCCTGTACCTTGTGTCTTATCATACTGGGCCAGCATTCCATCTGGGTTTTGCAATAATATGAGAAAGAAGTAGATTTAGTGAGTCAAATGTTGGGAGTTTGCCAGCTTAATGAAATACAGCATGTAGTGTTCATAATTCACCCCCCTCTCTCTTATATTATGGTATATCGGTCATTGTTTATACTTTATATTATTGATATTGTGATAGTATTCCCTTATGCCTGCACTGGTATGCCACAATGTTTGTGTACCCATATTCTAGTGTTATGTTCTTGTATTCCATTCTTCAGTGTTGCTTCTAGCATTTTCAAAAGCCCTCATACTTTTTGAAAGAAAGGTGCACTAACAATATCATTGATCAAGAATTGAGAGATTGCATGCATTTTCATGGGGAATTGCCGTAACTCGCTAAGAACGAAATCAATGATTGGCCAATTATTTACTGGAATCACTTTACTGACCAATCGCTGCAGCCGATACATCTCGTTATTGGAACGTAACATAAATCAACGGTTGCACAGGCGTCATGCTACCAAATTTTGCGGCCATGTGATATTGTGTGTAAAAAGGATAGAAGCAACACTGTTATTTGTGTACTAATATACAATTATTTGTGTACTGGTACTCCATTATTTGTGTACTGGTACTCCATTATTTGTGTACTGGTAATCAATTGCTGATTGTGTACCGATATTCAATTGCTGATTGTGTACCGATATTCAATTGCTGATTGTGTACCGATATTCAATTGCTGATTGTGTACTGATATTCAATTGCTGATTGTGTACCGGTATTCAATTGCCGATTGTGTACCGGTATTCAATTGCCGATTGTGTACCGATATTCAATTGCTGATTGTGTACCGATATTCAATTGCTGATTGTGTACCGATATTCAATTGCTGATTGTGTACCGGTATTCAATTGCTGATTGTGTACCGGTATTCAATTGCTGATTGTGTACTGATATTCAATTGCTGATTGTGTACCGGTATTCAATTGCCGATTGTGTACCGGTATTCAATTGCTGATTGTGTACCGGTATTCAATTGCTGATTATGTACCGGTAATCAATTGCTGATTGTGTACCGGTATTCAATTGCTGATTGTGTACCGGTATTCAATTGCTGATTGTGTACCGATATTCAATTGCTGATTGTGTACCGATATTCAATTGCTGATTGTGTACCGATATTCAATTGCTGATTGTGTACCGATATTCAATTGCTGATTGTGTACCGATATTCAATTGCTGATTGTGTACCGATATTCAATTTCTGATTGTGTACCGATATTCAATTGCTGATTGTGTACCGATATTCAATTGCTGATTGTGTACCGATATTCAATTGCTGATTGTGTACCGATATTCCATTGCTGATTGTGTACCTATATTCAATTGCTGATTGTGTACCGGTATTCAATTGCTGATTGTGTACCGATATTCAATTGCTGATTGTGTACCGGTATTCAATTGCTGATTGTGTACCGATATTCAATTGCTGATTGTGTACCGGTATTCAATTGCTGATTGTGTACCGGTATTCAATTGCTGATTGTGTACCGATATTCAATTGCTGATTGTGTACCGGTATTCAATTCTGATTGTGTACCGGCATTCAATTGCTGATTGTGTACCGGTATTCAATTGCTGATTGTGTACCGGTATTCAATTGCTGATTGTGTACCGATATTCAATTGCTGATTGTGTACAGGTATTCAATTGCTGATTGTGTACCGATATTCAATTGCTGATTGTGTACCGATATTCAATTGCTGATTCGTGTACCGATATTCAATTGCTGATTGTGTACCGATATTCAATTGCTGATTGTGTACCGATATTCAATTGCTTATTGTGTACCGGTATTCAATTGCTGATTGTGTACCGGTAATCAATTGCTGATTGTGTACCAATATTCAATTGCTGATTGTGTACCGATATTCAATTGCTGATTGTGTACCGATATTCAATTGCTGATTGTGTACCGATATTCAATTGCTGATTGTGTACCGGTATTCAATTGCTGATTGTGTACCGCTATTCAATTGCTGATTGTGTACCGGTAATCAATTGCTGATTGTGTACCGATATTCAATTGCTGATTGTGTACCGGTAATCAATTGCTGATTGTGTACCGATATTCAATTGCTGATTGTGTACCAATATTCAATTGCTGATTGTGTACCGATAATCAATTGCTGATTGTGTACCAATATTCAATTGCTGATTGTGTACCGGTAATCAATTGCCGATTGTGTACCAATATTCAATTGCTGATTGTGTACCGATATTCAATTGCTGATTGTGTACCGATATTCAATTGCTGATTGTGTACCGATATTCAATTGCTGATTGTGTACCGGTATTCAATTGCTGATTGTGTACCGGTATTCAATTGCTGATTGTGTACCGGTAATCAATTGCTGATTGTGTACCGATATTCAATTGCTGATTGTGTACCGGTAATCAATTGCTGATTGTGTACCGATATTCAATTGCTGATTGTGTACCGGTATTCAATTGCTGATTGTGTACTGATATTCAATTGCTGATTGTGTACCGGTAATCAATTGCTGATTGTGTACCGGTATTCAATTGCTGATTGTGTACCGGTATTCAATTGCTGATTGTGTACCGGTATTCAATTGCTGATTGTGTACCGATATTCAATTGCTGATTGTGTACCGATATTCAATTGCTGATTGTGTACCGATATTCAATTGCTGATTGTGTACAGATATTCAATTGCTGATTGTGTACCGATATTCAATTGCTGATTGTGTACCGATATTCAATTGCTGATTGTGTACCGATATTCAATTGCTGATTGTGTACCGATATTCAATTTCTGATTGTGTACCGATATTCAATTGCTGATTGTGTACCGATATTCAATTGCTGATTGTGTACCGATATTCAATTGCTGATTGTGTACCGATATTCCATTGCTGATTGTGTACCTATATTCAATTGCTGATTGTGTACCGGTATTCAATTGCTGATTGTGTACCGATATTCAATTGCTGATTGTGTACCGATATTCAATTGCTGATTGTGTACCGGTATTCAATTGCTGATTGTGTACCGGCATTCAATTGCTGATTGTGTACCGGTATTCAATTGCTGATTGTGTACCGGTATTCAATTGCTGATTGTGTACCGATATTCAATTGCTGATTGTGTACAGGTATTCAATTGCTGATTGTGTACCGATATTCAATTGCTGATTGTGTACCGATATTCAATTGCTGATTCGTGTACCGATATTCAATTGCTGATTGTGTACCGATATTCAATTGCTGATTGTGTACCGATATTCAATTGCTTATTGTGTACCGGTATTCAATTGCTGATTGTGTACCGGTAATCAATTGCTGATTGTGTACCAATATTCAATTGCTGATTGTGTACCGATATTCAATTGCTGATTGTGTACCGATATTCAATTGCTGATTGTGTACCGATATTCAATTGCTGATTGTGTACCGATATTCAATTGCTGATTGTGTACCGATATTCAATTGCTGATTGTGTACCGATATTCAATTGCTGATTGTGTACCGATATTCAATTGCTGATTGTGTACCGGTATTCAATTGCTGATTGTGTACCGCTATTCAATTGCTGATTGTGTACCGGTAATCAATTGCTGATTGTGTACCGATATTCAATTGCTGATTGTGTACCGGTAATCAATTGCTGATTGTGTACCGATATTCAATTGCTGATTGTGTACCAATATTCAATTGCTGATTGTGTACCGATAATCAATTGCTGATTGTGTACCAATATTCAATTGCTGATTGTGTACCGGTAATCAATTGCTGATTGTGTACCGGTAATCAATTGCTGATTGTGTACCAATATTCAATTGCTGATTGTGTACCGATATTCAATTGCTGATTGTGTACCGATATTCAATTGCTGATTGTGTACCGATATTCAATTGCTGATTGTGTACCGATATTCAATTGCTGATTGTGTACCGATATTCAATTGCTGATTGTGTACCGATATTCAATTGCTGATTGTGTACCGATATTCAATTGCTGATTGTGTACCGGTATTCAATTGCTGATTGTGTACCGGTATTCAATTGCTGATTGTGTACCGGTAATCAATTGCTGATTGTGTACCGATATTCAATTGCTGATTGTGTACCGGTAATCAATTGCTGATTGTGTACCGATATTCAATTGCTGATTGTGTACCGATATTCAATTGCTGATTGTGTACCGATAATCAATTGCTGATTGTGTACCAATATTCAATTGCTGATTGTGTACCGGTAATCAATTGCTGATTGTGTACCGATATTCAATTGCTGATTGTGTACCGGTATTCAATTGCTGATTGTGTACCGATATTCAATTGCTGATTGTGTACCGGTATTCAATTGCTGATTGTGTACCGATATTCAATTGCTGATTGTGTACCGGTAATCAATTGCTGATTGTGTACCGGTATTCAATTGCTGATTGTGTACCGGTATTCAATTGCTGATTGTGTACCGATATTCAATTGCTGATTGTGTACCGATATTCAATTGCTGATTGTGTACCGGTATTCAATTGCTGATTGTGTACCAATATTCAATTGCTGATTGTGTACCGATAATCAATTGCTGATTGTGTACCAATATTCAATTGCTGATTGTGTACCGGTAATCAATTGCTGATTGTGTACCGGTATTCAATTGCTGATTGTGTACCGATATTCAATTGCTGATTGTGTACCGATATGCAATTGCTGATTGTGTACCGGTATTCAATTGCTGATTGTGTACCGGTATTCAATTGCTGATTGTGTACCGGTATTCAATTGCTGATTGTGTACCAATATTCAATTGCTGATTGTGTACCGGTATTCAATTGCTGATTGTGTACCGGTATTCAATTGCTGATTGTGTACCGATATTCAATTGCTGATTGTGTACCGGTAATCAATTGCTGATTGTGTACCGATATTCAATTGCTGATTGTGTACCAATATTCAATTGCTGATTGTGTACCGGTAATCAATTGCTGATTGTGTACCGGTATTCAATTGCTGATTGTGTACCGGTATTCAATTGCTGATTGTGTACCAATATTCAATTGCTGATTGTGTACCGGTATTCAATTGCTGATTGTGTACCGATATTCAATTGCTGATTGTGTACCAATATTCAATTGCTGATTGTGTACCGGTATTCAATTGCTGATTGTGTACCGGTATTCAATTGCTGATTGTGTACTGGTATTCAAATTGTTATATATAATTTCACAGTCTTACAGCAACTATATTGCAGAGACTTGCATGAAGTTCCATAAAAATATAAAAGAATATACCGGCATTAATGCAAACTCAGTCGTAAATATGGACTAGGTTTGATATCTATGGACATTTGTGTACATTCTGTATGTATTGAGTGACCTCTGGCAACATCCACAGCCGAGTCCACCTATCGGCTCTCACCCTACAGACAGGTTAGCTTATGGTTCACACTCGACCCGCTGTGTGGATCAAGTCAGTATGTGCCCATTATACCACTCTCTCACACCTCTGTGCTGTTACAACTGCCACCTCTGTGCTGTTACAACTGCCACCTCTGTGCTGTTACAACTGCCACCTCTGTGCTGTTACAACTGCCACCTCTGTGCTGTTACAACTGCCACCTCTGTGCTGTAACAACTGCCACAAAATAATGCCTTTATTCTCCTTGTTTTGAACTGTTTTATTGGCATAGCCTCAGGTCTTACTCATGCAAGTATTGATTAAACAATAGTTCACAGTCTAGTACCCACTGGTTCCCTTGCTCAACCATTCCTGGGAACCATTGAAAGAAAGCTATTTCCCAAGACCTGATTACTTTGGAACAGTGACAGCAATTCTCTGCTGTTTATTGTGGTAATAAGTAACAATTGTTTGATCTTATCCAAATTGGTGAACAATAGGAGTGAAGACACTTATTACATTTATTCAGTGGGGATTGTGAATTTTTGAGATAATATTATTATGTCATGTTTTACTGATCAATGTAGTTAACATTGAACTTTAATATAGCAAGGGATATATGCAAATTTTGATTTGGTTTAAACACATTTTACTACATAATTATACTTTACTTTCATCTAATGTATAAATAGGGGACCGCACCCAGCTAGAGGGGACCGCAGCTAGAGGGGACCGCACCCAGCTAGAGGGGACTGCAGCTAGAGGGGACCGCAGCTAGAGGGACTGCAGCTAGAGGGGACCGCAGCTAGAGGGGACCACAGCTAGAGGGGACCACAGCTAGAGGGGACCGCAGCTAGAGAGGACAGCAGCTAGAGGGGACCTCAGCTAGAGGGGACCACAGCTAGAGGGGACCGCAGCTAGAGGGGACCGCAGCTAGAGGGGACTGCAGCTAGAGGGGACTGCAGATAGAGGGGACTGCAGATAGAGGGGACAGCAGCTAGAGGGGACCGCAGCTAGAGGGGACCACAGCTAGAGGGGACTGCAGCTAGAGGGGACAGCAGCTAGAGGGGACCGCAGCTAGAGGGGACTGCAGATAGAGGGGACTGCAGATAGAGGGGACAGCAGCTAGAGGGGACCGCAGCTAGAGGGGACCACAGCTAGAGGGGACTGCAGCTAGAGGGGACCACAGCTAGAGAGGACAGCAGCTAGAGGGGACCTCAGCTAGAGGGGACTGCAGCTAGAGGGGACCACAGCTAGAGGGGACTGGAGCTAGAGAGGACAGCAGCTAGAGGGGACTGCAGCTAGAGAGGACAGGAGCTAGAGGGGACTGCAGCTAGAGGGGACTGCAGCTAGAGGGGACCACAGCTAGAGGGGACTGCAGCTTTAGAGGACAGCAGCTAGAGGGGACCGGAGCTAGAGGGGACTGCAGCTAGAGGGGACTGGAGCTAGAGAAGACAGCAGCTAGAGGGGACTGGAGCCAGAGGGGACTGGAGCTAGAGGGGACTGCAGCTAGCAGCGGTCCCCTCTAGCTGCAGTCCCCTCTAGCTGCGGTCCCCTCTAGCTGCAGTCCCCTCGAGCTGCGGTCCCCTCTAGCTGCAGTCCCCTCTAGCCGCAGTCCCTCTAGCTGCGGTCCCTCTAGCTGCAGTCCCCTCTAGCTGTGGTCCCCTCTAGCTGCAGTCCCTCTAGCTGCGGTCCCCTCTAGCTGCGGTCCCCTCTAGCTGCAGTCCCCTCAAGCTGCAGTCCCTCTAGCTGCAGTCCCCTCTAGCTGCAGTCCCCTCTAGATGCGGTCCCCTCTAGCTGCAGTCCCCTCTAGCTGCGGTCCCATCTAGCTGCGGTCCCCTCTAGCTGCGGTCCCTCTAGCTGAGGTCCCCTCTAGCTGCTGTCCTCTCTAGCTGCAGTCCCTCTAGCTGTGGTCCCCTCTAGCTGCTGTCCTCTCTAGCTGTGGTCCCCTCTAGCTGCAGTCCCTCTAGCTCCAGTCCTCTCTAGCTGCGGTCCCTCTAGCTGAGGTCCCCTCTAGCTGCTGTCCTCTCTAGCTGTGGTCCCCTCTAGCTGCAGTCCCCTCTAGCTCCAGTCCTCTCTAGCTGAGGTCCCCTCTAGCTGCAGTCCCCTCTAGCTGCAGTCCCCTCTAGCTGCTGTCCTCTCTAGCTGCAGTCCCCTCTAGCTGTGGTCCCCTCTAGCTGTGGTCCCCTCTAGCTGCAGTCCCCTCTAGCTCCAGTCCCCTCTAGCTGCAGTTCCCTCTAGCTGCGGTCCCCTCTAGCTCCAGTCCCTCTAGCTGCAGTCCCCTCTAGCTGCGGTCCCCTCTAGCTGCAGTCCCCTCTAGCTGCAGTCCCCTCTAGCTGCGGTCCCCTCTAGTTGCACTCCCCTCTAGCTGCAGTCCTCTCTAGCTGCGGTCCCCTCTAGCTGTGGTCCCCTCTCTCCAGTCCCCTCTAGCTGCAGTCCCCTCTAGCTCCAGTCCCCTCTAGCTCCAGTCCCCTCTGGCTCCAGTCCCCTCTAGCTGCTGTCCTCTGCTGAGTGCAGCTAGAGGGGACCGCAGCTAGAGGGGACTGCAGCTAGAGGGGACTGCAGCTAGAGGGGACCGCAGCTAGAGGGGACTGCAGCTAGAGGGGACTGGAGCTAGAGGGGACCGCAGCTAGAGGGAACTGCAGCTAGAGGGGACTGGAGCTAGAGGGGACTGCAGCTAGAGGGGACCACAGCTAGAGGGGACTGCAGCTAGAGAGGACAGCAGCTAGAGAGGACTGCAGCTAGAGGGGACCTCAGCTAGAGGGGACCTCAGCTAGAGAGGACTGGAGCTAGAGGGGACTGCAGCTAGAGGGGACCACAGCTAGAGAGGACAGCAGCTAGAGGGGACCTCAGCTAGAGAGGACTGGAGCTAGAGGGGACTGCAGCTAGAGGGGACCACAGCTAGAGAGGACAGCAGCTAGAGGGGACCACAGCTAGAGGGGACTGCAGCTAGAGAGGACAGCAGCTAGAGGGGACTGCATCTAGAGGGGACTGCAGCTAGAGGGGACTGCAGCTAGAGGGGACTGCAGCTAGAGGGGACTGCAGTTAGAGGGGACCGCAGCTAGAGAGGACCACAGCTAGAGGGGACTGCAGCTAGAGGGGACCTCAGCTAGAGGGGACTGCAGCTAGAGGGGACCGCAACTAGAGGGGACTGCATCTAGAGGGGACTGCAACTAGAGGGGACCGCAGCTAGAGGGGACCGCAGCTAGAGGGGACCGCAGCTAGAAGACAAGCATGACATAGTACATCAACAGCAGAGAATACTGCCTCGGAACATGGTTCGGCATCTTCAACACTATTTCCCGAAATAACAAACTGCAATACACTTTCCCAACCATCTTAATGCGTGTCATGGTTAGAATACTCGCTAAGGGCAGACACTTGGCCAAATGTTGCAACATATTCAGCATAGAGGTAGAAAGATGGACAAAACTTACTATATATCGGCTTGCCTATATCTGACACTGGCTAAACCATGCCACATGACACTCTGGCTTACACATACCACCTGCTGGCTGGCTTAATGAGAAAATTGAACCAAAAAAACATCTTTTACAGGTGTTTTATACATTCTATATAGAAGTCAAGCCATCCCATACAGGTGGTTATACATTCTATATAGAAGTCAAGCCATCCTGTACAGGTGGTTATTCATTCTATATAGAAGTCAAGCCACCCTGTACAGGTGGTTATTCATTCTATATAGAAGTCAAGCCATCCTGTACAGGTGGTTATTCATTCTATATAGAAGTCAAGTCATCCTGTACAGGTGGTTATTCATTCTATATAGAAGTCAAGTCATCCTGTACAGGTGGTTATACATTCTATATAGAAGTCAAGCCATCCTGTACAGGTGGTTATTCATTCTATATAGAAGTCAAGCCATCCTGTACAGGTGGTTATTCATTCTATATAGAAGTCAAGCCATCCTGTACAGGTGGTTATTCATTCTATATAGAAGTCAAGCCACCCTGTACAGGTGGTTATTCATTCTATATAGAAGTCGAGAAACTATTCTTGGAACCATAAGTTTTACATTGTATGGATGTGCCATAAAACACACCCGCAGCCCTCATTTACTGGACGATTTTATGGCAATAAAACTTGGTCTCCAATTACAGATGCAGCAATCCTCCTATTTCTAACATGGCAGTAGCCAAGTTCTCAAAATGACCCAATAAGTCCTTATATTGGAAATATCAGTGTATATGAATGATACGGTTGAAACGATCAATATTTCTGGGCAGATAAATGTGCTGGATACCCTACTGCAACTGCTAAAACTCTTGCTTCTGTTGTGTTTTATTGTAACCAGATCAATACGGTCATTATACTTTCATGAGATAATCATCTGTGTGACTTATCATAACTTCCATGGGAATAACATTAGAACAGTTAATCAGTCTTTTTATAAAAGCATTGGTGTTTTGCCAGAGATTAGAGGTAACTGTATTCATCTCATGTAGTGGTGTATCACACCAACTACTGTACAAGTGATATTGATAATATCAGGAATACCTCCCTAGGTAGTCCCCAAGGTCAGGAAAACTCCAAAGTAGTCCTCACTGTCAGTCCCCAAGGTCAGGAAATCCACAAAGTAGTTCTCATTGTCAGGATGACCCGTAGATAGTCCTCAAGGTCAAGAAGACCCTAGATAGCCATAAAAGTCAGAAGGACCGACTGGTAGTCCACGCGATCAGGAAGACCCCAAGTTAGTCCTCAAGGTCAGGAAGACCCCAAGTTAGTCCTCAAGGTTAGGAAGACCCCAAGTTAGTCCTCAAGGTTAGGAAGACCCCAAGTTAGTCCTCAAGGTTAGGAAGACCCCAAGTTAGTCCTCAAGGTCAGAAAGACCCACTGACACACCCAACTAGTCCTCAAGACACTTGGATGGTCATCAAGTCTCCTAGCTTGTCCTCAATGACAAGATAGTACGTAGTCTACAAGGAATTGTTTCACATTCAAACCGTTCATCAGTATAGAACAACTGCTTCTTCACAAGCCAGCTGAATAGCTTCCACATGGGAGTCTGACTCCAGTACGAGTATATCTGGGAGGGGGAGGGAACTGGTTGGGAGGGTGGAGGGAACTGGGTGGGAGGGTGGAGGGAAAGGGACTGTGGGTCCAATCAAAGTCAATCCAAATTCTCAACACATTTGTCCAATATTGAAGCACATTTCTACGATCATGTCAGTGCAAACCACATGTTCTGAATATAATGGAATAGACCAGTACTGGAGCTAATCTCAGGTTGAACTACATTTTAAATGTCTGCAATTCTGCTCACTATAAATGTAATATTGATAATGAGTGTCAGGGAGCAGTGTGTGGGATTAGGAAGCGTCATCAATATTTCAATATGAACAGCTCTTCCAGAAAAGGTCAATGCAATGCAATTATTTTCTCTATTCTAGTTCCACCATGCAGAGCATGTATTGATAACATACAGTGAGTAATTCAATGAAATATTGGAGTTTCCAGTGTAATTGCGATGCTTTAACAGCTACTCTTCCTTGATGGAGGAAGATAATGTCGTCATTATTATATCATTATGTCACACACCAATTTCATATATTTAACCCATATTCTGCAGAATAAATTGGATGGAATGTGCAAACAACATACGGTAGATGATTGATCCAGATCAGGTTCTATGTTGTTTGCTATTCAGCCAAGTGTTTTGTGCCGTCTGATCTGGCTCTATGCCGTTTGCAAAAGCGACTTTAGTTGTGATTGGCAGATTAAGGGTTAAGATATTTACAAATAATTGATGGGAAACATTAATACTGGAAGGAGGAGTGGAGAAGTATGATAAGATATTGTTACTGTATCAGTAACAAATCTTCTTCCACTATATTAACCCTTTGATTCCTTTCCCTCATAGAGATTTAGGTTAATATACTAGTATATCTCCATACAAACGACAGCCATTTAACCCTTTCCCTCATAGAGATTTAGGTTAATATACTAGTATATCTCCATACAAACGACAGCCATTTAACCCTTTCCCTCATAGAGATTTAGGTTAATATACTAGTATATCTCCATACAAATGACAGCCATTTAACCCTTTCCCTCATAGAGATTTAGGTTAATATACTAGTATATCTCCATACAAACGACAGCCATTTAACCCTTTCCCTCATAGAGATTTAGGTTAATATACTAGTATATCTCCATACAAACGACAGCCATTTAACCCTTTCCCTCATAGAGATTTAGGTTAATATACTAGTATATCTCCATACAAACGACAGCCATTTAACCCTTTCCCTCATAGAGATTTAGGTTAATATACTAGTATATCTCCATACAAACGACAGCCATTTAACCCTTTCCCTCATAGAGATTTAGGTTAATATACTAGTATATCTCCATACAAACGACAGCCATTTAACCCTTTCCCTCATAGAGATTTAGGTTAATATACTATTATATCTCCATACAAACGACAGCCATTTAACCCTTTCCCTCATAGAGATTTAGGTTAATATACTAGTATATCTCCATACAAACGACAGCCATTTAACCCTTTCCCTCATAGAGATTTAGGTTAATATACTAGTATATCTCCATACAAACGACAGCCATTTACATATCATGCTGTGGATAAGTAGTCGCCATATCTACCCCACCTCCATAGATATTACTGGGACTACATGAGACTCTGGCCCTTATTATGAACATTGGTTTGACTAGTACATCGTCAATGTATGTCATATTGGTAATTGCGTCAAGAGGTGCTTCTATGAGGGAAAGGGTTAAATAGATGATCCAGTTAATGTTAAATTTTCATGCCAGGTTTTTATTTTTGGGTTTAAAGTCGCACTACACCAATAGCTAAGGTTATATGGCGACTCTCCAGCTAATATTGGTGGAGGAACACCCCGGGTTACCTGTACCTGAGTAGTATTTAAGGCACGGACAGGGAACCAGGGTAGAACCATCGACCTTCCTCAAGCCAGCGGACTAGCTTCCTCACAGAAAAGATTTCTTCACCCCAAGTGAGATTCAAACCTACAGTGGTGAGACGCAAATGATTTGAAGTCAACGACCGTAACCACTCAAGCCACCCTGCAGGCTTTGTACCATCCGATTAGTACACAGGACACAGCACTACATGGCCTACTTTGTACAATTTGATTAGCATACAGCTGAGGCAAAACATAGTACACTGTCACATGACCGCCTGCTTTATCATATTTGCTAAGCAAAGAAGGTGCAATGCCTGCTTAAAATCTTTATCAACACTCCCATGTATAACACAGTGATGGCTACAGCATACAATTATCCATATTCATGATTTTTTCAGTAACCATTGCTGTTAGCATACATTAATAACTGGGCAACATTGAATGTCTCAAGGACAAAGTTGTAAGGCATACATACACATTAAAACATGCTTAAGATGAACCAACCAAGTGATGCATGACGTTCAGCATATCTTATCATAATGTATTTCCTGCCGAGTATGCTTAAACCATTAAACACCAAGTAACTGACATGGACTGGTCCATGATATTTTTAGACCAATAAATCAATAAGAACATTACATTTGAACAAAGTTCATTTATCAAAATGGGTAAATTTGTCTAAAAATAGTAATATTACTGGCAAAAAGTGCAGATCCTGATGAGATGGCTCATCATGAGCCAGCTCATCTGGATCTACACTTTTTGTAAGCCTACTTAGATATCTGTGGTGCTGAAAGGGTTAACCATACATGAATGAATTGCACTGGTGATGGTGAATAGGCTTAACATTCCTATCCTAACAATAAATCATTTCATTACAATACCATTATCATATGTATGTAATCAATATGGTATCAAGCATGTAGGTTATAGTAAAACACTACAATACCATATACAATTTGCAAATTTAAACAAAAGGTGAATAATATATCCGACTAAAGAATGTTATGTAGTCAACTCATTCAACACTACAAACCTCTAAAGTGGCTTACAAAAAGTGTAGATCCAGGTGAGCCGGCTCATCATGATCTGCACTTTTTGCCAGTAATATTACTATTTTTAGTAACTACCCATTTTGATAAATGAACTGGTCCAAATGTAATTTTCTTTATTAATTTATTGGTGTAAAAATATGCACCAGTCCATGTCAGTTACTTGGTGATGAATGGGTTAAAGATTAGCTAAATGGAGGTCTCTAACAAATAGGGACCGTTTCAAAGTTAATCAAATGTTACTAAATACAAATGTTTCCTTATTTAATTAGTTTGCTTATTATGAGTCAAGCTTAGGATAATGAATCAGTGAAATCAGTCAA
The DNA here is from genome assembly GCA_014843695.1 of Archivesica marissinica. Taxonomy (NCBI): domain Eukaryota; kingdom Metazoa; phylum Mollusca; class Bivalvia; order Venerida; family Vesicomyidae; genus Archivesica; species Archivesica marissinica. The sequence continues at coordinate 46,139,097 of CM026404.1, read as the reverse complement.
TTCATACAAGTATTTAACATTACCGTATGATTGATATCCTTAACTTCATTTTTTTGCAATTTTGATTCAATAGCGATAACTACATAATACATGTCTTTATTTCATTTTGAAACCAAAATTACCTCTATTGAAGTTAAAGTGCGTGAGCAGGTAGCTTAACAACTAGAACAGGAATGTGTAACATGGGCTAAAATGGTGGTTTTATTCACGATAGATGTGAAAGTAATAATACTCTAGTAATAAACATTGTTTATTTGTATGCCTACTGTGGACTGTCAGGCCCAATGTTTACCTGCATGTGTGGACTGTCAGGCCCAATGCTTACCTGCGTGTGTGGACTGTCAGGCCCAATGTTTACCTGCGTGTGTGGACTGTCAGGCCCAATGTTTACCTGCATGTGTGGACTGTCAGGCCCAATGTTTACATGTGTGTGTGGACTGTCTGACTCATTGTTTACCTGTGTGTTTGGACTGTCAGGCCCAATGTTTACCTGCATGTGTGGACTGTCAGACCCAATGTTTACCTGCGTGTGTGGACTGTCAGGCCCAATGTTTACCTGCGTGTGTGGACTGTCAGGCCCAATGTTTACCTGCATGTGTGGACTGTCAGGCCCAATGTTTACATGCGTGTGTGGACTGTCAGGCCCATGTGTGGACTGTCAGGCCCAATGTTTACATGTGTGTGTGGACTGTCTGACTCATTGTTTACATGCGTGTGTGGACTGTCTGACTCATTGTTTACCTGTGTGTTTGGACTGCCAGGCCCAATATTTACCTGCGTGTGTGCAGACTGACAGACATGTGCCCAATGTTTACCTACATGTGTGTAGACTGACAGACATGGGCCCAATGTTTACCTACATGTGTGTAGACCGACAGACATGGGCCCAATGTTTACCTACATGTGTGTAGACCGACAGACATGGGCCCAATGTTTACCTACATGTGTGTAGACTGACAGACATGGGCCCAACGTTTACCTGTGTGTGTAGACTGACAGACATGGGCCCAATGTTTACCTACATGTGTGTAGACCGACAGACATGGGCCCAATTTACCTACATGTGTGTTGACTGACAGACATGGGCCCAATGTTTACCTACATGTGTTGACTGACAGACATGGGCCCAATGTTTACCTACATGTGTGTAGACTGACAGACATGGGCCCAATGTTTACCTACATGTGTGTAGACTGACAGACATGGGCCCAATGTTTACCTACATGTGTGTAGACTGACAGACATGGGCCCAATGTTTACCTACATGTGTGTAGACTGACAGACATGGGCCCAACGTTTACCTACAGGTGTTGACTGACAGACATGGGCCCAATGTTTACCTACATGTGTTGACTGACAGACATGGGCCCAATGTTTACCTACATGTGTGTAGACTGACAGACATGGGCCCAATATTTACCTGCGTGTAGACTGACAGACATGGGCCCAATGTTTACCTACATGTGTTGACTGACAGACATGGGCCAATGTTTACCTACATGTGTGTAGACTGACAGACATGGGCCCAATGTTTACCTACATGTGTGTAGACTGACAGACATGGGCCCAATGTTTACCTGCGTGTGTAGACTGACAGACATGGGCCCAACGTTTACCTGCGTGTGTAGACTGACAGACATGGGCCCAATGTTTACCTACATGTGTGTAGACTGACAGACATGGGCCCAATATTTACCTACATGTGTGTTTGGACTGCCAGGCCCAATATTTACCTGCGTGTGTAGACTGACAGACATGGGCCCAATGTTTACCTACATGTGTGTAGACTGACAGACATGGGCCCAATGTTTACCTACATGTGTGTAGACTGACAGACATGGGCCCAATGTTTACCTGCGTGTGTAGACTGACAGACATGGGCCCAATGTTTACCTACCTGCATGTAGACTGACAGACATGGGCCCAATGTTTACCTGCGTGTGTGTTGACTGACAGACATGGGCCCAATGTTTACCTACATGTGTGTGTATTATCATATAAATATCCAATGTGTACCTGTGTTTGTGGATGAGAGCATTAAATGCTAGACCATCTCTCCAGCTGGTTGTGAAGTTACGAACATTGACGTTAGGGTAGCCAGCCGTCTTCATCTGGCACCAGAGTAACAAGGCGTCCTTGGCAGACCTTGTCTCACTGTTATCTGACTCCTCTATTGTGATGTCTTGAATCTACAATGGCAAGTTGCTACACATGTTTATCCTGCAGTATCACACGTCACACTAAAGGTTCTACCCAATACATGGATTCCACAATTATGTCAATCCCCAATTAATAGAAATTTAAATGTCTCCTCGATCAATTATATGTTATATTTCGGGTTTTACGCCTGCATCAGCACCATTTTGGGCTATATCGCCGGTGAGCAGTTTACTTAACAACACCTTTCCTGGGCAGGCTCCAGCGGTTAACCAGTACTTGGGTGTACCAACCTCCGTAAGAAACTGCCAACTGTCTCCTCGATCAAATACATTGAAATCTGCATCAAACAGCCAGCCTGGTAAGGGCAGGCAGTGGCTGCGTAATAGAGGTCAAATGTTTAATGAAATACTGCTTTGGGAGTCAGGAAGATGGTTGTTGAATGCCAGTTGCTTGCTTAATAAGGTTGCTATATTATTTGTTTACATTTTTCATACAAAATTGTCCAGTTAGCTACGCTGGCCATTGTAAAGCACTCCTTCTATTCAACTGCTGTATTTAATGGGTCATGTGTATTTTAACCCTGTTTTGTTGAAATTTATTAAATAATACCATATATGGATACAATCTCGCGCATTCTCACTTCTCCCATAAATTCTGACTAGGATGAGCTCTCAGGAGGCAGCTATTAGTTTTGACTGCATGTTCAAAAACAGTAGCTGTTCTTTCATAGTCAAACTTGTCATAAGCAGCCAGCCAAGGGAGTCAGAGAAAGTGGCTGCTTAGCACAGTTGGCTGCTTAGTAGAGGTCAAATATATAATAAAACGACCAATAGGGAATCTAGAAACTGGCTGCTTAATGCAGGTTGGCTGCTTAATGGAGGTGACCGCTAACACAGGTTTGCCTGTACATGTACCAGTATGTCACTGGTAATACTGATTTGAATGTGAATGATCTGGAAGACTGAGGGGGGTATAAGTTGTATATTAGATTAGAGATCCCCTGTGTAGTGTATAGTTATATAACACAGCATTGGATGACTAGGTAAGTAATCACACGTAAGCCGAGACAGTATAATATTGCAATCTGTCTGAAACCATATATCCTGAATCATCCAGGGCTCCTATCATTTCTTTATAAGACACATTTTAAAGGTGTCATCACAAAATATGTACATTGTATTATTGGTTCATATTTATGAAGAAATGTCTGCATTTGATGTTTGTAAAACAGTTACTACAGTAATTAAGCTCTTTATATTTTTGTTATTTGCTCAAGTGAAACTTTGCTGTCTTCATTCGATTATTTATCTTCTTTAATACATTAAGCAGTGTTTGTAAATATGTGGGCGAGGTTTAAAAGTTTAGACTTTATTTATTTTACAACGATTGCGAAGCATGTTTTAACAACTTATATTAATCACTCTCGTTGGCGCGGATGAAAGTGTATATTTGGTCATTCGTGTGGGAGGAAACCGGAGTACCCCGAGAAAACCCACTTGTCTGATCTGGCGACCACCGTACCATCTCACATACTTCTTGATGGTATTCGAGTTTGGTAGGGTCCTGAGATCAGTGATTGTGTATATGTGAGAGAGGTGATGGTATTCGAGTTTGGTAGGGTCCTGAGATCAGTGATTGTGTATATGTGGGAGAGGTGATGCTATTCGAGTTTGGTAGGGTCCTGAGATCAGTGATTGTGTATATGTGGGAGAGGTGATGGTATTCGAGTTTGGTAGGGTCCTGAGATCAGTGATTGTGTATATGTGAGAGAGGTGAAGATATTCGAGTTTGGTATTTTGGCAATTCCTCTGTCATTATGGGATTTATTATATAATTCTACTGTAATTCCCTGGTTCATACTAACATACCAATATACAATAGTCAACTATATCAAATTATATTCCATATATCATATTGATATTAGTAATTTGACAATGGGGCACCGCATAGTCTGCGACATAATATCAACATTATAAATTATACATAAAAAATAGCCACATCAGCCCTAAGGAATAAAGAATTTCCAGTCACATTTGTTCTATAGCATGCTCGATGGTATGTAAGTATGCATGGACACACCTGTATATTTACATCACAATTGCATTACCTTCGATGAACATATATGCCATGTTTGTATTTATTTTCGTATGAATTTCCTCACTAATGATATGCAGCTGACATTGTTGGGCAGCATTTCTCGCAAGACGCGTGTTACAGTTTACGCTATTCCAAGGATGATCCAATTACTTGTTCCGGTACACGGTACGTCATAAATCTGGTACACGGTACATCATAAATCTGGCCTACTGTACGTCATAAATCTGGCCTACGGTACACGGTACGTCATAAATCTGGCCTACGGTACATCATAAATCTGGCCTATGGTACATCATAAATCTGGCCTACGGTACACGGTACATCATAAATCTGGCCTAAGGTACACAGTACATCATAAATCTGGCCTATGGTACATCATAAATCTGGCCTACGGTACATGGTACATCATAAATCTGGCCTAAATACATTTAACTGCTAGATGTGATATTTCTTATTTTCGCCATTGAAAAATAATGTAAATATAAGTAATGAATCGTGGGTTAATAGTTTCCATAGTAGATCAGTGTCCGAGGTTATAACACTTTTCTCAGATCTCAAACTCAAGCTCAAATGATTTGATTGGTTGATTCTGAGTTTTACTGCCATCTGAACCAATTAGAAGCTTGAGACTGAGTTTGAGATAGGAGAAAAGTTTTATAACCTCGAGGCATGAACTACACTAAAGATAGCGTAGACACACTTTACGCACATACAATATAGTTCATACCCTGATGGAAACTATTAACCAGCGACTAATTCCTTAAATAGTTGCACATCATTGTTAAATTTGGGGCACATCAACACAGGAATATAACTCCATTACTTTCTAAACCATTGAGTGAATGGACTTACAAACTTCTTCTAGCATTGATGTGATCCGAGAGGCGAGCTGTCAATGATGGATAACATTCATGACACTTGTCCTGGTACCATTACAATATGAATTTGCGTTTCTTGACTTACCTGGAATCGTAGAATAATGGTCCATATGAGACCGAGTGTGAGTCTGTTACTACCATCCACAATATCGTGGGCTCCCATGTTCTCCAAGTGTACACGCTGTTCGTGCAAAAATGTGAGTGCTTTGTCAACGTTCTCCAAACAATGAATTCTCATTTTGCCTTTAGTTGGTCGTGGCTGAAAATACAAAAATATCAATGAAACTAAGTTATTGAGAGTTTCTAATGACAAGGTTCGGAAAACTGCCGTATTATCATAGATATAAATACAAGTACGTCCCGACGTATACAAACCCTGGCATACAAATAACAAGCCATAGTTGTACATAAACCACTGAGCTATCTTCTAATAATGCCACGATAATTGGTTTGTAATTACCTTGGTGCAAGAATACAAACAATATATATCACATTATTAAACAATATTCCAGTCGGAAAAAGTCATAATTTGAAGCCTTTAAGTGTATTAATGTTTTCCGACTGCAGGCGTGTAATTATGTACACACAATATAGCGTGAAGCTGTATTATATATAACATGCAGAACAGTTACACGGTCAATTTCATGAAAAAAATTGTTTTATAACACAACACTCCATTTTGTTTACAGTGTTTCAGGTTTGTGTTCAGGTTATTTGACCTTATAATAATTATACTTTCAAATGAGATTTTTACAGCTAATACTATGTACATTATAATGGAGCATGAAGGAGCTATAACAACACGTTATTGGTAAAGATCCAGGCAAATCTTGCACAAATGTATCCCCCGATATGGTACATAGTTGTACGTACTGTATCATAGGAATGCAAGCACGGTGGATGGATGGTATGACATGGAACAGATTGGACAGATTCACTCACACTATGTTTTGAGCTATGACCCTCAGATGAACAGAAAGATAAAATAGTGGGTCAGGGAAGACCGACAGACCAGGCATATGGAACTGAGCAGATCTGGCCTCAGAAGGACAGATAGATCGACATTGACCTTGGTGGACTGATGGATCAACAACAAAAATTGGCCTCGAGTGGACAGATGGTTTGACATGGCCTCGGGCGAACAGATGGGCCGACATCATAGAATGGATGGAGTACTACTGAAATGCTGAGCTACCATTTTGTTCATTCAGTTACATAAGAGAATATGCATACATAAAATAAGACTTCATAAAGAGATACATCACATTATTGATGCCTAGGTACAGACGGAAGGATAGACATCGATTCAGGACTAGTATACTCATGCATGTGCATGCTGCATCAAGAGATGGAAATAAAACAAGAACACATTCTGACTACCAGTAACCAAAGGGGAAATAAATAGTGTTTCAAGTTTGCCCTCCATCAAATATTTACATGAACTTCTACGAAAACAAAAGCTAGAGAACTTATCAGAGCAATCTGAATATGCTAGCTTTTATCTGCATTCATCAGTAGCATCGCTGGATATAGGTGCTTCATAAATACCACTCATGTTACCAGCCTGGATATAGGTGCTTCATAAATACCATCCATGTTACCAGCCCTCATACTTTCTGGCACAGTGCCTTTGGTATTCATGATTATGAAAATATTTACATCTGCAACCAACACCCAACAAGAACGTATTTCAAATAATATAAATACACTGAACAAACATGTATTTATTAACCGATGCACTTAGCTAAAATCAATCATTTGTAACAGGGCCATGGTCGGAGGTTATAAAACTTTTCTCAAGCTCAAGTGATTCAATTGGTTGATTCTGAGCTTTACACTCGTCTGAACCAATCAGAAGCTAGAGACTACAAATACACACAACTACATCTGAGAAATAACAGTGTTAAATTACCATATAAATGCACATTCCACTGCTTCTAATTGCAATTTCAAAACGACATATTTAAGTGCTTATATAGAAATAACTTCATTTATTCATGTTAAATTAGAGGATTTCACTCAGAGAGATGCAAACCATCCTACTAGTAGTATTTGACACAAGAACAAATGCTTGATTTCACATGACCTTGAAACCATGAAACCAACATCGAAAGCACTAATAAACAGTTAGAACAGTGTGTGTCCATCTTCACACAAACATGGAAATGGTAAATAGACAGGTAGCAGAGGGGGGTTAACATCCCACAAACATGGAAATGGTAAATAGACAGGTAGCAGAGGGGGGTTAACATCCCACAAACATGGAAATGGTAAATAGACAGGTAGCAGAGGGGGGTTAACATCCCACAAACATAGGAGTGGTAAATAGACAGGTAGCAGAGGGGGGTTTAACATCCCACAAACATAGGAGTGGTAAATAGACAGGTAGCAGAGGGGGGCAAAAAAACAAAAACAAACAAACAAAAACACAAAACAAAAAACAAACAAAAAACAAACAAAACAAAAAAACAACACCACACAAACAAAAAAAAAAACAACAAAAAAACAAAAAAACACAAACAAAAAAACAACAAAACACCCACAAACAAAAAACATCCCACAAACATAGAAATGGTAAATAGACAGGTAGCAGAGGGGGGTTTAACATCCCACAAACATAGGTGTGGTAAATAGACAGGTAGCAGAGGGGGGTTTAACATCCCACAAACATGGGAGTGGTAAATAGACAGGTAGCAGAGAGGGGTTTAACATCCCACAAACATGGGAGTGGTAAATAGACAGGTAGCAGAGAGGGGTTTAACATCCCACAAACATGGGAGTGGTAAATAGACAGGTAGCAGAGGGGGTTTAACATCCCACAAACATGGAAATGGTAAATAGACAGGTAGCAGAGGGGGGGTTAACATCCCACAAACATGGAAATGGTAAATAGACAGGTAGCAGAGGGGGGTTAACATCCCACAAACATGGAAATGGTAAATAGACAGGTAGCAGAGGGGGGTTAACATCCCACAAACATAGGAGTGGTAAATAGACAGGTAGCAGAGGGGGGTTTAACATCCCACAAACATAGGAGTGGTAAATAGACAGGTAGCAGAGGGGGGTTTAACATCCCACAAACATAGGTGTGGTAAATAGCAGGTAGCAGAGGGGGTTTAACATCCCACAAACATGGGAGTGGTAAATAGACAGGTAGCAGAGGGGGTTTAACATCCCACAAACATGGGAGTGGTAAATAGACAGGTAGCAGAGGGGGGTTTAACATCCCACAAACATGGGAGTGGTAAATAGACAGGTAGCAGAGGGGGGGTTAACATCCCACAAACATGGAAATGGTAAATAGACAGGTAGCAGAGGGGGGGTTAACATCCCACAAACATGGAAATGGTAAATAGACAGGTAGCAGAGGGGGGTTAACATCCCACAAACATGGAAATGGTAAATATACAGGTAGCAGAGGGGGGGGGGTTAACATCCCACAAACATGGAAATGGTAATAGACAGGTAGCAGAGGGGGGTTAACATCCCACAAACATGGAAATGGTAAATAGACAGGTAGCAGAGGGGGGTTAACACCACAAACATGGAAATGGTAAATAGACAGGTAGCAGAGGGGGGGGGTTAACATCCCACAAACATGGAAATGGTAATAGACAGGTAGCAGAGGGGGGGTTAACATCCACAAACATGGAAATGGTAAATAGACAGGTAGCAGAGGGGGGTTAACATCCCACAAACATAGGAGTGGTAAATAGACAGGTAGCAGAGGGGGGTTTAACATCCCACAAACATAGGAGTGGTAAATAGACAGGTAGCAGAGGGGGGTTAACATCCCACAAACATAGGAGTGGTAAATAGACAGGTAGCAGAGGGGGGTTTAACATCCCACACACATAGGAGTGGTAAATAGACAGGTAGCAGAGGGGGGTTAACATCCCACAAACATGGAGTGGTAAATAGACAGGTAGCAGAGGGGGGGGTTTAACATCCCACAAACATAGGAGTGGTAAATAGACAGGTAGCAGAGGGGGGGGGTTAACATCCCACAAACATGGAAATGGTAAATAGACAGAGTAGCAGAGAGGGGGTTAACATCCCACAAACATGGAAATGGTAATAGACAGGTAGCAGATGGGGGGTTTAACATCCCACAAACATGGAAATGGTAAATAGACAGGTAGCAGAGGGGGGGGGGGTTAACATCCCACAAACATAGGAGTGGTAAATAGACAGGTAGCAGAGGGGGGTTTAACATCCCACAAACATAGGAGTGGTAAATAGACAGGTAGCAGAGGGGGGTTTAACATCCCACAAACATAGGAGTGGTAAATAGACAGGTAGCAGAGGGGGGTTTAACATCCCACAAACATGGGAGTGGTAAATAGAC
>CM026404.1:46072284-46128614 GCA_014843695.1 Archivesica marissinica | reverse complement strand
ACAGGTAGCAGAGGGGGGTTTAACATCCCACAAACATAGGTGTGGTAAATAGACAGGTAGCAGAGGGGGGTTTAACATCCCACAAACATGGGAGTGGTAAATAGACAGGTAGCAGAGAGGGGTTTAACATCCCACAAACATGGGAGTGGTAAATAGACAGGTAGCAGAGAGGGGTTTAACATCCCACAAACATGGGAGTGGTAAATAGACAGGTAGCAGAGGGGGGGGTACATATAGGGGTTTTTTCTACAGCGGAATAGCCCAGCCATGCCATTTTGCCTTTGTTTCAATTTCTTTATAGTGACTATATAACTTAGAACTCGTCCGGACTTTTTTCACCAATATGTACTGCCTAACTACCTCTTTGATCATTCACCGTAGGTTAGCAAAATATTCTAGGGGCAAACCCCAAAATACCGCACCTACATCTCAAAACCTTGGGGCAAACCCCAAAATACCCCTCCTACACCTCAAAACGTAATACTGCATCTTTTCTGACCCACCTTGCCCGTTTTTCCCCTCTGGAATAAACCCTAATATAGACAAAGATTGTGTAATGGTGAGAGAAAAGATAAAGAAACAACACTCCAATCTGAGACAGCTGCTATGGGCACAATCACCATCATGGTGTAAATGAAACTGTTATAAAATCTTATTGATTCCATCTGACCCTGTGATGCTTATCAATAAATAATTACCCTCAGAAATTGCCTAATAGAGAACTCAGGTAGGCAATCAGTAAGCATATTTGCTACATTTCCGGTAGATTCATGCAGAATTATAGTCTAGACTGATCAGTTGGGAGTCACCTGGAGCTTGGATGCCTACCTGGAACATTCCTATAGTATACACAGGCCATTCCAAAGGCTACAGCTGACAGGGGATCTACAAGGAGTATTCCATTAGTCGGGACATTCCAAAGGTTACAGCTGACAGGGGATCTACAAGGAGTATTCCATTAGTCGGGACATTCCAAAGGCTACAGCTGACAGGGGATCTACAAGGAGTATTCCATTAGTCGGGACATTCCAAAGGCTACAGCTGACAGGGGATCTAAAAGGAGCATTCCATTAGTCGGGATATTCCAAAGGCTACAGCTGACAGAGGATCTACAAGGAGCATTCCATTAGTCGGGACATTCCAAAGGCTACAGCTGACAGGGGATCTACAAGGAGCATTCCATTAGTCGAGCCATTCCAAAGCTACAGCTGACAGGGGATCTACAAGGAGCATTCCATTAGTCAGGCCATTCCAAAGCTACAGTTGACAGGGATCTACAAGGAGCATTCCATTGTCGGGCCACCAAAACACACAACAAACACCAACATTCCAAAGGCTACAGCTGACAGGGACACAAACACCAAGATCTACAAGGAGCATTCCATTAGTGGGACATTCCAAAGGCTACAGCTGACAGGGGATCTACAAGGAGCATTCCATTAGTCAGGCCATTCCAAAGGCTACAGTTGACAGGGGATCTACAAGGAGCATTCCATTAGTCGGGCCATTCCAAAGGCTACAGCTGACAGGGGATCTACAAGGAGCATTCCATTAGTCGGGACATTCCAAAGGCTACAGCTGACAGGGGATCTACAAGGAGCATTCCATTAGTCGGGACATTCCAAAGGCTACAGAATCTGACAGGGGATCTACAAGGAACATTCCATTAGTCGGGACATTCCAAAGGCTACAGAATCTGACAGGGGACATCCACAGACACAACATGTAATTATTAATTGGTAGAGAACATGGCCACATACCAGTCTTTCTCCGGAGAGTATCTCGAGCAGTTTCATGAGCATCTTTCCATCACGCAGATCAATATAGAGGTCATTGATCCGACACCCTATACGTGCCAGGTGAGAGTTCACCCATTTCTGAAATGTCTTCTTCTGTACTGACTCTCTCTCATCTGAAAGGAATAATTGTGTTACATCATGAAATATGTTTATCATTACTGACTCTCTCACATCTAAAAGGAACCCTCATTATTTCACCATTATATATATAGCAGTAAATGGCTCCTGGGGTGGAATTTCTTACATAAATTTGTTCAGTGAGTATGGTGTTCAGGTCACTTTATGACAAGTAAAATTATATTTTATCGCCTATAAGTTGCAATCATCCCCCATCACTCTCCATCATCATTAGCCATTGCTGCATACAGTTATTTGTGCAATTATATAATAGTCTGTACACATTGTCCTAACAGAACATCGTATGTAATAACTATATGCCAATTTGAGAATCCCACCAACCTATAAAAACTAACAAACAACATAAAATTGATAATACTTAGTTTAAACTTTATTTATTTTACAACGATTGCGAAGCAAGTTTTAACAACTTATATTAATCACTCTCGTTGGCGAGGATGAAAGCGTATATGTGATCATTTGTGTGGGAGGAAACCGGAGCACCCGGAGAAAACCCATCTGTCCGATCTGGCGACCACAGTACCATCTCGCATACTTCCGGTCCGAGGATCGAACCCGGGTTGCATTGGTGAGAAGCGAGCGCAGATTAAAACTTAAAAAAAAAATCTCTCAATAAAACAATTATATTTCTGCCTTATAGATCATTCTGAATGAAAGAGCTCTTACGTCTGCGCAAATATCAGTTTATGTCTTATATAAATACGGCAAAATCAACAGACGCTATTGTGATAATTATATAAAATTGTTCTAATCATCTCCTGAGAAATAAGCTGGATTCCAAACAAGCACAACTATCTAGCAATAAACACTGTGACCACTAGGGGTGTAACGATGCATCGAAATATCGATGCATCGCAATAGACAGCGTCACGATAGTCAACCATCGATGGTAAATATGACCATCGATAGTATTGACTATTGCGGCAGTACTATCGCAATAGTTTCGATAGTTGCAAAGGGTGGCGAAATCGGTCATTTATTACGCCGGGAAGTAGATTTTCGAATGTAACTTGTCCGTGGACAAGTAAAAATACCGGCTAGTGCATTTACTTCATGTTCCCATGGCATTTAAATCGTATTTTAATGAGAAAGCATCGGCGAATTTTCCTGTGGAACTTCCGCAATGAACACAAGCCAGCCGACAACGGTGGCGGACAATAACCTGAATAAGAACCGGAAATGTCAAGAGTTATCGCCCGTCACATAAAAACTGTAAAATGCGGTGGGTATGTAATTTATTTTCCGCTCAAAACAAGCCAGCTGTCAATAAGAAAAACTACTGTCGAAAATGGCTTCTTTGGTACTGAATAGTGAGCAAAGTAGGCGATGTGACCCCATAATCCCGGGTATGGGTAATTTAAAGTGCTATAGCGCATGCGTCAGTTACAAGTATACTACGCGGTCGCTAAATCAATATACGGGAACGGATACGTGACGCAGCCTTATTATTGAAGACGACAGGTAAACAATCATGTAACTTAGCGGGACTGTGTATCGATTTTTAAATAAGGTTGGTTTATATTATTTAAAAAAATAAAGTTCGGATATACGGGCAAGTGGGTTTTCACTACGGACAAGTAAATTAGTGCAGTGTGTTCGATGTCATGATAATAAAGAAACATTGCATGCTAATAAATAAATACACAAAACTTATGTATTCCATGCGAAACAGAATTTTTTTAAAAAATTAATATGTATTTACACAATACTATTGCAATAGTCCTACAACTATCGCAATACTATCGCAATACTATTGCAATAGTATTTTAACTATCGCAATACTATCGCAATAGTAAAATTGACCACAATAGTCACCCCTAGTGACCACTGTGCCACCGCAACTATTAACTCCAAGAGATGGTTGCATAATAAACGCTGATCAAATGATCCTCAATGCACAATACTTATATAGATGATAGATGACATGTGAAAATCAGATGTCATGACTTGCTCATGTATAAATCTTTTAATAATTGCAAACTGAAATATTTAGATTCCATATACATGTACCAGGGCAACTAAAAACCAAGTGTAGCTCTGGGGAAAGCAGAGTTGGGCTAACTGAGAGCAAACTTGGAACAAACAACTTCACACTGACACAATGATAACAGATTCTAGTGGACAGAACTGGAGTATCACAGCAGAATGCACATGTTTTAAAAAATAAGATTAGATCAAATGAATCGTTCTCCCTTCCTCACTGCCTAACCGCCAAAACTGAACAACAGTTTTAATTACTTTGAAGTGAACACTTAGTAAAATGCACAACAACTTTAGAGCACATTCTTAAAATTACATGACACAAAGCTATGTACCGCCTTATATAGTCCTTGATGTGTGTACACAATACAAGTCTAGCTTGATGGCCCACGTACCTGCTGAGGACAACAACAAGCACAGCAATACAGGGAGACAAACACCCAACTTCTACTACTAGTACAGATGATTCATGGTAGCCCATGTACCTGCTGAGGACAACAACAAGCACAGCAATACAGGGAGACAAACAACCAACTTCTACTACTAGTACAGACGATTCATGGAAGCCCATGTACCTGCTGAGAGCAACAACAAGCACAGCAATACAGGGAGACAAACAACCAACTTCTACTACTAGTACAGACGATTCATGGAAGCCCATGTACCTGCTGAGAGCAACAAGCACAGCAATACAGGGAGACAAACAACCAACTTCTACTACTAGTACAGACGATTCATGGAAGCCCATGTACCTGCTGAGGACAACAACAAGCACAGCAATACAGGGAGACAAACAACCAACTTCTACTACTAGTACAGATGATTCATGGAAGCCTATGTACCTGCTGAGAGCAACAACAAGCACAGCAATACAGGGAGACAAACACCCAACTTCTACTACTAGTACAGATGATTCATGGTAGCCCATGTACCTGCTGAGGACAACAACAAGCACAGCAATACAGGGAGACAAACAACCAACTTCTACTACTAGTACAGACGATTCATGGAAGCCCATGTACCTGCTGAGAGCAACAAGCACAGCAATACAGGGAGACAAACAACCAACTTCTACTACTAGTACAGACGATTCATGGAAGCCCATGTACCTGCTGAGGACAACAACAAGCACAGCAATACAGGGAGACAAACAACCAACTTCTACTACTAGTACAGATGATTCATGGAAGCCTATGTACCTGCTGAGAGCAACAACAAGCACAGCAATACAGGGAGACAAACACCCAACTTCTACTACTAGTACAGATGATTCATGGTAGCCCATGTACCTGCTGAGGACAACAACAAGCACAGCAATACAGGGAGACAAACAACCAACTTCTACTACTAGTACAGATGATTCATGGAAGCCCATGTACCTGCTGAGAGCACCAACAAGCACAGCAATACAGGGAGACAAACAACCAACTTCTACTACTAGTACAGATGATGCATGGAAGCCCATGTACCTGCTGAGAGCAACAACAAGCACAGCAATACAGGGAGACAAACACCCAACTTCTACTACTAGTACAGATGATTCATGGAAGCCCATGTACCTGCTGAGAGCAACAACAAGCACAGCACTACAGGGAGACAAACACCCAACTTCTACTACTAGTACAGATGATTCATGGTAGCCCATGTACCTGCTGAGGACAACAACAAGCACAGCAATACAGGGAGACAAACAACCAACTTCTACTACTAGTACAGATGATTCATGGAAGCCCATGTACCTGCTGAGAGCACCAACAAGCACAGCAATACAGGGAGACAAACAACCAACTTCTACTACTAGTACAGATGATGCATGGAAGCCCATGTACCTGCTGAGAGCAACAACAAGCACAGCAATACAGGGAGACAAACACCCAACTTCTACTACTAGTACAGATGATTCATGGAAGCCCATGTACCTGCTGAGAGCAACAACAAGCACAGCACTACAGGGAGACAAACACCCAACTTCTACTACTAGTACAGATGATTCATGGTAGCCCATGTACCTGCTGAGGACAACAACAAGCACAGCAATACAGGGAGACAAACAACCAACTTCTACTACTAGTACAGATGATTCATGGTAGCCCATGTACCTGCTGAGGACAACAACAAGCACAGCAATACAGGGAGACAAACACCCAACTTCTACTACTAGTACAGATGATTCATGGAAGCCCATGTACCTGCTGAGGACAACAACAAGCACAGCAATACAGGGAGACAAACACCCAACTTCTACTACTAGTACAGACGATTCATGGAAGCCCATGTACCTGCTAAGGACAACAACAAGCACAGCAATACAGGGAGACAAACAACCAACTTCTACTACAGATGATACATGGAAGCTACACTGCTCATATACTTCTATGTCACAGGTAATGTGTTAATTGCCATTGAACCAATATTTGACTATCAGATAAGCATGGTTTACATGCCATATTTAAACAAATACCAGAAGATATTCTCAAATATCCCTGTCATTCCTCCAAGGTCTAGTGACCTTGCTATTTCAACTGCATGACTTAATAGTTATGGTAATATTGCTGCTGTCTGCAGTATTATAATAACTGAATAAAATTAATAAACTAATAGCATACTACAATATATATTCACAAGCAGAAAAGATCTATTGGTAATTATAATGACTCCATATTGTTCTCCAATTTGACACACAACAAATCTTGTCGAAGGTTGATTAACCTATATAATATACGTCCAGAAGTACCATCATTCCATGTAACGTAAAGTTCCGCTTAATAGTTACAAAAGAAAATTCACTGATTTATTCCATATACATGTACCTACCTGCAAGCTGCTTAATTTTTCCTTGAATTAGTTTTTCGGTAATCTCCGCGGATGAGTGATGAAATAGTCGCACCTCTGTCGGATAAGCCGACCCATTTTGATCCATTTTATGCATCAACTATAATCCCAATCCGTTTTTCACTAATTATATTTATAAACACTATCAACTAATCCGAACTGTGTGCCCTTCCCAATTTGTTAGAGACAACTTCCTTTACTTAAGTTTATATCCGGCCATTATAATGAGCACAGCTTAATATTTCACAGCTTAAAGAGTCCAAATGTAAACGACCTCAGCTCAAGTGTTCGTCCCAAACTCGTTATCTTACATACAATCTCGATCATAACTAGAGTTTCAAATGCATAAGGACAATAAGTCTGCTGATAATAGCATCTTAATAACACATTACACAGTTAAATTTAAATACAAGGTGACTGCAGAGTGTCATTTCAGTTATTCAAAACAACTGGGCCGACACAGAAGAAAACTGTAATTAATATAGCTTCGTGACAACTAAGATATTGTTTGAAAAGGGAACTTAATAACTTGTATGAATTCATTTGAGCTGCCAATTAATTTGTAAAGCAGACATGAAATTCAAGCTATGTCAAGCTGAGGTATATTCATATGAAATAAAGACAAACTTGCACAGATATACCAGATCAACTAACAGGATAACACTGAAATAATACATTACATGTTTGTGCAATTTGTAATCTGGAACAAGTGTTAGAGCTTACAGATGGAATAACAAACACATTAGAAGGAGATATTAAAGAAACTCATCATTTAAAACATGGTGCAATTAAGACCTCTAATGCAGTGGCATAAGATTCATTGAGAGAAAAGAAGCTACTGAACAGTAATTGTGTGATTAACCCATTATTCCACAACAAAAGAGACCAAATACTCATTGTATCTCCATACTGCTGATAAACAATAGGCACACTGTCCTACATCAATATCTACGGAAATAGATAACAGCGGCAAACTAGGGCTATATAGATTATGTGGGAACATATAAAGGGGTTGGTTGTATGCCGCTTATGTGGAGTAACGGGTTAAGAGACAGCATCAAGTGACAAATCTGATACACAGAACAATAAGAGAATATGACAACACTACCAATAGTATAGTTATGCTGAAATAAGTACCAATTGCTGGACGGCATGTACTACAATATGGCATTTTTGAATTTCTCAAATCCACTGATGACAGTGCTGCATTGTGAGACAGCACTGATGTGCTCAGCAATGTTTCAGATGTAGAAACAATGATTGGAGATGGAAATACATTGAACAGTGAATGGAAACAGATGGAAATAAATGAATAATCCGGGAATAACTAATCAAGTTATGAAATATTTATTATTGTGTGGTCATCGATAGTGAATTGGAGAGAACATAAATGGAATAAACATATGCAGAGAGTGACAGAAGGCATTGCGATATACAGAACATAATAATTTTGCAGACAAACTTCATTGAAGTAGCCAGTCAATGCTAATACAGCTATATCAATAGAGTGATGAATATAATCAGGTACCGGGGAAACATAATACAACAAATATAAAATTATAAGGCAATGCAGCAACTAGATATGGACAATCATAGTGGTGCTCTTCATTGCAGGGTGGTTAAATATGGTCATCAGATGATAAAATGGACAGATAGAACAAGAACAGCCAGATAATAAAACTGGCAGATAGAACAAGAACAGCCAGATGATAAAACTGACATATAGAACAAGAACAGCCAGATGATAAAACTGACAGATAGAACAAGAAGAACAGCCAGATGATAAAACAGACAGATAGAACAAGAAGAACAGCCAGATGATAAAATGGACAGATAGAACAAGAACAGCCAGATAATAAAACTGACAGATAGAACAAGAACAGCCAGATGATAAAACTGACAGATAGAACAAGAACAGCCAGATGATAAAATGGACAGATAGAACAAGAACAGCCAGATGATAAAACTGACAGATAGAACAAGAACAGCCAGATGATAAAACAGCCAGATAGAACAAGAAGAACAGCCAGATGATAAAACGGACAGATAGAACAAGAACAGCCAGATGATAAAACTGACAGATAGAACAAGAACAGCCAGATGATAAAACTGACAGATAGAACAAGAACAGCCAGATGATAAAACAGACAGATAGAACAAGAACAGCCAGATGATAAAACTGACAGATAGAACAAGAACAGCCAGATGATAAAACTGACAGATAGAACAAGAAGAACAGCCAGATGATAAAACTGACAGATAGAACAGATGATCAAACTACAATAAGAGGACATTGAAGATTAAAAATGGGAGTTGCAGCAAAACAGAAGGTAAGTTTTGCCTCTGGTTAATGCTAGCATAACAACCTCTTATTGTCTCATCATGCATGGAATGCATGCCCAAATGAAACTGTCCAAATGATGGTTAATCAGAGATCAAATTTCAATCAGTGTAATACAGTTACATTAGATGAATGACAAAGCACTTCAGTGTTCATTAGAAAACTCTAACCATGAGAATGTGTATCAACTCACTTACAGCGATAGTTTCTGTTAATTCGAGGTCTTATCGAAAGCTCATTTTCGCATAGCACTTTCCGCCCTGATCCGATGGTGGAATTTCTGACCAATATTTTGAAGCTTTTCGGACATGAACGGTTATAAATGTGTGCATTGGTGTTAAGAATAATCCTAAACATAGATATTAAGAACGTTAATAATATATCGTATTACCGTTGTGCATGTCATTTAGCTGTTTGAAGTCGACAGGTGAAATTCTTCCATTTTTTCTACGCAGTCTTCACAAAAAAAATCCGGATGATTTATTATTTAGTACATTACATGCGTATGAACAATTGGATATTAAACGAAATCTTATTTGGTTCACCGTAATGGCACGGAGATTAATCTTGTAAACATTTTCGTCTATTTTGATTTCTATTTTTGTTTTTCGCAATAATTAAATATTCAAAATGGCCGATTTGGAATGGTGAAACTCTGCCATGAAATTTAAACGTTGATTTCATGTATAATATTGTGTCAAGAGACGTTATTGACTGTGCAGAATTCAAACAACGGTATGTGTGTTCATATTGTTAACAATTTTAATTTATAAAAGCGACTTTTTAGAATATAAAATATGCTACGCGTAATTGAGGTTTAGCGTTTAGACTTTGAAAAATGCCTGGATAGTAAAATGTCACATTTTTCAAGTCTAAATAGTTGGACTATTACAGCGACTGCTTCAGCGAGACATGCTTGCATCTACCAATCAGTTCAGTTTCCATACAGCCATCGTTAGAAATGTGTGCATTATCAAGGTAATTTCATGACAATTTCACCAATTGCTCCTAGACATAATAACTTGCAGAAAGAAAAACATAGAATGAAACACTCATCAGTAACCTTATCTTATATCTCTGGCAGAGAAGAACATAGAATGAAAAACTCATCAACACCCTATCTCAGATCTGTGTGTACGGACATGATTACAGTAGATACAATGCACAAACAGCTGAGGTTCATCAACTGACACTGATGTTCATCATGACAATGCATCAAGATAAAGATTAATAAAAAATGTATAGGCTAGTAGGACAGAAACAATGGAATAGACAACAACAGAAGACATAATCTTGCAAGTGCCAAAGTAATTATGGCAATGTTGAGAATCATAAGCACATCTGTGAGTAATGCCAACAGAGGTCACAATTGCTGAAAGTAAGGTTCTTTCAATGTTCATCATTGGTCAACCATTATCAATCCATATCATATATTACATCAACCCATCCTATGGTAATATATATAATGCTATTATTATTAGTAGTAAACAAGATCATTATTTCCACTAAATAAGTATCTCCAAATTGAAATTGATTAACATCCATTCTATTTAATTATGTACATGACTGTGTAACATCCTTCTCTAAATAATTGTCCGGGGAAAACTTAAACACTTCTATAATCATCTACCCAACAGACAGAAATAAAGGGAACACTTTTTCTACACAATCATGTATATGGTAGTTATTTTTTATATTCATTTTAAGATGACACATGAGAACTTTTATAATTGATGACTTTGATTTTGAGTACTATTTTATCACTATGATGTACCATTTATTATGGTACAGAAGTTACAAACATATTTTTATTGACAATGGGGCAATATTTTATTGACTTGACTTTGACTTCATTATTCTGTGTATTAATACACTCATATTGCGAGAACTCTGATGCGAGCACTAGAGATGATAGTGATGAGGAAATGGGAATAGAAAGGCATATAGTCACATATTGAATTGGAATCAAATATTTGCAATTCAGCATTTGTATGGCGTATGCATTATCATAAAGATTACCCTTACTTACTTGGGATTATTCAAAATTCAAAAATCTAATGTTTTTCCTGAAACCCTTGGGAAACAGTCTAAATATATGTATAGTGTACTCAACTCAAGAAATTTCAACCCATGAACACATACTGTACTATAGCTTTGTAAATGTCACATTAATGCTTCTTCTCAACTAATTGCACCTACATGTAGAGGACCCCACTGGTTGTATACATGATAAATGGTTAAACAGTTGTCACACAATCTCTTGTATCTCATCACAAATGTACCCATATTCTCACATTGACATCACTTTCACACACACATACTTGATCTAAGTAATATTACCCTATAGGAGTGTTATAATATAATCTGCTCAGTCAGCTCTAGGCTATAAATATTGTGTAAATGTAATGAAATAACCTAGTTATATGAAATACAAACACTGTAGGTAATGTTAACCACCAAAAAATGGCAATTATCATATATATAACAATATAATCATTAAAGCGACACAATAGCATAGCGTATGGAATAAAACTATTATAAACATTTGAAATGTTACATTCAAGTAACAATTATTAATTATACTACACATTTTTCCATTATAATTTCAATAATTATTATCAGTAGGTAAACTGCGTTTTTTTGCCATATAACAAACTGAAAGTGGGAATGGACTTGAATCAATTTGCCCGATCCTGTTCGTAATGCATCATTCTGTATCGGCAATCAAGAAACCATCCAAGACAGCTGTTGCAACATCGTTGTTGCGTCACACATGCACATTAAACATTTGATACCCTTGTTGATAAACAATTTGTATCTAAGGTGGAACAATTTTATTTGATTTTTCCGTTTATGTGTGAATGTTTCGATTTTTAAAATACAGTCATTGGAAATTATATTCTTTAAATATCTGTCGATTGTTACCAAAAATACCTTTTATTCCGATAAGACTGTCGCTTTAATGTTATACATGCCTAACTCTTAGCATCAGGTTCATTTTGTAAATGCATTGTTATATTTAAGTATTTCTACACAATAGTCTACAGTATATTATTATGATTTTATTGCCATGTGTTGTAAATATATCTGGGAGAGGACTAGTCAAGTTTACAATAATTTATCTGCTTGTATGCATATAATTATACTCCTTTCCCTTGAAGATTTATATCTTTTTGATGAGACTGAAACATTTTGTATGGGTTTGAGCCAAGTCTGTCTTGTTCACTTTCTAGCAATATATTAGCAATTATCCTGAAATATGCAAATCTGCATGAATATTTCAGGAGAATTGTCTGTGTCCAATTTGAAACATTTGAAGGTACCGCTATTTGTCTGATTCCAAACTGTGTGCAGATCCATCTGCCAAGCAATGTTTGCTTACCAAAGACCTCTGACCAAATCATTTGATCCCAATAATGAAGAGTTGAGGTAAGGAATTGAGAGAGGATGATCCCCATAGGCTGTATATATAAATCAATGAATCCTCAATTAACTATTACTTTGCAAAGCCATAATTTTGCAATTATACCGTTCTGATGAATTATTTAATGTTAGTTGTACATTATCAGTAAACACCACAACGTAGACACATATAAATGTCAGTCATGGAACGTTTCTTGGCATACAGAGCGACTATGTACAGACTTGCAACATAATGCAACTAGAAGCATGCCAACGATGGATTTTCCATCTCAGAGCATGTGCAACATTCCTGGCACAATGACAATGCTCATTTCACACAAGTTTACTGGTTAATAGTACATGTCAGTAAACTGTCATCAGCGTGCGTTTTACATGTCTTAGTCACATTTACTGAAAGTCGGCAACAGTCAAATATTTCACTTTTCTTTATATAAATTTATTTTAGGTCGATTGCGAAACAAACTCTTACAATTTATATTAATCACTCTCGAGACCTCATTCCTGATGGAATCCATCGCCACAAGGGAGAGAGAAGAGGCAACGTGGAATTTAAATGCTTTGCCTACAGGCACAATCGTAACAGCTCCAGTGGGGCTTGAATGCCGGGCCTTTCACACCTGAAGCGAAAGCGCTATCATTCTTCCATATTCCTGATATGTATACAATAGTTTGATGAATTCTAAATTAAATGTTGCATTTGGAGGTGATGTAATGATCTGCCATGAATACAGACTATACTGTGTAACAGTGTAATCAATCCTCAAGCACTGCTGTCTGAACTGTTTTTTGTTTTTGTTTTTTTTAAATTTTGAGGCCCCTTTTCGAGTAACCCCGTTTATTTCTTTCTTGTATGTACATAAAAAGCATTTACACAATGTTACAACATAAATGATATCATAAGACGTTTGCCTTCCATGTATATACACAAAAGGGTTATTTCTGGATAAGTATCCCTAGTTTGAAAAATAAATTTTAAAGCAAAAAGAGAAGGGTGAGAAAAAAAAAAGCATATGGGTGATCGTTTCCATTTATTTAATTTCAAATTACACACAAAAAATATAAATAGAGGAATTAATTGATTATATAAAAGCTACCCACTTGGAGTTGTATTTTTCTAATTTGTCTGTTCGTAAAGCAATCTTCCGTTCTAAATTAATTCTAATATTTAGATAGC
This sequence comes from Archivesica marissinica, assembly GCA_014843695.1. Classification (NCBI taxonomy): domain Eukaryota; kingdom Metazoa; phylum Mollusca; class Bivalvia; order Venerida; family Vesicomyidae; genus Archivesica; species Archivesica marissinica. Next base: position 46,114,927 of record CM026404.1, on the reverse strand, counting down.
TTTTAAAGCATTCAAAACGTGGCAATTCTTTTCTACACTTCATTCTATATATAAAAGTCTGAACTGTTACCGTATAATGTAATGGTATTCAACTCATGTCCTAAGAGCTACATTAAGTTGTCACTTACCAGCTAAAGCCTTGATCCTTGATCTTTCAAACAATTTTGCAGAGTTGTTTCCCCCTTCAAAGTCTTCTTCGATTTGTCCTGGGTCCCAGCGGACCCCTGTAGTGGGCATATTTTCCACTTCAGTCATTGTGGCCCCCTTATGCCACTACACCCCTGAAAGAAGAGACGGAATTGATTAACGATATGAATCAATAAAATGTAACATGCACATAAATTTGGATAAAGAATACATGTGTCTATGTGTAATCGAAGCAAGGAGCTAGATAGATGGGCAACAGCAATGGAAAACATTCACAAATAATATACACATACCAACCAATAATATATACACATACCCAGATGGGTGCCAGATGGTATTAGCACTTGGTATTGAAAGAATCACTTTACATCTGTAGCAAATGATATAGTCCCATTGGGTGAACATTAGGAGCTAACTTTCAGTTGAATAGTGTTGATAGCCTATGTGACATTATGGTTAGGGGCCTAATTTGTAGTCTATTTTTGCCCATTATAGTGAATTATTAGCCCATATACCAAATGTTGGTGAATGATATTGGTATGCAAGTATATTGTTTAGTATATGAAAGGCATTTAGTCAAATATCATAAAGCAACCTCTAGAACGTTGTGTTCTCATGTATCATTCATTCACTGTCAATCAACAACTACATTCCATATGTATTGTTTGCTCAGCCTATTTTGGACTAACGAGGAACTTTGTAAACAATTTCTTAGTAGTATACCAGAATGATGCACTGCACTTGGGATAACTAGAAATGTTTATCTATTCTGATGGGAATAAAACACAGATTTTCCTATGCAATATCGTTGCAAAATTCTATGCCAGTAGACAGAACAGTATACATGTAGGCGACGACAATGACAGATGTCAAACTGTATGAACAATTTGGTTTTCTAGACAGTTTTAAAACAATATATATGTATATATAATTTACAACTCCTAATTACCCCATATGTGAATCATTAACTTTTCACAAGATTCAATATGTTCGGATTTGTAGGGGCTATAATTATATGTCTACTAAAATGTGCTAGATATTGATTCAAAACAAATACTTTGAAAATAAACAACGAAAGTGCTGTAACCATGCTTCATTAAATTAAATATTTGTCCAATTACAGATGTTTACAAAATGTATGGTTAATTAATGAATTTCTAGAACAATAGATTATTTATTGAGTAATTATTTATTTATCGACCATAAGGAATGAACAGTTTATGTCAATAGTTTACATGCTATGGGTAATGATCTAGACCTTCTTGGAGCTTTTTCAAGATTGATCTATATATGTTAACTTTTTGTTCCCTCCAAAAATTGTTGTCAACTAATTTCGCGACCAAAACAAACCAAGGTCAAACATATTTTCAGTGAGTGTGCTCTTTCTGCATATCCTATGTACATGTACAACTCAAGAAGCTCTACCGGTAGATAATTACCCATACCATAACTGTAATATATTGACATAAACGCATTCCATTAATATATATAATGCTACTTTCAATTTAGTCTAGAAGGAAGTGTTGAGGCCAATGTCAATAGTTTCCTAATGATACAATCAAATATTCACACTTTCAATTTAGTCTAGAAGGAAGTGTTGGGGCCAAGGTCAATAGTTTCTTAATGATACCATCAAATATTCACACCCAATTTTTAATGTAAAATCTGACTCCGAGTTTACAGAAGAGAGCTTAACAACACCAATTTCCTCTCGCATCAAATTTGTGCACAATTCATTGTATGTCAAATTATTTGTTTTTGCTGTGAACAGTTTTCACACTGTTTGAATGAAATGAACATTTTTAGATGCATCTCATAGAGTACTTCATTCTGGTTTGATGTTTAATATATTACCGATTTACAGAACTTATATTACAGAAAATGTCTGTACACACTGTATTATGCAAAGCTTGTCAACATAATACTTGGAACACTGCAAACAACTATTTATATCAACACATAATAATACCTATAGTGCACTGCAAACAAATGTGTCTCTGGACCTCCTGATATATGGGGCACTGCAAACAAATGTGTCTCTGGACCTCCTGATATATGGGGCACTGCAAACAAATGTGTCTCTGGACCTCCTGATATATGGGGCACTGCAAACAAATGCATCTCTGGACCTCCTAATACATGGGGCACTGCAAACAAATGTGTCTCTGGACCTCCTAATACATGGTGCACTGCAAACAAATGTGTCTCTGGCCCTCCTAATACATGGTGCACTGCAAACAAATGTGTCTCTGGACCTCCTAATACATGGGGCACTACAAAAAATGTGTCTCTGGACCTCCTGATATATGGGGCACTGCAAACAAATGCGTCTCTGGACCTCCTAATACATGGGGCACTACAAACAAATGTGTCTCTGGACCTCCTGATATATGGGGCACTGCAAACAAATGCGTCTCTGGACCTCCTGATATATGGGGCACTGCAAACAAATGCGTCTCTGGACCTCCTAATACATGGGGCACTGCAAACAAATGTGTCTCTGGACCTCCTGATATATGGGGCACTGCAAACAAATGCGTCTCTGGACCTCCTAATACATGGGGCACTGCAAACAAACGTGTCTCTGGCCCTCCTAATACATGGGGCACTGCAAGCATTAGCAACTACTTATCCTTGCATCTTTTAAAAGTTGGTGCACTGCAAGCAATTATTTGTCCTTGCTTCTCATAATACTTGGTGCACTGCAAGCAACTATTTGACCTTGCATCTCATAATACTTGGTGCACTGCAAGCAACTATTTGACCTTGCATCTCACAACACTTGGTGCACTGCAAGCAACTATTTGTCCTTGCTTCTCATAATATTTGGTGCACTGCAAGCAACTATTTGTCCTTGCTTCTCATAATATTTGGTGCACTGCAAGCAACTATTTGTCCTTGCTTCTCATAATATTTGGTGCACTGCAAGCAACTATTTGACCTTGCTTCTCATAATACTTGGTGCACTGCAAGCAACTAGTTGTCCTTGCTTCTCATAATACTTGGTGCACTGCAAGCAACTATTTGTCCTTGCTTCTCATAATATTTGGTGCACTGCAAGCAACTATTTGTCCTTGCTTCTCATAATATTTGGTGCACTGCAAGCAACTATTTGACCTTGCTTCTCATAATACTTGGTGCACTGCAAGCAACTAGTTGTCCTTGCTTCTCATAATACTTGGTGCACTGCAAGCAACTATTTGTCCTTGCTTCTCATAATATTTGGTGCACTGCAAGCAACTATTTGTCCTTGCTTCTCATAATAGTTGGTGCACTGCAAGCAACTGTTTATCCTTGCTTCTCATAATACTTGGTGCACTGCAACCAACTATTTGTCCTTGCTTCTCATAATATTTGGTGCACTGCAAGCAACTATTTGTCCTTGCTTCTCATAATATTTGGTGCACTGCAAGCAACTATTTGTCCTTGCTTCTCATAATAGTTGGTGCACTGCAAGCAACTGTTTGTCCTTGCTTCTCATAATACTTGGTGCACTGCAAGCAACTATTTGTCCTTGCTTCTCATAATATTTGGTGCACTGCAAGCAACTATGTGTCCTTGCTTCTCATAATATTTGGTGCACTGCAAGCAACTATTTGACCTTGCTTCTCATAATACTTGGTGCACTGCAAGCAACTAGTTGTCCTTGCTTCTCATAATACTTGGTGCACTGCAAGCAACTATTTGTCCTTGCTTCTCATAATATTTGGTGCACTGCAAGCAACTATTTGTCCTTGCTTCTCATAATATTTGGTGCACTGCAAGCAACTATTTGACCTTGCTTCTCATAATACTTGGTGCACTGCAAGCAACTAGTTGTCCTTGCTTCTCATAATACTTGGTGCACTGCAAGCAACTATTTGTCCTTGCTTCTCATAATATTTGGTGCACTGCAAGCAACTATTTGTCCTTGCTTCTCATAATAGTTGGTGCACTGCAAGCAACTGTTTATCCTTGCTTCTCATAATACTTGGTGCACTGCAACCAACTATTTGTCCTTGCTTCTCATAATATTTGGTGCACTGCAAGCAACTATTTGTCCTTGCTTCTCATAATATTTGGTGCACTGCAAGCAACTATTTGTCCTTGCTTCTCATAATAGTTGGTGCACTGCAAGCAACTGTTTGTCCTTGCTTCTCATAATACTTGGTGCACTGCAAGCAACTATTTGTCCTTGCTTCTCATAATATTTGGTGAACTGCAAGCAACTATGTGTCCTTGCTTCTCATAATATTTGGTGAGATACAGTACATTGCAACTATTAGTCAGACAAAACATCCTTTGGACAGACAAACCAAATTGAAATGTTCAGTGCATTGTAATCATTTGTCTGACCATGAAGATTGTAAATGGATCTCATATAACTTGGTGTAATGCCAGCAGCTATTTATCTCTACATCTCACAATACCTGCTGCACTGCAAAGTGCAAACTTTCTGGATAGACCAGGAAAAGGAATGTGTCCATATAGAATCTTCATGATACACCCCAGATGTGCTTAGAACAATGACCTGCTCTCTACATAAATGTGTTAATCAAGAATATCTGGTTGCCTCACTGTGAGTGGGATCAACAACAAGATGCTGCCAGCACATTCCAGCATGACTCAAACCATTCAAACAAACTGAGAAATCAATCAATATGCCTGCTATTCTGTTCCAATACGGTATAGCCAGACTGTGATCAACTGGCTCCAATATAATATTATGTTATGCTTTCCAATGAAATATAGAAATGTATAAATGAAATAAAATGTGTTATTCCACTGGTTGAAAGCAGTGGACTAACATATCCTATTTTTCCCTGCTTTTGCACGTGTGGTACGGTACCTAGCCGCTGCATGTTGCAATGATGCAAACGCAAACGTTTTCGGACTCAAGCTGTCAGTAATATCATTTATGACATCAGTTATGGTCATCTAAAGACGACGTTCTAGCGCCACTCGTGGTAATATTGCTTTTAATATTGTAAATTCAATGCTCATTCGGTGAAATATAATTTGATGATCGACCATACACTGAAACCAACAAATATCCTCTTAGTGATACACCACGTACACAGACTGTGATGATGAGGTGTGCCTTTATTTAACCTCGCCGTCCACAACCTGCATGGACAAACTTTCCAAGTTGATTACAACGTGCATATATAGCACCATCACTATCATGAGAAGTATGTTGATACATGTACATAGATAAGCATAATATTTTATTATAGATCTATGTATTCAAATGAAATTAAGAATTTTATATAAAATAGTCAAATCTTGTAACATTTTGTCCCACCCAGGCCACCATAACATGTCACATAACATTAATAGCCTACCCTGTCAGTGATAATGAACACTGACGAACAGTAATGACTCCCATCTGTCAGTAAATTGCACTTGACCTCACAGCTTTGAAGACACAATGTTTCACTCCATTCAAATTAGTGCAAACATCCATTATAGTACAGTTAAGAATATATACAGTAGCGAATATGGGGGGAGGGGAGGGCACTGGCACCCCCCCAAGAATTGCTGATCGTACAGTATTACTTGAAGATACATTAATAACCCAGTGATAATCCAGCCATATATTCTTGTAATAATATGCTGTTTTCTTTGACCTAAACGTGTTACAAGTGCCAGCAGCATAGACCTGCAATATTTACCCTTTAACTTGCAATCCAGGACCCGCCACTAATATTTATTATCCATCATTTTCTTACTTCATATAAGAAAGTGTCAACATGTCCAATTATCAATGTTATGGGACAGGACTATGGCCTCCAGGTATTGGACAACCTATTGATCGCTCAATATGTACCGAATTGGGGGAAACTTACATGTACTTTGTTTACATTGTTTAAAATAATAAATGCAGGAACAACTTTGATTTTAATGTGACTTAATTATTATCATTTATTGGTCAAGGAAGACATTGATACCCATTTGACTAGTATTTCAGATATACACGTGTAGACCTCCGAATACAACCTGGATTGCTTTCTCACATGAAAGAATTTGATACCTATATAATATAGTGGATTCGAACCTACCGTGATGATGGGAAAATGCTTTAATTATAATCAAGATACTACTCATCCACAGAAGCATATTTTTAAGTTTCAATTTTCATGTATGGGAATCAAATTAAAGCAACATTTGCGATTCATTACCAGTGACATAGCATACATACAGTATTCCTGTCTGTAAATAAATCTCCCATTAACCTAGATTAATTGTTCTGTTTATCTGCTAATTAGATTGCAAACCTCAGTTTCCATACATTATTAATTAGCTTGTCAGTACTGTTTCCTCCTGACACAGGAACCAGACTTACTCTGAAATAAAAATAACAATTTCCAACCAAACATTGGAATTCTGCATGATTGGGGGTGTGGGTGGGGGACGGGGGTGTGGGTGGGGGAGATATTGAATACAATTGTTCAATTAGGTTTGCAGTTCTGGTTGTAATTGATGTCCAATAGGAGATGGGTGATGCTGGGTGGAGATGGCTGATGCTGGGTGGAGGGAGATGGCTGATGCTGGGTGGAGGGAGATGGCTGATGCTGGGTGGAGGGAGATGGCTGATGCTGGGTGGAGGGAGATGGCTGATGCTGGGTGTATCACAATAGATACCCAGACTTTCAGCATGCTGAACTAACAATGAAACTACAATAAACAAATGATGCTTACACGACATATATTGTTGAGATATTACACTTTGATATACAGTCAAACATGTGTTCGTGGTCACCTCTATTAAGCAGTCAATCTGTATTAAGCAACCAGTTTCCAGATATCTTGTTTTATTATAAATTTGACCTCTTTTAAGCAGTCACCAAGTTAAGCAGTAACTTTTTGCGATTCTCTTGGCTGGCTGCTTAAAGACAGGTTTGACTGTATACTTCTAGAGTCTGCATACAATGTGCCTGTGTGCATAGTTTATACAACCATATTGTTTGATTGATCATCAACATATAGAGCCTGAAAGCTGCTTATTTTATGCCATAAAATTGCATTTCAAAAAGCTTTCAGACATCAAGCAAAGGCTCCAATCATCATGTGGATGGTTTTGGCAAGATAAACTATGGATTTCTATAAGATGTAGATTCTATCTTCCTTGTAGCCTCATGTTTTATCATCTCACCATGTGCATAGTATCCAACAGCCTGCACTGATGACGTAAGGCATGCACCTTGTTTATATCACAATAAAGATATGTGCAGTGGAACTATTAATCAAATCATTCACAACATCTGAAATCACACACACAAACCAAGTGTTTACTCCCGTGTCTGAGTGGGTCCAAATTAGAATTACTTAAATCTTGTGCACCATACTGATAGATCATAAAAATGAAAAATGGGAAGAAGCCATAGATATTTTTAAGGAAGAACTCTGCCAACTTGACAATATTCTCCCTTACCGTGTGACCCCACTGGGGAATTGGTTCCGGGTCGTTGTACCCTAGAAAGTAGTTTTTACAATCAAGCAGACCATAATTTGATGATGTTTTACTGTAGAACCAGAGACTGTTTGCATTTCTTACTGTGATTGTGGTGCATCTGTGGCATTTGTGCTCATTTAAAGAAGACTTTTTGAGCATTTATTTCAGAATTACTTCTCCAGCGCATTGATGAGTAAACAGCCCTACATGGCAGCTAGGATTCCTACGCGCTCCATTTTTAACCGGTGTTTGTTTACATTTGAAAATTGTGAAAAACTTTGATGGTGATGCCATGACTTACTTGTGTCTAACAGCAAGCAGCAGCCCTGGAGTTTACAGAACTGCATGCGGTAAATGTCGATTCTTGTTTGGAACTGAGCATTTGACTGTGAAAGTTGATCGATTTACCATAGCGCGAAGAAGGAGTAATATTCAGTGGTGTGCATCCTTACTGGCAAAAATAGGGTGAAGAGTCACATTTGCCAGGTCTCCCTCTGATCTGCCTGGCTGTTACACAGAAATGCACCATGAATGCTTACAGGAATTTATCCCTAGGGAATATAATGTGTGTAATCTCTGACCAGACATCATAAATGCCACAGGACACTAATTGACCAATTACAAAGATAACAGGAAAACACAATTATCTCAGTAGTAAATGAGGACCAGAATGAAGGAACTGACATTACCCAGTCTCTCAGATAATTCAACATACACCTAATTCAACATACACCATCATTTATACACCAGTCTGTGAATAAGTGTAATCATGAATAATATAGTTTGATGATTCATAAACATTTTACTCTTTATATATATATATAGGTAAACTGAAAGCCTACAATTACTTTATTTCCTTTAGAGAGAAACTAGTTTTATAAAATATGAAACAGATCTTCAAACCTGTCATCAAAATGGCCATTATTCCAGTAAACTGTGTAAATCAAAAGTTTAAATCTTAATAAAAACAAGTTTAAACAAGGACAGATTTATAATTATATATTATGTAATATTATATGCATGCATCTATCTAACCGATTATTAATAACATCAATCAATTAATTTAAATAACCTACAAAACTTACCTGTACAGAGAGTAATTCTAAAATCCAAATCTTTTAAAACTGGTACTCCAAAATGGTAAAATCCACTGTGCTTGAACACAAATCAAATTGTAATAAGACAAACAAACGTGACAGGGTGGTTTATATGCACCATCATGTTGTATCTGACAAACTGCTCGCTTGAAAATCTTACTTAAAATAAATCACTCCACCGGAAAACAGATGAAAACAAATAACATTCAATTGAAAATAGGTAGTTAGTTGTAAGTAAATCACTAGGACAAAATATTTTATTACTGAAAAATAACTAATAATCACACTGTTGAAAATATCAGTGAAAATTTAACATTCCATGATCTCTGAAATGGTCGAAAAAACACTAAACAAACATAAGGAGGCCTAGCTAACATTTAACCCTGGCTGTATGAGCTACTGAGTGTACAGACCAAAATATCTGATTATCTACACTCAGATAATTTCTGCATTCCTGGTTACTATGGATACCGACTGACTCTAACAGAGGTACACATCTGAAACAGCTGCTGCTGTATCTATACTCTTGTATTGATAAGATCATGTGCATGATGTGGTGTTATACACCCAGGAAAAGCATTAACAAACTGCTCTGTTCAGATGAACATTATATTTTGCACCTTAGAAAATATTATAACCATTTCCTGGCAAACCATTTAATGCATAATTGCTCAGTTCAGTTAATTCCAATTAATAGCTGCTTATTTGTAAAATAATTGACCAACAGTAAAATGTTGGTTTGGTAAACTAACTATCTTCAAAAATAATTACAAGAAACATTAACATTCCACAAAACCGGGTTAGCCTGTGAAAATCCACAAAAATTAGGTTAGAGATGTGAAAATCCACAAAAATTAGGTTAGAGATGTGAAAATCCACAAAAATTAGGTTAGAGATGTGGAAATTCCATGTAAACTAGGTAGGTGATGTGAAAATACCATGAAAACTAGGTAGGTGATGTGGAAATTCCATGAAAACTAGGTAGGTGATGTGGAAATTCCATGAAAACTAGGTAGGTGATGTGGAAATTCCATGAAAACTAGGTAGGTGATGTGGAAATACCATGAAAACTAGGTAGGTGATGTGGAAATTCCATGAAAACTAGGTAGGTGATGTGGAAATACCATGAAAACTAGGTAGGTGATGTGGAAATTCCATGAAAACTAGGTAGGTGATGTGGAAATACCATGAAAACTAGGTAGGTGATGTGGAAATTCCATGAAAACTAGGTAGGTGATGTGGAAATACCATGAAAACTAGGTAGGTGATGTGGAAATACCATGAAAACTAGGTAGGTGATGTGGAAATACCATGAAAACTAGGTAGGTGATGTGGAAATACCATGAAAACTAGTTTAGTGATGTGGAAATACTATGAAAACTAGGTAGGTGATGTGGAAATTCCATGAAAACTAGGTAGGTGATGTGGAAATACCATGAAAACTAGGTAGGTGATGTGGAAATTCCATGAAAACTAGGTAGGTGATGTGGAAATACCATGAAAACTAGGTAGGTGATGTGGAAATACCATGAAAACTAGGTAGGTGATGTGGAAATACCATGAAAACTAGTTTAGTGATGTGGAATGTGTCGTTTGATCAGGCTCTTTACTGTTTCACAGTTTGCTATTTGAGTAGTGCAGCTAAAACATTTGGCTGAATAGCAAGCAACACAGATCCTGATGAGATGTGGCATTGCGATTGATCTGCATCTATGTTGTTTGCACATTTATTCAGCAATTTATTCAGCATTTTAAGGGTTACAGTAATGCTGCAATGGACTCTTAGAAGACTTGATCAATTATATTTATAGCGTGTCTTAATTGAACATTAATCAGATATATTTTATTATTATTTACTGTCGCTACTGGTTGCCCTTTTGAGTGATGGGCAGATTACTAAGAACCCCTTTCCTGGGCAGGCTCCAGCAGTCAACCAGTACTTGGTGCACCAACCTCCGTAAGAAACTGCCAACTTTTTCATATAAAGAGATACTGTCTGAGCTGGACTCGAACCTGTGACCATCAGTGATGATAGGTTACAGTGGTATACAAGTCAGCGACCATAACCACTCTACCACCGAGGAGGACAGTATACAAATATTTCTTAAAAGGTAATAACAAGGACCCAAATAAAACACACGCCCATTCACAGAGGGCATTATCATTTAAAAACAAACAATTACAATTCAGATCTTATCAACATAGGCAGCATTATGGATATCCTATATTTGTCATTTTTACAAATTTTAAAGTGTGAGAAAAATACAGGTAACATTACAAACACATAACCTCAATAGCAGACAGTAATATATTGTTGGTCAACCATGCAAAGATTTTATGAATGAAATTTGAGTATTCAGTTAATGTATGAATTTATTTCTTATTATGTAGTTCTGCAGGTGGTCGAAGTATTAGTTTCAAAACCCAATGTGTTTTGACCTCTTTTGGTTTATCACAGCAGTTACGCCTACATGTATATAGTAAATTTAAGTAAAGCTAACATTCTTAAACAGTTTTAGAATGTTTTGTTTTTAATGTCATACAAATAGTTTAGGTCATATGGCGACTTTCCAGCCATTATTGGTGGAGGAGGTCCCCAGGTGGCACTTCAAGCACAGATGGGCACCCAGGTAGAACCACTGACTTTCTGCAAGCCAGTTGGATAGCGTCCTCACATGAAACAATTTGACCGGTGGGATTCGAACCAGCAGCGGTGAGGTACAGACGGATCTGTAGTCCAGTGGTAACACGCTGGACTGGTAATCCAGGGATCGCAGGTTCGATCCCCCCTAGGCAAACTGAACTACTGTATACACTGATATATACACTAGGTAGTGTGTGACGTGTAGTATGTAGACCTGCGCTAATATACTAGGTGGTGTGTGACGTGTAGTATGTAGACATGCACTATGCTGAGGTGCACTGGGACTATGCAGGCCTGCACTATGCTGAGGTGCACTTGGACTCTGCAGGCCTGCACTATGCTGAGGTGAACTTGGACTATGCAGGCCTGCACCATGCTGAGGTGCACTTGGACTATGCTGAGATGCACTTGGACTATGCAGGCCTGCACTATGCTGAAGTGAACTTGGACTATGCAGGCCTGCACTATGCTGAGGTGCACTTGCACTATGCAGGCCTGCACCATGCTGAGGTGCACTTGGACTATGCTGAGATGCACTTGGACTCTGCAGGCCTGCACTATGCTGAGGTGCACTTGGACTATGCTGAGATGCACTTGGACTATGCAGGCCTGCACTATGCTGAGGTACACTTGGACTCTGCAGGCCTGCACCATGCTGAGGTACACTTGGACTATGCAGGCCTGCACCATGCGAGTGAACTTGGCTAGCAAGCCTGCACTATGCTGAGGTGCACTTGGACTATGCAGGCCTGCACCAGGCTGAGGTGAACTTGGACTATGCAAGCCTGCACCAGGCTGAGGTGAACTTGCACTATGCAGGCCTGCACCATGCTGAGGTGAACTTGGACTATGCAGGCCTGCACCAGGCTGAGGTGAACTTGCACTATGCAGGCCTGCACTATGCTGAGGTGCACTTGCACTATGCAGGCCTGCACTATGCTGAGGTGCACTTGCACTATGCTGAGGTGCACTTGCACTATGCTGAGGTGCACTTGGACTATGCTGAGGTGCACTTGGACTATGCTGAGGTGCACTTGGACTATGCAGGCCTGCACTATGCTGAGGTGCACTTGGACTATGCTGAGGTGCACTTGGACTATGCAGGCCTGCACTGCTGAGGTGCACTTGGACTTGCAGGCTGCACCATGCTGAGGTGAACTTGCACTATGCAGGCCTGCACCATGCTGAGGTAAACTTGGACTATGCAGGACTGCACCAGGCTGAGGTGAACTTGCACTATGCAGGCCTGCACTATGCTGAGGTGCACTTGCACTATGCAGGCCTGCACTATGCTGAGGTGCACTTGGACTATGCTGAGGTGCACTTGGACTATGCTGAGGTGCACTTGGACTATGCTGAGGTGCACTTGGACTATGCTGAGGTGCACTTGGACTATGCTGAGGTGCACTTGGACGATGCAGGCTGCAACTATGCTGCGGTTCCATTGGATATGCTGAGGTGCACTTGGACTATGGCAGGCTGCCACTATGCGAGAGCACTTGGACTATGCAGGCCTGCACTATGCTGAGGTACACTTGGACTCTGCAGGCCTGCACCATGCTGAGGTACACTTGGACTATGCAGGACTGCACCAGGCTGAGGTGAACTTGCACTATGCAGGCCTGCACTATGCTGAGGTGCACTTGCACTATGCAGGCCTGCACTATGCTGAGGTGCACTTGGACTATGCTGAGGTGCACTTGGACTATGCTGAGGTGCACTTGGACTATGCTGAGGCACTTGACTATGCAGGCCTGCACTATGCTGAGGTGCACTTGGACTCTGCAGGCCTGCACTATGCTGAGGTGCACTTGGACTATGCAGGCCTGCACTATGCTGAGGTGCACTTGGACTCTGCAGGCCTGCACCATGCTGAGGTACACTTGGACTATGCAGGCCTGCACTATGCTGAGGTACACTTGGACTCTGCAGGCCTGCACCATGCTGAGGTACACTTGGACTCTGCAGGCCTGCACCATGCTGAGGTACACTTGGACTATGCAGGCCTGCACTATGCTGAGGTACACTTGGACTCTGCAGGCCTGCACCATGCTGAGGTACACTTGGACTATGCAGGCCTGCACTATGCTGAGGTACACTTGGACTCTGCAGGCCTGCACCATGCTGAGGTACACTTGGACTATGCAGGCCTGCACCATGCTGAGGTACACTTGGACTATGCAGGCCTGCACTATGCTGAGGTACACTTGGACTCTGCAGGCCTGCACCATGCTGAGGTACACTTGGACTCTGAAGTGCAATTTTCTGTCAGACACCTTGGTGCTCTGATAGAAACATCGAACAAATCTTTCTACTATGGTGTATTTTTCTATCATTATGACCCACCCACCTAAAATATTGGTATATTATACATTCAACACCTGTATGTCCCACCAAGGTACACTAAATTACCCTGAGGCATGAAGAAAGTACATCAATTATTTACAATAGGTATCAGTATATGTACATACAAAACATCATTGAATGCATGAATCACTACAAAACAGCTTGTATGTAACAATGTATCAAATGTAAAACAACCTGACACTTACACAAAATTACCAACCTGACATTCCGCCACAAAACCAGTGAAAATCTCCCAAATACAAAAAATTGTTTACGCACTGTTATTTTGTTGTTTCAATATTAATATCATAGACATCAGGTTTACTAGCCTCATTTTATAGCGGATTTCCAAAAAACAAATCCTAATTCAAAGCTCCGAAATTATTTTTTTAATTCATATTATGCCCATATGAGAATTTGCAGCCACGATCCTAACTTGAGGAACCTTTCCCACTTACATAACATGATGGAACACTTTAAGTCGTCCAAGCACACAGACCAGGGCCCTGATGTTATCAATCTTGTCTCAGATACACAATGTAGTCATTTGATTGGTTGAATGGGTCGGGTTATGCCAATTTTTAAGTATCATTATATCTATATTTAGTAGCATTCAGAGAGATGCAGCCCACAGTCGAGGCAATTAGCAGTGTCCACTTCCTCATTATGAACTTTCAACTAAGCCACATCCCTGACCTTGAGACTGACAGTTCAAGGTCATGCAAAATCAAGCATTTATTTTTAAAAATTCGGAGATTAAAATAAACTGGGGAAATTTCTTGGTCTATGATAGGCTGTTTACGTCCATAGACAGTTCAATAAACTCCGAGTCTGACCTACTATCAATCCAGAAAACTGCATCGTAAATACCCCCCCCTCACAACTAGCATGACAAGAAGATTTTATTGCACTCATTTTGTAGATAGTTTTTCTTCAATTAGCTTAGTCGACCGATCAACATTATACAAAACAAACTTTCAATGTCAGGAGAGGACAGCCGTAAGCTGTATAGCTTTCTCTCCAATTCCTGTATACAATTGTTGTAAATAATCATGTACATGATAGAAAATTAAATATGTTTAGATTAAAACAAACTTTAATAATAGTAGAGGTTATTGTGTGGATGCTAAAGACAAATTGTTTCACTTCAGAATAATGGTTTTCTTAAATTCAGTACACTGATCTATATATTTCCTTTGACAAATCGTGTGAATTTGAATCGATATTGGGACATATAATGAAAACCTGACCATGCTTCACACAATGTTTCAAGAAATTCTGACAATTTCGAGTTTACATGACTGTATGTTGTTTAAAAGTTCTCTTTAATTTGACCTGGTTTTAAAACAATAACCTACATGTAATCTGAGTAGCTTGATGCAGTTCATTACTTAATCAAATTATGTCTACAAAGTACTAATTGAGCTCTTTTTTGTTTAACCGCGTTTTCTTGCATTCTTGAACCATTACCACGCCAAGCCCCACCCCCTGAATGTCAGCGGAGGTAGCTGGGGCCAACGACTGCTGTCACCCTAGATGCTCAGTCCCGGATATACTCATTTTTAATTCATTGGATTCCAGACATTCCTCACCCATGGAAAAGCAAGAAGAGATAGTATAGAAATTCAAGGACAATATGATCAGACATTCCAGAGTTATACAGGATTTTTACATGTACTAAATGTAATTCAATTATATCCATCGCAGAAAGTTGCTAGCTTATAGAACCTTTTGCATGAGAGAAAATATGATGTATTTATACATGTACCTTTCATGCAACAGATGTATCTAATACAATATCTGTACAGTTCATGTCAGTGATGAATAATATTGTTTGCATGTCTCACACACCCGCAAATATATCCAATATACCAACGTTCAATCAAGCTGCTGGCAAAATTCCATTCAAACTAGACTATAAGCTTCACTGCGCCACAAATATTTAATATAATCAACCAGACACACTTTTGTCTAGAACAGTATTAAAATATTCTAATTCACAAATTGAATCATAAAAACCTTGTCAATGTTATCCTGCAGTCATTTGTCTATACCACTAAATTGCACGACTATTTCAACAGCACTTTTACAACTAATTATATCGATCAGCAAGTCTGCAGTAAGTATGGACCAATAGTCAATATATAACATCCTATCCTATCCCACGCTGTGAATCAATACTTGCATACGCAGAAATACCATTCAAGGGACGGAACTCTTACACAACAGTGGGTTACATATATAAAATATATGCAAGGTTACACAACTTACACACTTGATTGAAAATACTGGATGAGTCGAAATTGTTTAATTTAAATTAAGTTTGAAAGAATTAGATGGTGATGTGCACGAGACCGTGACTTACAACTGTGTATGTCTTAGTGGCCTACAGACAGCAATACTTGGCTGAAAGTGCGAGTTAGAGTGCTGTGAAAATATGTTTTGTTTATATTCAATGGAAACAAGTGGACAGTCAGATATTTATTGTAATATTGCAGGTGATACAAACGGGGCATGAATATTTGAGGGAAATTAACAAGGCATTTGCTATATGGGACTGTTACCCCGACATTTGCTATATGGGAATGTTACCCCGACATTTGCTATGTGGGACTGTTACCCCGACATTTGCTATAGGGGACTGTTACCCCGACATTTGCTATATGGGACTGTTACCCCGACATTTGCTATGTGGGACTGTTACTCCGACATTTGCTATATGGGACTGTTACCCCGACATTTGCTATAGGGGACTGTTACCCCGACATTTGCTATATGGGACTGTTACCCCGACATTTGCTATAGGGGACTGTTACCCCGACATTTGCTATATGGGACTGTTACCCCGACATTTGCTATATGGGAATGTTACCACGACATTTGCTATAGGGATCTGTTACCCCGACATTTGCTATAGGGATCTGTTACCCCGACATTTGCTATATGGGACTGTTACCACAACATTTGTTATATGGGACTGTTACCCCGACATTTGCTATATGGGACTGTTACCCCGACATTTGCTATATGGGACTGTTACCCCGACATTTGCTATATGGGACTGTTACCCCGACATTTGTTATATGGGACTGTTACCCTGACATTTGCTATATGGGACTGTTACCCCGACATTTGTTATAGGGATCTGTTACCCCGACATTTGCTATATGGGACTGTTACCCCGACATTTGCTATAGGGGACTGTTACCCCGACATTTGCTATATGGGACTGTTACCCCGACATTTGTTATATGGGACTGTTACCCCGACATTTGCTATATGGGACTGTTACCCCGACATTTGCTATATGGGACTGTTACCCCGACATTTGCTATAGGGGACTGTTACCCCGACATTTGCTATATGGGACTGTTACCCCGACATTTGTTATATGGGACTGTTACCCCGACATTTGCTATATGGGACTGTTACCCCGACACATTAAAAGAAAAAACATTTAATTATTTTGGCTTTCTAATTTGAGAATCATATTTTAATGTCATTATATTCAGTATCACATGTAAGTGTGAACAAATCTATTAAAACCCTATCGGTGTGTTCATAGCGTCTAAACATACACTCGTATTGCACAATAATTAGAAGTAACTCTAGGGTTCATTTTACTTTAATCACTTTTGCAAGGTGCATGACAGTGTGATGTTACAAAAACTACTGTCTTGGTCGGACCAGGTAAAAATCTTGAGCAACGGAAATAGCTTGTATTAGGACATGCAAATCAACTACATTAAAAGAATAATAATGTGCATTAGATGTAAGGCTTGCTTAGTCTCGCTATGCATTGTTACTTTCAAAGTGAAATTCAAACTGAATATAATTATTTATAAGACGTTTATACTGGTTGATTGTCAAATGCGTGTCCACGATTCCCTTTGTAAGCCATTATTTGTATATTGGTAACAGCAGGATTCAAAAATAAAGTTCCAAATATCTCACACTCTATAATATATTCTGTGTCCTGAAGGCTGTAGACTGCCAAAACATGTGTATTGACAACATATTTTAATAAATACTGGGCATAATAAGGCAGTTTATACATCAACAAAAAGTGTGAACATTCGCCAGAATTGGTGTGTCGTCCGAGACACTATCATCGTTCAAGTGTATTCAAATTATTTTTCGGCATTTCTGATTCAAAATTATACCACAATGGACTTGAATAAACATTATTGGCTTCCATTGCACACATAATGTTGTTGTGAATAAAATCGTGATTTTAAAGCAATTTTGTCGACAGACTGAACCTGTCAGAAAATTTATATTGTGAGCAGGGCATCTCCTAATATGGAAACAGTAGTTATGATACCACACAGGTAACAAAAAATGGATGCTGCCTATATCGCTAATCTAGTAATTTTAAATTGCTGTACAGGATTACGTTTTTGGCTTAAAATGATTAGGAAAATATTTCTGAAAAGATAAGTTGTGCTTCATCAATTGCAGGCCATGGAAATGCTGTTGGTGTGTTCCCATTAATCAACAAATTATGAACCAGTCATCAAAACAATCAGTTTATAATCCACAACTAACAACTTTGTGATACCCTTCAATAACCTGTGATTGTGTGTGTGTGCTTTACGTTTATTTATCATCGCTACCGGTTGCCCATATGAGCGCCGCCTCATGAAGAGATTAGGCATTTTAGATTTTTGGAGGATAGTGCAATGATACAGACAGAGACCCATTCCAGAGGCTCCTCTGGTTCTTTTACGTGCATGATGTAAAGCAACAACATGAGACATCGGTTTAAAGTCCCATCTGAAGGACTGTTAATTTTATAATATTTCACGCTTTTTATTTGAAACATGTTTTATCATTAGAACTAGAAAACTCATGGCTACATATTATAGAAAACTACACTTTCCCCATGTCTAGAAGTCCACAGAGAATTTAAAACTCGAGTAAACAATTAAATTTTGCATTAAATTTCTTGAAAATCTTCCAATCTATCAATTAGAAACATATACTGGAATGTTCAAGAACAAATATCGCGCATGTGAGGGAGTATCGTCCAAAGACTCATTAACCAGATACACTTCAAAATAGTAAACAAACGATAAATATGAAGCTTTTTAATGCCATATATATAAATGAAACATGTTATAATTGTAGTCTAAACAGGGTCTGCTGCCGAATCGAGTGTACCATTCCCGGGGCTTTCCCTAGTTGCACATACATGTAAATACATATTTGGAAGGGAAACAATTAATATGGATACTTAACTATGATGTGACCTTACTGTTCCATACTGCATCTATTGTTGTCGTCTCAACAACTGATAGTAAGTTGTCGTGGACACCAATAAAGAAATTGTGATGTTCATGGTCTAGTGGTAGGGTCCAGGGTCATGGCACATATATAGTGTCCATCAGCTAAGCACCTCATACACATTGTGTAGTACTTGTTAAGTGCCTAGGTCAGATAAGCATGCTCAGGAAAACATGTCCCCACATTGGGGTTTATACAAATTTATTTTAGCTCGATTGCGAAACAAGTTATTACAACTTTTATCAATCAGGGAACTTACATAAGGTACATCTGGCCAGTTCAGCTGTACTAAATTAAATTTTAACTTTGACATTGGCGTATTTAGATAATAATAGATAATTTTATTTGTAAATGTAATAATGATCTGACATTAGTCTATATTGACATTTTTTGTGTCTTGTAGGTCACTAGGTATGTACCCCGAAGCCATTCCAGAAACATGGAAGGAAGGAGTTTGTCATGTGTGGTATTGGATCCAGACTATTCGTTTACATTCATACGTGCGAAACAAATACATAGTGCAGCACTATGTTCTTCCATTCAATAATGTTAATTAATCATTCAATACAACTCAATAGCATGAAGTATTGATGGAAAAAGTAATGTTGTCAGTGCCGGTGTTTACCATTTCGGGAGTTAATCATCATAATACTAACTATGCAAACAAACAGATTATACCCTTCCCTATATGTTTCTTCATGTAACACTAATCATTTCATTGACTCATGCCATCACAAATGAAGATTATAAACTCACAACTGTTGCAGAACATCATTTTCCGCCATTTTGAAAATCAATTGAAAAGTGAAATCGAACAAACAAATGATATAGACCGCCAAATGCGTCGTTACATACTTCTATTGCACTACAACTTACTCTCAAATAATATTCACTTGGTCTTCAGAGAGTCCTTTATTATCCCGAGTAAAAAGTAATGGACATAAATCACCGGCATTGGCTGCTGTTTTGTATGGACACCGACGCTATCCGAATGTTATGTTGCTAAAAATAGATTGAACTTAGCGTTTTCATCAATATGTAGACGTTTTGCAAAACAAAATGCAAATATACAATAACAAAAGAACATGTATCTTCATTTTTATCGCACAAAATCAACACATAAACATTGGTATTGCCATATAATAATTTTGTTTCACGGACTACTTGTTAATAAATTTAGCTGTAATTTTGCGCAGAAATACATTACGTCACATAAATTAGTATCATTCATCAGGTACGGAGGGCAATAACTGTCATTGCTTGTAAGAATTACAGTCATTTCTACCCTGGATGTTTCGTACCCTGTACGTTTCGTACCCTGTACGTTTCGTACCAGTTTGAACGTTTCGTACAGGTCTACTCTTAGAGACGCTTCGTACCCAATGTCTGAGACGATTCCCAATGTCTGAGACGTTTCTTACCAAAGTCTGGACAGTTCGTACCCTATGATTACTTGTAGGCTTAATGTTAGAGTGATAGACGTTGCGTAGCAATGTCTGGACAGTTCGTACCCTACGATTAAGGATTAGTGTTATAGTTGTAGCTGTTGCGTACCAATGTTTTGACAGTTCGTACCCTAGGATTAAGGCTTAGTGTTAGAGCTATATATGTTGCGTACCAATGTCTGGACAGTTCTTACCCTAGGATTAAGACTTAATGTTAGAGTTACAGACGTTGCGTACCAATGGCTGGACAGTTCGTACCCTAGGATTAAGGCCTTTCCAAACACTCATAAACATGTTAGAATTTTATCTTACAAAGAAAACAACTAATTAAATAGGTGCAGTAGTAAGTTGTGGCGTCCGTGGTCCAGTGGTAGAGCGTCGGATTTGGAATCGAACGGTCCCGGGTTCGATACTCGGACAGGCCACGTATGTAGTGTCATTGAGCAAGGCACATTGCTTTGTACTGGTTAATCGCTTAAGGGGTGCCACAAGGATCTATACTCGGTCCCCTGCTGTTTACTGTATTTATAACTGATATATTTTTTATTTTATTCAAAGAGGCACAGCATACAACTATGCCGGTGACAATACTTTATCGTTTAATTCTCCAAATGAAGAGGTTAAAAATGTTCTCCAAACAGAAAGTCAATTTTTAATAGACTTGTTCATTTTAACTGTATACAGGCTAATCAAACTTAACAGGTTAACAATTTCCCACACATTTGCTCTGTTGTCAACTTCAACTTTTGTTCATTTGCATGGTACATTGTATTTTTGTTCCGAGCCAAATACTAAGAAAATGGAAACAATTCAGGAACGGGAAATAAAATGTGTATGCGTACAATGATTATAAAACACCAGTTGCTGAACTATTGTGTAGAGCAAACATTCCAACTTTGCATGTACGCTGGGTGAGAACAATGGCACTAGAAACATTTAAAATTGTAAATAAACTAGCACCTCCTGTATTATGTGATTTAGTTGCAAAAAGGGAATCAAAATATAACTTTAGATATTCAAATATTTTGAATATACCACATGTAAGAACCAGCACCTACGGTAAAAACACTTTCATATATGCTGCTCATGTGCTGTGGAATTCCCTACCTGATGACTTCAGGGCGTCAACTAGCCTCAGCCATTTCAAGAGCTTGATTTCCTCTTGGTATGTCATTGACTGTAAGTGTGTAGTATGCTATTCCAGGTAATGGGTCCCACAGTAAAGGATCAGCATGGAGTTCATTTCAGCTATATTATAGTTAAATATAATGATGTTAATTTAAGTGAGTTCAGTCTATCCGGTATGACATATCGTATCTCTTAATCTGTGTTGCACATCGTCCTTTTGTAAATAGTGTTCAGGGGCTTAGCTAGAGATTTTGAATTGGTAGGCCTCACTAATAAATTGAGCACAGTTTGTTTCATATTCAATCTTAGTTCAGTCTATCAATTGTATAATGAAAGTAGTATCCCATTTAAGTCTAATTCTGTATACTCTATAGTCAAATAGGCATGAGCCATCGCAGCTGTCAAAACTGACTATTCCCGCATTTCCAAACTTCAACAAGTTGAACCTCCATAGAATAACAACCTCTCTACAACAACCAATCTCGGTGTATCCGTATGGTGTTTGCTCTGGAGAGTTACATCAATATACATGTAATATTTAAAAAATCAGTTAATTTAGAATAGAAGTACGGTAGTCAATATATTGTGTAAAGTGTAGGCCTACATTTATATGTATTGGTTTTTAATGGTCATCATAGTGTAAGTGTATGTTTTGTACATATATCAATATTTTTTGCCAATACGATTTATAAAGACTAGATACTACATACAAGCTGTTGGACCACTGGTAGTGTCGAACTGTTGGACCACTGATTGGGTCGAGCTGTTGGATCACTACTAGGGTCGAGCTGTTGGATCACTACTAGGGTCGAGCTGTTGGACAACTGCTAGGGGCAAGCTGTTGGACCACTGCTAGGGGCAAGCTGTTGGACAACTGCTAGGGGCAAGCTGTTGGATCACTACTAGGGGCAAGCTGTTGGATCACTACTAGGGGCAAGCTGTTGGACCACTACTAGGGTCGAGCTGTTGGACCACTACTAGGGGTGAGCTGTTGAATCACTGCTCGGGACAGGCTATTCATTTTCTGTGAACAGTACGCGTAAATGATTCGAATGTCCAGTTACGAGAGGTCGGGGTGGAGCTACAGTATAAATCAATCGGCTGTCCAGTTACGAGAGGTCGGTGTGGAAATACAGTACTAATAAACCGGATGTCCAGTTACGAGAGGTCGGTGTGGAGCTACAGTGCTATTAATGAATCAGATTTCCAGTTACGAGAGGTCGGTGTGGAACTACATACAGCTACGAGAGGTTGGTGTGGAACTACATACAGTTACAAGAGGTCGGTGTGGAACTACATACAGTTACGAGAGGTCCGTGTGGAACTACATACAGATACGAGAGGTCGGTGTGGAACTACCAACAGTTACGCGAGGTCGATGAGGAACTACATACAGTTACGAGAGGTCGGTGTGGAACTGCATACAGTTACGAGAGGTCCGTGTGGAACTACATACAGTTACAAGAGGTCCGTGTGGAACTACATACAATTACGAGAGGTCCATGTGGAACTACATGCAGTTACAATAGGTCGGTGTGGAGCTACATACAGTTACGAGAGGTCCGTGTGGAACTACATTCAGTTACGAGAGGTCGGTGTGGAACTACATACAGCTACGAGAGGTTGGTGTGGAACTACATACAGTTACAAGAGGTCGGTGTGGAACTACATACAGTTACGAGAGGTCCGTGTGGAACTACATACAGATACGAGAGGTCGGTGTGGAACTACCAACAGTTACGCGAGGTCGGTGTGGAACTACATACAGTTACGAGAGGTCGGTGTGGAACTACATACCGTTACGAGAGGTCCGTGTGGAACTACATACAGTTACAAGAGGTCCGTGTGGAACTACATACAATTACGAGAGGTCCGTGTGGAACTACATGCAGTTACAATAGGTCGGTGTGGAGCTACATACAGTTACGAGAGGTCCGTGTGGAACTACATTCAGTTACGAGAGGTCGGTGTGGAACTACATACAGTTACGAGAGGTCCGTGTGGAACTACATACAGTTACGAGAGGTGGGTGTGTAATTACCCACCGTTACGAGAGGTCGGTGTGGAGCTACATACAGTTACGAGATGTCGGTGTGGAACTACATACAGTTACGAGAGGTCGGTGTGGAACAACATACAGATACGAGATATTGGTGTGGAACTACATACAGTTACGAGAGGTCGGTGTGGAAATACATACAGATACGAGAGGTCGGTGTGAAACTACATACAGTTACGAGAGGTTGGTGTGGAACTACATAGTGTTACGAGAGGTAGGTGTGGAACTACATACAGTTACGAGAGGTCGGTGTGGAATTACATACAGTTACGAGTGGTCGGTGTGGAGCTACATACAGTTACGAGAGGTCGGTGTGGAGCTACAGTGCTAATGAATAGGATATCCAGTTACGAGATGTCGGTGTGGAACTACATACAGATACGAGAGGTCGGTGTGGAGCTACATACAGATACGAGAGGTCGGTGTGGAGCTACATACAGTTACGAGAGGTCGGTGTGGAGCTACAGTGCTAATGAAAAGGATATCCAGTTACGAGATGTCGGTGTGGAGCTACATACAGTTACGAGAGGTCGGTGTGGAGCTACATACAGTTACGAGAGGTCGGTGTGGAACTACATACAAATACGAGAGGTCGGTGTGGAACTACATACAGTTACGAGAGGTCGGTGTGGAACTACATACAGATACGAGAGGTCGGTGTGGAACTACATACAGTTACGAGATGTCGGTGTGGAACTACATACAGTTACGAGAGGTCGGAGTGGAACTACACACAGATACGAGAGGTCGGTGTGGAACTACATACAGTTACGAGAGGTCGGTGTGGAACTACATACAGTTACGAGAGGTCGGTGTGGAACTACATACAGATACGATAGGTCGGTGTGGAACTACATACAGGTACGAGAGGTCGGTGTGTAACTACATACAGATACGAGAGGTCGGTGTGGAACTACATACAGTTACGAGTGGTCGGTGTGGAACTACATACAGTTACGAGAGGTCGGAGTGGAACTACATACAGATACGAGATGTCGGTGTGAAACAATATACGGTTACGAGAGGTCGGTGTGGAACTACATACAGTTACGAGAGGTCGGTGTGGAACTACATACAGATACGAGAGGTCGGTGTGGAACTACATACAGATACGAGAGGTCGGTGTGGAACTACATACAGTTACGAGAGGTCCATGTGGAACTACATACAGTTACGAGAGGTCGGTGTGGAACTACATAAAATTACGAGAGGTCCGTGTGGAACTACATACAGTTACAATAGGTCGGTGTGGAGCTACATACAGTTACGAGAGGTCCGTGTGGAACTACATTCAGTTACGAGAGGTCGGTGTGGAACTACATACAGTTACGAGAGGTCCGTGTGGAACTATATACAGTTACGAGAGGTCGGTGTGGAGATACATACAGTTACGAGAGGTCGGTGTGGAGCTACAGTGCTATTAATGAATCGGATTTCTAGTTACGAGAGGTCGGTGTGTAATTACCCACCGTTACGAGAGGTCGGTGTGGAACTACATACAGGTACGAGAGATCGGTGTGGAACTATATACAGTTACGAGAGGTCGGTGTGGAACTACATACAGATACGAGAGGTCGGTGTGGAACTACATAGAGTTACGAGAGGTCGGTGTTGAACTACATACAGTTACGAGAGGTCGGTGTGGAACTACATACATTTACGAGAGGTCGGTGTTGAACTACATACAGTTACGAGAGGTCGGTGTGGAACAACATACAGTTATAATAGGTCGGTGTGGAACTACATACAGTTACGAGAGGTCCGTGTGGAACTACATACTGTTACAAGAGGTCGGTGTGGAGCTACATACTGTTACGAGAGGTCGGTGTGGAGCTACAGTGCTATTAATGAATCGGATTTCTAGTTACGAGAGGTCGGTGTGTAATTACCCACCGTTACGAGAGGTCGGTGTGGAGCTACATACAGTTACGAGATGTCGGTGTGGAACTAAATACAGTTACGAGAGTTCGGTGTGAAACTACATACAGTTACGAGAGGTCGGTGTGGAACTACATACAGTTACGAGAGATCGGTGTGGAACTATATACAGTTACGAGAGTTCGGTGTGGAACTACATACAGATACGAGAGGTCGGTGTGGAACTACATACAGTTACGAGAGGTCGGTGTGGAACTACATACAGTTACGAGAGGTCGGTGTGGAACTACATACAGTTACGAGAGGTCGGTGTGGAACAACATACAGTTATAATAGGTCGGTGTGGAACTACATACAGTTACGAGAGGTCGGTGTGGAACTACATATAGTTACGAGAGGTCGGTTTGGAACTACATACAGTTACGAGAGGTCGGTGTGGAACTACATACAGTTACGAGAGGTCGGTGTGGAACTACATACAGTTACGAGAGGTCGGTGTGGAGCTACATACAGTTACGAGAGGTCGGTGTGGAACTACATACAGTTACGAGAGGTCGGAGTGGAACTACACACAGATACGAGAGGTCGATGTGGAACTACATACAGTTACGAGAGGTCGGTGTGGAACTACATACAGATACGAGAGGTCGGTGTGGAACTACATACAGTTACGAGAGGTCGGTGTGGAACTACATACAGATACGAGAGGTCGGTGTGGAACTACATACAGTTACGAGAGGTCGGTGTGGAACTACATACAGTTACGAGAGGTCGGTGTGGAACTACATACAGATACGAGAGGTCGGTGTGGAACTACATACAGTTACGAGAGGTCGGTGTGGAACTACATACAGATACGAGAGGTCGGTGTGGAACTACATACAGTTACGAGAGGTCGGTGTGGAACTACATACAGATACGAGAGGTCGGTGTGGAACTACATACAGTTACGAGAGGTCGGTGTGGAACTACATACAGTTACGAGAGGTCGGTGTGGAACTACATACAGATACGAGAGGTCGGTGTGGAACTACATACAGTTACGAGAGGTCGGTGTGGAACTACATACAGATACGAGAGGTCGGTGTGGAACTACATACAGTTACGAGATGTCGATGTGGAACTACATACAGTTATGATAGGTCGATGTGAAGCTACAGACAGTTATGACAGGTCGGTGTGAAGCTACAGACAGTTACGATATGTCGGTGTGGAGCTACAGACAGTTATGATAGGACGGTGTGGAGCTACATACAGTTATGAGAGGTCGGTGTGGAGCTACATACAGTTATGATAGGTCGGTGTCGACAAACAGTGCTGATCACTCGGATGTCCAGTTACGAGAGGTCGATATGGAAATACCGTGCTATTAATGAATCGGATGTCCAGTTACGAGAGGTTGGTGTGGAACTACATACAGTTACGAGAGGTCGGTGTGGAACTACATACAGTTACGAGAGTTCGGTGTGGAACTACATACAGATACGAGAGGTCGGTGTGGAACTACATACAGGTACGAGAGGTCGGTGTGGACCTACATACAGTTACGAGGGATCGGTGTGGAACTATATACTGTTACGAGAGGTCGGTGTGGAACTACATACAGATACGAGAGGTCGGTGTGGAACTACATACAGTTACGAGAGGTCGGCGTGGAACAACATACAGATACGAGAGGTCGGTGTGGAACTACATACAGTTACGAGAGGTCGGTGTGGAACTACATACAGTTACTAGAGGTCGGTGTGGAACTACATACAGATACGAGAGGTCGGTGTGAATCTACATACAGTTACGAGAGGTTGGTTTGGAACTACATAGAGTTACGAGAGGTCGGTGTGGAACTACATACAGTTACGAGATGTCGGTGTGGAATTACATACAGTTACGAGAGGTCGGTGTGGAGCTATATACAGTTACGAGAGGTCGGTGTGGAACTACATACAGATACGAGAGGTCGGTGTGGAACTACATACAGCTACGAGAGGTCGTTGTGGAGCTACATAAAGTTACGAGAGGTCGGTGTGGAATTACATACAGTTACGAGAGGTCGGTGTGGAACTACATACAGTTACGAGAGGTCGGTGTGGAACTACATACAGTTACGAGAGGTCGGTGTGGAACTACATACAGTTACGAGAGGTCGGTGTGGAACTAAATACAGATATGAGAGGTCGGTGTGGAATTACATACAGTTACGAGAGGTCGGTGTGGAATTACATACAGATAGGAGAGGTCGGTGTGGAACTACATACAGATACGAGAGGTCGGTGTGGAATTACATACAGTTACGAGAGGTCGGTGAGGAACTACATACAGATACGAGAGGTCGGTGTGGAATTACATACAGTTACGAGAGGTCGGTGTGGAATTACATACAGATACGAGAGGTAGGTGTGGAATTACATAGAGTTACGATATGTCGGTGTGGAACTACATACAGTTATGAGAGGTCGGTGTGGAACTACATACAGTTACGAGAGGTCGGTGTGGAATTACATACAGATACGAGAGGTCGGTGTGGAACTACATACAGATACGAGAGGTCGGTGTGGAATTACATACAGTTACGAGAGGTCGGTGTGGAATTACATACAGATACGAGAGGTCGGTGTGGAACTACATACAGATACGAGAGGTCGGTGTGGAATTACATAGAGTTACGAGAGGTCGGTGTGGAATTACATACAGTTACGAGAGGTCGGTGTGGAACTACATACAGATACGAAAGGTCGGTGTGGAATTACATACAGTTACGAGAGGTCGGTGTGAAATTACATACAGTTACGAGAGATCGGTGTGGAACTACATAGAGTTACGATATGTCGGTGTGGAACTACATACAGTTACGAGAGATCGGTGTGGAACTACATACAGTTACGAGAGGTCGGTGTGGAACTACATACAGTTACTAGAGGTCGGTGTGGAATTACATAGAGTTACGAGAGGTCGGTGAGGAGCTACATACAGCTACGAGAGGTCGGTGTGGAACTAAATACAGTTACTAGAGGTCGGTGTGGAACTAAATACAGTTACTAGAGGTCGGTGTGGAACTACATACAGATACGAGAGGGCGGTGTGTAACTACATACAGTTACGCGAGGTCGGTGTGGAACTACATACAGCTACGAGAGGTCGGTGTGGAACTACATATAGTTACGAGAGGTCGGTGTGTAACTACATACAGTTACGAGATGTCGGTGTGGAACTACATACAGTTATGATAGGTCGGTGTGAAGCTACAGACAGTTATGATAGGTCGATGTGGATCTACAGACAGTTATGATAGGTCGGTGTGAAGCTACAGACAGTTATGATATGTCGGTGTGGAGCTACAGACAGTTATGATAGGACGGTGTGGAGCTACATACAGTTATAATAGGTCGGTGTGGACAAACAGTGTTGATGACTCGGATGTCCAGTTACGAGAGGTCGATATGGACATACCGTGCTATTAATGAATCGGATGTCCAGTTACGAGAGGTTGGTGTGGAACTACATACAGTTACGAGAGGTCGGTGTGGAGCTACATACAGTTACGAGAGATCGGTGTGGAACTACATACAGTTACGAGAGGTCGGTGTGGAACTACATACAGTTAAGAGAGATCGGTGTCGAACAACATACAGTTACGAGAGGTCGGTGTGGAACTATATACAGTTACGAGAGGTCGGTGTGGAACTACATACAGTTACCAGAGGTCGGTGTGGAATTACATACAGTTACGAGAGGTCGGTGTGGAGTTACATACAGTTACGAGAGGTCGGTGTGGAACTACAGTGCTAATGAATAGGATATCCAGTTACGAGATATCGGTGTGGAACTACATACAGATACGAGAGATCGGTGTGGAGCTACATACAGCTACGAGAGGTCGGTGTGGAACTACATACAGATACGAGAGGTCGGTGTGGAACTACATACAGTTACGAGAGGTCGGTGTGGAACTACATACAGTTACGAGATCGGTGTGGAACTACATACAGATACGAGAGGTCGGTGTGGAACTACATACAGTTACGAGAGGTCGGTGTGGAACTACATACAGATACGAGAGGTCGGTGTGGAACTACATACAGTTACGAGAGGTCGGTGTGGAACTACATACAGTTACGAGAGGTCGGTGTGGAACTACATACAGTTACGAGATGTCGGTGTGGAACTACATACAGTTACGAGAGGTCGGTGTGGAACTACATACAGTTACGAGAGGTCGGTGTGGAACTACATACAGATACGAGAGGTCGGTGTGGAACTACATACAGTTACGAGAGGTCGGTGTGGACTACATACAGTTACGAGAGGTCGGTGTGGAACTACATACAGTACGAGAGTCGGTGTGGAATTACATACAGTTACGAGAGGTCGGTGTGGAGCTATATACAGTTACGAGAGGTCGGTGTGGAGCTACAGTGCTAATGAATAGGATATCCAGTTACGAGATGTCGGTGTGGAACTACATACAGATACGAGAGATCGGTGTGGAACTACATACAGATACGAGAGATCGGTGTGGAGATACATACAGTTACGAGAAGTCAGTGTGGAACTACATACAGATACGAGAGGTCGGTGTGGAACTACATACAGTTATGAGAGGTCGGTGTGGAACTACATACAGATACGAGAGGTCGGTGTGGAACTACATACAGATACGAGCGGTCGGCGTGGAACTACATACAGTTACGAGAGGTTGGTGTGGAACTACATACAGTTACGAGAGATCGGTGTAGAACTACATACAGCTACGAGAGGTCGGTGTGGAACTACATACAGCTACGTGAGGTCGGTGTGGAACTACATACAGCTACGAGAGGTCGGTGTGGAACTACATACAGTTACGAGAGGTTGGTGTGGAACTACATACAGATACGAGAGTTTGTTGTGGAACTACATACAGTTACGAGAGGTTGGTGTGGAACTACATACAGTTTCGAGAGGTCGGTGTTGAACTACATACAGTTACGAGAGGTCGGTGTGGAACTACATACAGATACGAGAGGTCGGTGTGGAAATACATACAGTTACGAGAGGTCGGTGTGGAACTACAAACAGATACGAGAGGTCGGTGTGGAACTACATACAGTTACGAGAGGTTGGTGTGGAACTACACACAGTTACGAGATGTAGGTGTGGAATTACATACAGTTACGAGAGGTCGATATGCAATTGCATACAGTTACGAGAGGTCGGTGTGGAACTACAGTGCTAATGAATAGGATATCCAGTTACGAGATATCGGTGTGGAACTACATACAGATACGAGAGATCGGTGTGGAGCTACATACAGCTACGAGAGGTCGGTGTGGAACTACATACAGATACGAGAGGTCGGTGTGGAACTACATACAGTTACGAGAGGTCGGTGTGGAACTACATACAGTTACGAGAGGTCGGTGTGGAACTACACACAGATACGAGAGGTCGGTGTGGAACTACATACAGTTACGAGAGGTCGGTGTGGAACTACATACAGATACGAGAGGTCGGTGTGGAACTACATACAGTTACGAGAGGTCGGTGTGGAACTACATACAGATACGAGAGGTCGGTGTGGAACTACATACAGTTACGAGAGGTCGGTGTGGAACTACATACAGTTACGAGAGGTCGGTGTGGAACTACATACAGTTACGAGAGGTTGGTGTGGAACTACATACAGTTACGTGCGGTCGGTGTGGAACTACATACAGATACGAGAGGTCGTTGTGGAACTACATACAGTTACGAGAGGTCGGTGTGGAACTACATACAGTTACGAGAGGTCGGTGTGGAACTACATACAGATACGAGAGGTCGGTGTGGAACTACATACAGTTACGAGAGGTCGGTGTGGAACTACATACAGATACGAGAGGTCGGTGTGGAACTACATACAGTTACGAGAGGTTGGTGTGGAACTACATACAGTTACGAGATGTCGGTGTGGAGCTACATACAGTTATGATAGGTCGATGTGGAACTACAGACAGATATGATAAGTCGATGTGGAGCTACAGACAGTTATGATAGGTCGGTGTGAAGCTACAGACAGTTATGATATGTCGGTGTGGAGATACAGACAGTTATGATAGGACGGTGTGGAGCTACATACAGTTATGATAGGTCGGTGTGGAGCTACATACAGTTATGATAGGTCGGTGTCGACAAACAGTGCTGATGACTCGGATGTCCAGTTACGAGAGGTCGATATGGAAATACCGTGCTATTAATGAATCGGTTGTCCAGTTACGAGAGGTTGGTGTGGAACTACATACAGTTACGAGAGGTCGGTGTGGAACTACATACAGTTACAAGAGGTCGGTGTGGAACTACATACAGTTACGAGATGTCGGTGTGGAATTACATACAGTTACGAGAGGTCGGTGTGGAGCTATATACAGTTACGAGAGGTCGGTGTGGAGCTACAGTGCTAATGAATAGGATATCCAGTTACGAGATGTCGGTGTGGAACTACATACAGATACGAGAGATCGGTGTGGAACTACATACAGATACGAGAGATCGGTGTGGAGATACATACAGTTACGAGAAGTCGGTGTGGAACTACATACAGATACGAGAGGTCGGTGTGGAACTACATACAGTTATGAGAGGTCGGTGTGGAACTACATACAGATACGAGAGGTCGGTGTGGAACTACATACAGATACGAGCGGTCGGTGTGGAACTACATACAGTTACGAGAGATCGGTGTGGAGCTACATACAGCTACGTGAGGTCGGTGTGGAATACATACAGTACGAGAGGTCGTGTGGAAACATACAGATACGAGAGTCGGTGTGGAACTACATACAGTTACGAAGTGGTGTGGAACTACATACAGTACGAGAGGTCGC
The DNA here is from genome assembly GCA_014843695.1 of Archivesica marissinica. Taxonomy (NCBI): domain Eukaryota; kingdom Metazoa; phylum Mollusca; class Bivalvia; order Venerida; family Vesicomyidae; genus Archivesica; species Archivesica marissinica. The sequence continues at coordinate 46,082,623 of CM026404.1, read as the reverse complement.
TGTGGAACAACATACAGATACGAGAGGTGGTGTGGAACTACATACAGTTACGAGAGGTCGATGTGGAACTACATACAGATACGAGAGTCGGCGTGGAAACATACAGTTACGAGAGGTCGGTGGTGTGGAACTACATACAGCTACGAGAGGTCGGTGTGGAACTACATACAGATACGAGATGTCGGTGTGGAACTACATACAGTTACGAAATGTTGGTGTGGAACTACATACAGTTACGAGAGGTCGCTGTGGAACAACATACAGATACGAGAGGTCGGTGTGGAACTACATACAGTTACGAGAGGTCGATGTGGAACTACATACAGATACGAGAGGTCGGCGTGGAACTACATACAGTTACGAGAGGTCGGTGTGGAACTACATACAGTTACGAGAGGTTGGTGTGGAACTACATACAGTTACGAGAGATCGGTGTGGAACTACATACAGATACGAGAGTTTGGTGTGGAACTACATACAGTTACGAGAGGTTGGTGTGGAACTACATACAGTTTCGAGAGGTCGGTGTTGAACTACATCCAGTTACGAGAGGTCGGTGTGGAACTACATACAGATACGAGAGGTCGGTGTGGAAATACATACAGTTACGAGAGGTCGGTGTGGAACTACATACAGATACGAGAGGTCGGTGTGGAACTACATACAGTTACGAGAGGTTGGTGTGGAACTACATACAGTTACGAGATGTCGGTGTGGAATTACATACAGTTACGAGAGGTCGATATGCAATTGCATACAGTTACGAGAGGTCGGTGTGGAACTACATTGCTAATGAATAGGATATCCAGTTACGAGATATCGGTGTGGAACTACATACAGATACGAGAGATCGGTGTGGAGCTACATACAGTTACGAGAGGTCGGTGTGGAACTACATACAGATACGAGAGGTCGGTGTGGAACTACATACAGTTACGAGAGGTCGGTGTGGAACTACATACAGTTACGAGAGGTCGGTGTGGAACTACATACAGATACGAGAGGTCGGTGTGGAACTACATACAGTTACGAGAGGTCGGTGTGGAACTACATACAGTTAAGAGAGGTCGGTGTGGAACTACATACAGATACGAGAGGTCGGTGTGGAACTACATACAGTTACGAGAGGTCGGTGTGGAACTACATACAGTTACGAGAGGTCGGTGTGGAACTACATACAGTTACGAGAGGTCGGTGTGGAACTACATACAGTTACGAGAGGTCGGTGTGGAGCTACATACAGTTACGAGAGGTCGATGTGGAACTACAGTAGATAGGATATCAGTTACGATATGTCGGTGTGGAGCTACATACAGTTACGATAGGTCGGTGTGGAGCTACATACAGTTACGAGAGGTCGGTGTGGAACTACATACAGTTACGAGAGGTCGGTGTGGAGCTACATACAGTTACGAGAGGTCGGTGTGGAACTACATACAGTTACGAGAGGTCGGTGTGGAACTACATACAGTTACGAGAGGTCGGTGTGGAACTACATACAGTTACGAGAGGTCGGTGTGGAACTACATACAGTTACGAGAGGTCGGTGTGGAACTACATACAGTTACGAGAGGTCGGTGTGGAACTACATACAGTTACGAGAGGTCGGTGTGGAACTACATACAGTTACGAGAGGTCGGTGTGGAACTACATACAGTACGAGAGGTCGGTGTGGAACTACATACAGTTACGAGAGGTCGGTGTGGAGCTACATACAGTTACGAGAGGTCGGTGTGGAACTACATACAGTTACGAGAGGTCGGTGTGGAACTACATACAGATACGAGAGGTCGGTGTGGAACTACATACAGATACGAGAGGTCGGTGTGGAACTACATACAGTTACGAGAGGTCGGTGTGGAACTACATACAGATACGAGAGGTCGGTGTGGAACTACATACAGTTACGAGATGTCGGTGTGGAACTACATACAGTTACGAGAGGTCGGTGTGGAACTACATACAGTTACGAGAGGTCGGTGTGGAACTACATACAGTTACGAGAGGTCGGTGTGGAACTACATACAGTTACGAGAGGTCGGTGTGGAACTACATACAGTACGAGAGGTCGGTGTGGAACTACATACAGTTACGAGAGGTCGGTGTGGAACTACATACAGTTACGAGAGGTCGGTGTGGAACTACATACAGTTACGAGAGGTCGGTGTGGAACTACATACAGTTACGAGAGGTCGGTGTGGAACTACATACAGTTACGAGAGCGAACACAACAACAAGTCGGTGGGAATACATACAGTTACGAGAGGTCGGTGTGGAACTACATACAGTTACGAGAGGTCGGTGTGGAACTACACAATAGATCCTACGAGAGATCGGTGTGGAACTACATACAGATACGAGAGGTCGGTGTGGAACTACATACAGATACGAGAGGTCGGTGTGGAACTACATACAGTTACGAGAGGTCGGTGTGGAACTACATACAGTTACGAGAGGTCGGTGTGGAACTACATACAGATACGAGAGGTCGGTGTGGAACTACATACAGTTACGAGAGGTCGGTGTGGAACTACATACAGTTACGAGAGGTCGGTGTGGAACTACATACAGATACGAGAGGTCGGTGTGGAACTACATACAGTTACGAGAGGTCGGTGTGGAACTACATACAGTTACGAGAGGTCGGTGTGGAACTACATACAGTTACGAGAGGTTGGTGTGGAACTACATACAGTTACGAGCGGTCGGTGTGGAACTACATACAGATACGAGAGGTCGGTGTGGAACTACATACAGTTACGAGAGGTCGGTGTGGAACTACATACAGTTACGAGAGGTCGGTGTGGAACTACATACAGATACGAGAGGTCGGTGTGGAACTACATACAGTTACGAGAGGTCGGTGTGGAACTACATACAGATACGAGAGGTCGGTGTGGAACTACATACAGTTACGAGAGGTCGGTGTGGAACTACATACAGTTACGAGATGTCGGTGTGGAGCTACATACAGTTATGATAGGTCGATGTGGAACTACAGACAGATATGATAGGTCGATGTGGAGCTACAGACAGTTATGATAGGTCGGTGTGAAGCTACAGACAGTTATGATATGTCGGTGTGGAGCTACAGACAGTTATGATAGGACGGTGTGGAGCTACATACAGTTATGATAGGACGAAACATACAGTTATGATAGGACGGTGTGGAGCTACATACAGTTATGAGAGGTCGGTGTGGAGCTACATACAGTTATGATAGGTCGGTGTCGACAAACAGTGCTGATGACTCGGATGTCCAGTTACGAGAGGTCGATATGGAAATACCGTGCTATTAATGAATCGGTTGTCCAGTTACGAGAGGTTGGTGTGGAACTACATACAGTTACGAGAGGTCGGTGTGGAACTACATACAGTTACAAGAGGTCGGGTGGTGGAACTACATACAGTTACGAGATGTCGGTGTGGAATTACATACAGTTACGAGAGGTCGGTGTGGAGCTATATACAGTTACGAGAGGTCGGTGTGGAGCTACAGTGCTAATGAATAGGATATCCAGTTACGAGATGTCGGTGTGGAACTACATACAGATACGAGAGATCGGTGTGGAACTACATACAGATACGAGAGATCGGTGTGGAGATACATACAGTTACGAGAAGTCGGTGTGGAACTACATACAGATACGAGAGGTCGGTGTGGAACTACATACAGTTATGAGAGGTCGGTGTGGAACTACATACAGATACGAGAGGTCGGTGTGGAACTACATACAGATACGAGCGGTCGGTGTGGAACTACATACAGTTACGAGAGATCGGTGTGGAACTACATACAGCTACGTGAGGTCGGTGTGGAACTACATACAGCTACGAGAGGTCGGTGTGGAACTACATACAGATACGAGATGTCGGTGTGGAACTACATACAGTTACGAAATGTTGGTGTGGAACTACATACAGTTACGAGAGGTCGCTGTGGAACAACATACAGATACGAGAGGTCGGTGTGGAACTACATACAGTTACGAGAGGTCGATGTGGAACTACATACAGATACGAGAGGTCGGCGTGGAACTACATACAGTTACGAGAGGTCGGTGTGGAACTACATACAGTTACGAGAGGTTGGTGTGGAACTACATACAGTTACGAGAGATCGGTGTGGAACTACATACAGATACGAGAGTTTGGTGTGGAACTACATACAGTTACGAGAGGTTGGTGTGGAACTACATACAGTTTCGAGAGGTCGGTGTTGAACTACATACAGTTACGAGAGGTCGGTGTGGAACTACATACAGATACGAGAGGTCGGTGTGGAAATACATACAGTTACGAGAGGTCGGTGTGGAACTACATACAGATACGAGAGGTCGGTGTGGAACTACATACAGTTACGAGAGGTTGGTGTGGAACTACATACAGTTACGAGATGTCGGTGTGGAATTACATACAGTTACGAGAGGTCGATATGCAATTGCATACAGTTACGAGAGGTCGGTGTGGAACTACATTGCTAATGAATAGGATATCCAGTTACGAGATATCGGTGTGGAACTACATACAGATACGAGAGATCGGTGTGGAGCTACATACAGCTACGAGAGGTCGGTGTGGAACTACATACAGATACGAGAGGTCGGTGTGGAACTACATACAGTTACGAGAGGTCGGTGTGGAACTACATACAGTTACGAGAGGTCGGTGTGGAACTACACACAGATACGAGAGGTCGGTGTGGAACTACATACAGTTACGAGAGGTCGGTGTGGAACTACATACAGATACGAGAGGTCGGTGTGGAACTACATACAGATACGAGAGGTCGGTGTGGAACTACATACAGTTACGAGAGGTCGGTGTGGAACTACATACAGTTACGAGAGGTCGGTGTGGAACTACATACAGTTACGAGAGGTCGGTGTGGAACTACATACAGTTACGAGAGGTCGGTGTGGAGCTACATACAGTTACGAGAGGTCGGTGTGGAACTACAGTGCTAATGAATAGGATATCCAGTTACGAGATGTCGGTGTGGAACTACATACAGATACGAGAGATCGGTGTGGAACTACATACAGATACGAGAGGTCGGTGTGGAGATACATACAGTTACGAGAAGTCGGTGTGGAACTACATACAGTTACGAGAGGTCGGTGTGGAACTACATACAGTTATGAGAGGTCGGTGTGGAACTACATACAGATACGAGAGGTCGGTGTGGAACTACATACAGATACGAGAGGTCGGTGTGGAACTACATACAGTTACGAGAGGTCGGTGTGGAACTACATACAGCTACGAGAGGTCGGTGTGGAACTACATACAGTTACGAGAGGTCGGTGTGGAATACATACAGATACGAGATGTCGGTGTGGAACTACATACAGTTACGAAAGGTCGGTGTGGAACTACATACAGTTACGAGAGGTCGGTGTGGAACTACATACAGTTACGAGAGGTCGGTGTGGAACTACATACAGTTACGAGAGGTCGGTGTGGAACTACATACAGATACGAGAGGTCGGTGTGGAACTACATACAGTTACGAGAGGTCGGTGTGGAACTACATACAGTTACGAGAGATCGGTGTGGAACTACATACAGCTACGAGAGGTCGGTGTGGAACTACATACAGTTACGAGAGGTCGGTGTGGAACTACATACAGCTACGAGAGGTCGGTGTGGAACTACATACAGTTACGAGAGGTCGGTGTGGAACTACATACAGATACGAGAGGTTGGTGTGGAACTACATACAGTTACGAGAGGTCGGTGTGGAACTACATACAGTTACGAGAGGTCGGTGTTGAACTACATACAGTTACGAGAGGTCGGTGTGGAACTACATACAGATACGAGAGGTCGGTGTGGAAATACATACAGTTACGAGAGGTCGGTGTGGAACTACATACAGATACGAGAGGTCGGTGTGGAACTACATACAGTTACGAGAGGTTGGTGTGGAACTACATACAGTTACGAGATGTCGGTGTGGAATTACATACAGTTACGAGAGGTCGATATGCAATTGCATACAGTTACGAGAGGTCGGTGTGGAACTACAGTGCTAATGAATAGGATATCCAGTTACGAGATATCGGTGTGGAACTACATACAGATACGAGAGATCGGTGTGGAGCTACATACAGCTACGAGAGGTCGGTGTGGAACTACATACAGATACGAGAGGTCGGTGTGGAACTACATACAGTTACGAGAGGTCGGTGTGGAACTACATACAGTTACGAGAGGTCGGTGTGGAACTACACACAGATACGAGAGGTCGGTGTGGAACTACATACAGTTACGAGAGGTCGGTGTGGAACTACATACAGTTACGAGAGGTCGGTGTGGAACTACATACAGATACGAGAGGTCGGTGTGGAACTACATACAGTTACGAGAGGTCGGTGTGGAACTACATACAGTTACGAGAGGTCGGTGTGGAACTACATACAGTTACGAGAGGTCGGTGTGGAACTACATACAGTTACGAGAGGTCGGTGTGGAACTACATACAGTTACGAGAGGTCGGTGTGGAACTACATACAGTTACGAGAGGTCGGTGTGGAACTACATACAGATACGAGAGGTCGGTGTGGAACTACATACAGTTACGAGAGGTCGGTGTGGAACTACATACAGATACGAGAGGTCGGTGTGGAACTACATACAGTTACGAGAGGTCGGTGTGGAACTACATACAGTTACGAGATGTCGGTGTGGAGCTACATACAGTTATGATAGGTCGATGTGGAACTACATACAGATATGATAGGTCGATGTGGAGCTACAGACAGTTATGATAGGTCGGTGTGAAGCTACAGACAGTTATGATATGTCGGTGTGGAGATACAGACAGTTATGATAGGACGGTGTGGAGCTACATACAGTTATGATAGGACGATGTGGAGCTACATACAGTTATGATAGGACGGTGTGGAGCTACATACAGTTATGAGAGGTCGGTGTGGAGCTACATACAGTTATGATAGGTCGGTGTCGACAAACAGTGCTGATGACTCGGATGTCCAGTTACGAGAGGTCGATATGGAAATACCGTGCTATTAATGAATCGGTTGTCCAGTTACGAGAGGTTGGTGTGGAACTACATACAGTTACGAGAGGTCGGTGTGGAACTACATACAGTTACAAGAGGTCGGTGTGGAACTACATACAGTTACGAGATGTCGGTGTGGAATTACATACAGTTACGAGAGGTCGGTGTGGAGCTATATACAGTTACGAGAGGTCGGTGTGGAGCTACAGTGCTAATGAATAGGATATCCAGTTACGAGATGTCGGTGTGGAACTACATACAGATACGAGAGATCGGTGTGGAACTACATACAGATACGAGAGATCGGTGTGGAGATACATACAGTTACGAGAAGTCGGTGTGGAACTACATACAGATACGAGAGGTCGGTGTGGAACTACATACAGTTATGAGAGGTCGGTGTGGAACTACATACAGATACGAGAGGTCGGTGTGGAACTACATACAGATACGAGCGGTCGGTGTGGAACTACATACAGTTACGAGAGATCGGTGTGGAACTACATACAGCTACGTGAGGTCGGTGTGGAACTACATACAGCTACGAGAGGTCGGTGTGGAACTACATACAGATACGAGATGTCGGTGTGGAACTACATACAGTTACGAAATGTTGGTGTGGAACTACATACAGTTACGAGAGGTCGCTGTGGAACAACATACAGATACGAGAGGTCGGTGTGGAACTACATACAGTTACGAGAGGTCGATGTGGAACTACATACAGATACGAGAGGTCGGCGTGGAACTACATACAGTTACGAGAGGTCGGTGTGGAACTACATACAGATACGAGAGGTCGGTGTGGAACTACATACAGTTACGAGAGGTTGGTGTGGAACTACATACAGTTACGAGAGATCGGTGTGGAACTACATACAGATACGAGAGTTTGGTGTGGAACTACATACAGTTACGAGAGGTTGGTGTGGAACTACATACAGTTTCGAGAGGTCGGTGTTGAACTACATACAGTTACGAGAGGTCGGTGTGGAACTACATACAGATACGAGAGGTCGGTGTGGAAATACATACAGTTACGAGAGGTCGGTGTGGAACTACATACAGATACGAGAGGTCGGTGTGGAACTACATACAGTTACGAGAGGTTGGTGTGGAACTACACACAGTTACGAGATGTCGGTGTGGAATTACATACAGTTACGAGAGGTCGATATGCAATTGCATACAGTTACGAGAGGTCGGTGTGGAACTACAGTGCTAATGAATAGGATATCCAGTTACGAGATATCGGTGTGGAACTACATACAGATACGAGAGATCGGTGTGGAGCTACATACAGCTACGAGAGGTCGGTGTGGAACTACATACAGATACGAGAGGTCGGTGTGGAACTACATACAGTTACGAGAGGTCGGTGTGGAACTACATACAGTTACGAGAGGTCGGTGTGGAACTACATACAGATACGAGAGGTCGGTGTGGAACTACATACAGTTACGAGAGGTCGGTGTGGAACTACATACAGTACGAGAGGTCGGTGTGGAACTACATACAGTTACGAGAGGTCGGTGTGGAACTACATACAGTTACGAGAGGTCGGTGTGGAACTACATACAGTTACGAGAGGTCGGTGTGGAACTACATACAGATACGAGAGGTCGGTGTGGAACTACATACAGTTACGAGAGGTCGGTGTGGAACTACATACAGTTACGAGAGGTCGGTGTGGAACTACATACAGATACGAGAGGTCGGTGTGGAACTACATACAGTTACGAGAGGTCGGTGTGGAACTACATACAGATACGAGAGGTCGGTGTGGAACTACATACAGTTACGAGAGGTCGGTGTGGAACTACATACAGTTACGAGATGTCGGTGTGGAGCTACATACAGTTATGATAGGTCGATGTGGAACTACAGACAGATATGATAGGTCGATGTGGAGCTACAGACAGTTATGATAGGTCGGTGTGAAGCTACAGACAGTTATGATATGTCGGTGTGGAGCTACAGACAGTTATGATAGGACGGTGTGGAGCTACATACAGTTATGATAGGACGATGTGGAGCTACAGACAGTTATGAGAGGTCGGTGTGGAGCTACATACAGTTATGATAGGTCGGTGTCGACAAACAGTGCTGATGACTCGGATGTCCAGTTACGAGAGGTCGATATGGAAATACCGTGCTATTAATGAATCGGTTGTCCAGTTACGAGAGGTTGGTGTGGAACTACATACAGTTACGAGAGGTCGGTGTGGAACTACATACAGTTACAAGAGGTCGGTGTGGAACTACATAGAGTTACGAGAGGTCGGTGTGGAACTACATACAGTTACGAGATGTCGGTGTGGAATTACATACAGTTACGAGAGGTCGGTGTGGAGCTATATACAGTTACGAGAGGTCGGTGTGGAGCTACAGTGCTAATGAATAGGATATCCAGTTACGAGATGTCGGTGTGGAACTACATACAGATACGAGAGATCGGTGTGGAACTACATACAGATACGAGAGATCGGTGTGGAGATACATACAGTTACGAGAAGTCGGTGTGGAACTACATACAGATACGAGAGGTCGGTGTGGAACTACATACAGTTATGAGAGGTCGGTGTGGAACTACATACAGATACGAGAGGTCGGTGTGGAATTACATACAGTTACGAGAGGTCGCTGTGGAACTACATACAGTTACGAGAGGTCGGTGTGGAACTACATACAGTTACGAGAGATCGGTGTGGAACTACATACAGATACGAGAGGTTGGTGTGGAACTACATACAGTTACGAGAGGTCGGTGTGGAGCTACATACAGTTACGAGAGATAGGTGTTCAACTAAATACAGTTACGAGAGGTCGGTGTGGAACTACATACAGTTAAGAGAGATCGGTGTCGAACAACATACAGTTACGAGAGGTCGGTGTGGAACTACATACAGTTACGAGAGGTCGGTGGAGAACTACATACAGTTACGAGAGGTCGGTGTGGAATTACATACAGTTACGAGAGGTCGGTGTGGAACTACATACAGTTACGAGAGGTCGGTGTGGAACTACAGTGCTAATGAATAGGATACAGTTACGAGATTCGGTGTGGAACTACATACAGATACGAGAGATCGGTGTGGAGCTACATACAGCTACGAGAGGTCGGTGTGGAACTACATACAGATACGAGAGGTCGGTGTGGAACTACATACAGTTACGAGAGGTCGGTGTGGAACTACATACAGTTACGAGAGGTCGGTGTGGAACTACATACAGTTACGAGAGGTCGGTGTGGAACTACATACAGTTACGAGAGGTCGGTGTGGAACTACATACAGTTACGAGAGGTCGGTG
>CM026404.1:46032954-46071284 GCA_014843695.1 Archivesica marissinica | reverse complement strand
GTTGTTGAAGGAACTAGAAACCACGATGTAATGTTGTTCTTGAAGCAACTAGAAACCACGATGTAATGTTGTTGTTGAAGGAACTTGAAACCACGATGTAATGTTGTTGTTGAAGGAACTAGAAACCACGATGTAATGTTGTTGTTGAAGGAACTAGAAACCATGATGTAATGTTGTTGTTGAAGGAACTAGAAACCACGATGTAATGTTGTTGTTGAAGGAACTAGAAACCATGATGTAATGTTGTTGTTGAAGGAACTAGAAACCACAATGTAATGTTATTGAAGGAACTAGAAACCACAATGTAATGTTGTTGTTGAAGGAACTAGAAACCATGATGTAATGTTATTGAAGGAACTAGAAACCATGATGTAATGTTGTTGTTGAAGGAACTAGAAACCATGATGTAATATTGTTGAAGGAACTAGAAACCACGATGTAATGTTGTTGTTGAAGGAACTAGAAACCATGATGTAATGTTGTTGAAGGAACTAGAAACCACGATGTAATGTTGTTGTTGAAGGAACTAGAAACCACGATGTAATGTTGTTGAAGGAACTAGAAACCACGACGTAATGTTGTTGGAGGAACTAGAAACCAGGATGTAATGTTGTTGAAGGAACTAGAAACCAGGATGTAATGTTGTTGTTGAAGGAACTAGAAACCAGGATGTAATGTTGTTGTTGAAGGAACTAGAAACCAGGATGTAATGTTGTTGTTGAAGGAACTAGAAACCACGATGTAATGTTGCTGTTGAAGGAACTAGAAACCACGATGTAATGTTGTTGAAGGAACTAGAAACCATGATGTAATGTTGTTGAAGGAACTAGAAACCATGATGTAATGTTGTTGTTGAAGGAACTAGAAACCACGATGTAGTGTTGTTGTTGAAGGAACTAGAAACCACGATGTAATGTTGTTGTTGAAGGAACTAGAAACCATGATGTAATGTTGTTGAAGGAACTAGAAACCATGATGTAATGTTGTTGTTGAAGGAACTAGAAACCATGATGTAATGTTGTTGAAGGAACTAGAAACCATGATGTAATGTTGTTGAAGGAACTAGAAACCATGATGTAATGTTGTTGAAGGAACTAGAAACCACGATGTAATGTTGTTGTTGAAGGAACTAGAAACCAGATGTAATGTTTGTTGAAGGAACTAGAAACCACGATGTAATGTTGTTGAAGGAACTAGAAACCACGATGTAATGTTGTTGTTGAAGGAACTAGAAACCATGATGTAATGTTGTTGAAGGAACTAGAAACCACGATGTAATGTTGTTGAAGGAACTAGAAAACACGATGTAATGTTGTTGAAGGAACTAGAAACCACGATGTAATGTTGTTGTTGACGGAACTAGAAACCACGATGTAATGTTGTTGTTGAAGGAACTAGAAATCACGATGTAATGTTGTTGTTGAAGGAACTAGAAACCATGATGTAATGTTGTTGTTGAAGGAACGAGAAACCACGATGTAATGTTGTTGGAGCAACTAGAAACCATGATGTAATGTTGTTGTTGAAGGAACTAGAAACCATGGTGTAATGTTGTTGTTGAAGGAACTAGAAACCAGGATATAATGTTGTTGAAGGAACTAGAAACCATGATGTAATGTTGTTGAAGGAACTAGAAACCAGGATGTAATGTTGTTGAAGGAACTAGAAACCAGGATGTAATGTTGTTGAAGGAACTAGAAACCAGGATGTAATGTTGTTGAAGGAACTAGAAACCATGATGTAATGTTATTGAAGGAACTAGAAACCATGATGTAATGTTGTTGAAGGAACTAGAAACCAGGATGTAATGTTGTTGTTGAAGGAACTAGAAACCATGATGTAATGTTGTTGAAGGAACTAGAAACCACGATGTAATGTTGTTGAAGGAACTAGAAACCACGATGTAATGTTGTTCTTGAAGCAACTAGAAACCACGATGTAATGTTGTTGTTGAAGGAACTGGAAACCACGATGTAATGTTGTTGTTGAAGGAACTAGAAACCACGATGTAATGTTGTTGTTGAAGGAACTAGAAACCATGATGTAATGTTGTTGTTGAAGGAACTAGAAACCACGATGTAATGTTGTTGTTGAAGGAACTAGAAACCATGATGTAATGTTGTTGTTGAAGGAACTAGAAACCACAATGTAATGTTATTGAAGGAACTAGAAACCACAATGTAATGTTGTTGTTGAAGGAACTAGAAACCATGATGTAATGTTATTGAAGGAACTAGAAACCATGATGTAATGTTGTTGTTGAAGGAACTAGAAACCATGATGTAATATTGTTGAAGGAACTAGAAACCACGATGTAATGTTGTTGTTGAAGGAACTAGAAACCATGATGTAATGTTGTTGAAGGAACTAGAAACCACGATGTAATGTTGTTGTTGAAGGAACTAGAAACCATGATGTAATGTTGTTGAAGGAACTAGAAACCACGACGTAATGTTGTTGGAGGAACTAGAAACCAGGATGTAATGTTGTTGAAGGAACTAGAAACCACGATGTAATGTTGTTGAAGGAACTAGAAACCATGATGTAATGCTGTTGAAGGAACTAGAAACCACAATGTAATGTTGTTGAAGGAACTAGAAACCATGATGTAATGTTGTTGTTGAAGGAACTAGAAACCATGATGTAATGTTGTTGTTGAAGGAACTAGAAACCACGATATAATGTTATTGAAGGAACTAGAAACCATGATGTAATGTTGTTGTTGAAGGAACTAGAAACCATGATGTAATGTTGTTGTTGAAGGAACTAGAAACCAGGATGTAATGTTGTTGTTGAAGGAACTAGAAACCAGATGTAATGTTGTTGTTGAAGGAACTAGAAACCAGGATGTAATGTTGTTGTTGAAGGAACTAGAAACCACGATGTAATGTTGCTGTTGAAGGAACTAGAAACCACGATGTAATGTTGTTGAAGGAACTAGAAACCATGATGTAATGTTGTTGAAGGAACTAGAAACCATGATGTAATGTTGTTGTTGAAGGAACTAGAAACCACGATGTAGTGTTGTTGTTGAAGGAACTAGAAACCACGATGTAATGTTGTTGTTGAAGGAACTAGAAACCACGATGTAATGTTGTTGAAGGAACTAAAAACCATGATGTAATGTTGTTGTTGAAGGAACTAGAAACCATGATGTAATGTTGTTGTTGAAGGAACTAGAAACCATGATGTAATGTTGTTGAAGGAACTAGAAACCATGATGTAATGTTGTTGAAGGAACTAGAAACCATGATGTAATGTTGTTGAAGGAACTAGAAACCACGATGTAATGTTGTTGTTGAAGGAACTAGAAACCATGATGTAATGTTGTTGAAGGAACTAGAAACCACGATGTAATGTTGTTGAAGGAACTAGAAACCATGATGTAATGTTGTTGAAGGAACTAGAAACCATGATGTAATGTTGTTGAAGGAACTAGAAACCATGATGTAATGTTGTTGTTGAAGGAACTAGAAACCACGATGTAATGTTGTTGTTGAAGGAACTAGAAACCATGATGTAATGTTGTTGAAAGAACTAGAAACCATGATGTAATGTTGTTGAAGGAACTAGAAACCATGATGTAATGTTGTTGAAGGAACTAGAAACCATGATGTAATGTTGTTGTTGAAGGAACTAGAAACCACAATGTAATGTTGTTGAAGGAACTAGAAACCACAATGTAATGTTGTTGGAAGAACTAGAAACCACGATGTAATGTTGTTGAAGGAACTAGAAACCATGATGTAATGTTGTTGAAGGAACTAGAAACCATGATGTAATGTTGTTGTTGAAGGAACTAGAAACCACGATGTAATGTTGTTGAAGGAACTAGAAACCACGATGTAATGTTGTTGTTGAAGGAACTAGAAACCACGATGTAATGTTGTTGAAGGAACTAGAAACCATGATGTAATGTTGTTGTTGAAGGAACTAGAAACCATGATGTAATGTTGTTGAAGGAACTAGAAACCATGATGTAATGTTGTTGAAGGAACTAGAAACCATGATGTAATGTTGTTGAAGGAACTAGAAACCATGATGTAATGTTGTTGAAGGAACTAGAAACCACGATGTAATGTTGTTGTTGAAGGAACTTGAAACCATGATGTAATGTTATTGTTGAAGGAACTAGAAACCACGATGTAATGTTGTTGAAGGAACTAGAAACCACGATGTAATGTTGTTGTTAAAGGAACTAGAAACCATGATGTAATGTTGTTGAAGGAACTAGAAACCAGGATGTAATGTTGTTGAAGGAACTAGAAAACACGATGTAATGTTGTTGAAGGAACTAGAAACCACGATGTAATGTTGTTGTTGAAGGAACTAGAAACCACGATGTAATGTTGTTGTTGACGGAACTAGAAACCACGATGTAATGTTGTTGTTGAAGGAACTAGAAATCACGATGTAATGTTGTTGTTGAAGGAACTAGAAACCATGATGTAATGTTGTTGTTGAAGGAACGAGAAACCACGATGTAATGTTGTTGGAGCAACTAGAAACCATGATGTAATGTTGTTGTTGAAGGAACTAGAAACCATGGTGTAATGTTGTTGTTGAAGGAACTAGAAACCAGGATATAATGTTGTTGAAGGAACTAGAAACCATGATGTAATGTTGTTGAAGGAACTAGAAACCAGGATGTAATGTTGTTGAAGGAACTAGAAACCAGGATGTAATGTTGTTGAAGGAACTAGAAACCAGGATGTAATGTTGTTGAAGGAACTAGAAACCATGATGTAATGTTATTGAAGGAACTAGAAACCATGATGTAATGTTGTTGAAGGAACTAGAAACCAGGATGTAATGTTGTTGTTGAAGGAACTAGAAACCATGATGTAATGTTGTTGAAGGAACTAGAAACCACGATGTAATGTTGTTGAAGGAACTAGAAACCACGATGTAATGTTGTTCTTGAAGCAACTAGAAACCACGATGTAATGTTGTTGTTGAAGGAACTGGAAACCACGATGTAATGTTGTTGTTGAAGGAACTAGAAACCATGATGTAATGTTGTTGAAGGAACTAGAAACCACGACGTAATGTTGTTGGAGGAACTAGAAACCAGGATGTAATGTTGTTGAAGGAACTAGAAACCACGATGTAATGTTGTTGAAGGAACTAGAAACCATGATGTAATGCTGTTGAAGGAACTAGAAACCACAATGTAATGTTGTTGAAGGAACTAGAAACCATGATGTAATGTTGTTGTTGAAGGAACTAGAAACCATGATGTAATGTTGTTGTTGAAGGAACTAGAAACCACGATATAATGTTATTGAAGGAACTAGAAACCATGATGTAATGTTGTTGTTGAAGGAACTAGAAACCATGATGTAATGTTGTTGTTGAAGGAACTAGAAACCAGGATGTAATGTTGTTGTTGAAGGAACTAGAAACCAGGATGTAATGTTGTTGTTGAAGGAACTAGAAACCAGGATGTAATGTTGTTGTTGAAGGAACTAGAAACCACGATGTAATGTTGCTGTTGAAGGAACTAGAAACCACGATGTAATGTTGTTGAAGGAACTAGAAACCATGATGTAATGTTGTTGAAGGAACTAGAAACCATGATGTAATGTTGTTGTTGAAGGAACTAGAAACCACGATGTAGTGTTGTTGTTGAAGGAACTAGAAACCACGATGTAATGTTGTTGTTGAAGGAACTAGAAACCACGATGTAATGTTGTTGAAGGAACTAAAAACCATGATGTAATGTTGTTGTTGAAGGAACTAGAAACCATGATGTAATGTTGTTGTTGAAGGAACTAGAAACCATGATGTAATGTTGTTGAAGGAACTAGAAACCATGATGTAATGTTGTTGAAGGAACTAGAAACCATGATGTAATGTTGTTGAAGGAACTAGAAACCACGATGTAATGTTGTTGTTGAAGGAACTTGAAACCATGATGTAATGTTATTGTTGAAGGAACTAGAAACCACGATGTAATGTTGTTGAAGGAACTAGAAACCACGATGTAATGTTGTTGTTAAAGGAACTAGAAACCATGATGTAATGTTGTTGTTGAAGGAACTAGAAACCATGATGTATTGTTGTTGTTGAAGGAACTAGAAACCACGATGTAATGTTGTTGTTGAAGGAACTAGAAACCATGATGTAATGTTGTTGAAAGAACTAGAAACCATGATGTAATGTTGTTGAAGGAACTAGAAACCAGGATGTAATGTTGAAGGAACTAGAAACCATGATGTAATGTTGTTGTTGAAGGAACTAGAAACCACAATGTAATGTTGTTGAAGGAACTAGAAACCACAATGTAATGTTGTTGTTGAAGTAACTAGAAACCACGATGTAATGTTGTTGAAGGAACTAGAAACCACGACGTAATGTTGTTGAAGGAACTAGAAACCAGGATGTAATGTTGTTGAAGGAACTAGAAACCACGATGTAATGTTGTTGAAGGAACTAGAAACCACGATGTAATGTTGTTGAAGGAACTAGAAACCATGATGTAATGTTATTGAAGGAACTAGAAACCACGATGTTATGTTGTTGTTGAAGGAACTAGAAACCAGGATGTAATGTTGTTGAAGGAACTAGAAACCACGATGTAATGTTGTTGTTGAAGGAACTAGAAACCACGATGTAATGTTGTTGAAGGAACTAGAAACCACGACATAATGTTGTTGGAGGAACTAGAAACCAGGATGTAATGTTGTTGAAGGAACTAGAAACCACGATGTAATGTTGTTGAAGGAACTAGAAACCACGATGTAATGTTGTTGTTGAAGGAACTAGAAACCACGATGTAATGTTGTTGTTGAAGGAACTAGAAATCACGATGTAATGTTGTTGTTGAAGGAACTAGAAACCATGATGTAATGTTGTTGTTGAAGGAACGAGAAACCACAATGTAATGTTGTTGGAGCAACTAGAAACCAGGATGTAATGTTGTTGTTGAAGGAACTAGAAACCATGGTGTAATGTCGTTGTTGAAGGAACTAGAAACCAGGATGTAATGTTGTTGAAGGAACTAGAAACCATGATGTAATGTTGTTGAAGGAACTAGAAACCAGGATGTAATGTTGTTGAAGGAACTAGAAACCAGGATGTAATGTTGTTGAAGGAACTAGAAACCATGATGTAATGTTGTTGAAGGAACTAGAAACCAGGATGTAATGTTGTTGTTGAAGGAACTAGAAACCATGATGTAATGTTATTGAAGGAACTAGAAACCATGATGTAATGTTGTTGAAGGAACTAGAAACCAGGATGTAATGTTGTTGTTGAAGGAACTAGAAACCATGATGTAATGTTGTTGAAGGAACTAGAAACCACGATGTAATGTTGTTGAAGGAACTAGAAACCACGATGTAATGTTGTTCTTGAAGGAACTAGAAACCACGATGTAATGTTGTTGTTGAAGGAACTGGAAACCACGATGTAATGTTGTTGTTGAAGGAACTAGAAACCACGATGTAATGTTGTTGTTGAAGGAACTAGAAACCACAATGTAATGTTGTTGTTGAAGGAACTAGAAACCACGATGTAATGTTGTTGTTGAAGGAACTAGAAACCATGATGTAATGTTGTTGTTGAAGGAACTAGAAACCACAATGTAATGTTATTGAAGGAACTAGAAACCACAATGTAATGTTGTTGTTGAAGGAACTAGAAACCATGATGTAATGTTATTGAAGGAACTAGAAACCATGATGTAATGTTGTTGTTGAAGGAACTAGAAACCATGATGTAATATTGTTGAAGGAACTAGAAACCACGATGTAATGTTGTTGTTGAAGGAACTAGAAACCATGATGTAATGTTGTTGAAGGAACTAGAAACCACGATGTAATGTTGTTGTTGAAGGAACTAGAAACCATGATGTAATGTTGTTGAAGGAACTAGAAACCATGATGTAATGTTGTTGAAGGAACTAGAAACCATGATGTAATGTTGTTGAAGGAACTAGAAACCACAATGTAATGTTGTTGAAGGAACTAGAAACCATGATGTAATGTTGTTGAAGGAACTAGAAACCATGATGTAATGTTGTTGAAGGAACTAGAAACCACGATGTAATGTTGTTGTTGAAGGAACTTGAAACCATGATGTAATGTTATTGTTGAAGGAACTAGAAACCACGATGTAATGTTGTTGAAGGAACTAGAAACCACGATGTAATGTTGTTGTTAAAGGAACTAGAAACCATGATGTAATGTTGTTGTTGAAGGAACTAGAAACCATGATGTATTGTTGTTGTTGAAGGAACTAGAAACCACGATGTAATGTTGTTGTTGAAGGAACTAGAAACCATGATGTAATGTTGTTGAAAGAACTAGAAACCATGATGTAATGTTGTTGAAGGAACTAGAAACCAGGATGTAATGTTGTTGAAGGAACTAGAAACCATGATGTAATGTTGTTGAAGGAACTAGAAACCACGATGTAATGTTGTTGTTGAAGGAACTAGAAACCACGATGTAATGTTGTTGAAGGAACTAGAAACCATGATGTAATGTTGTTGTTGAAGGAACTAGAAACCACGATGTAATGTTGTTGAAGGAACTAGAAACCATGATGTAATGTTATTGAAGGAACTAGAAACCACGATGTTATGTTGTTGTTGAAGGAACTAGAAACCACGATGTAATGTTGTTGAAGGAACTAGAAACCACGATGTAATGTTGTTGTTGAAGGAACTAGAAACCACGATGTAATGTTGTTGAAGGAACTAGAAACCACGATGTAATGTTGTTGTTGAAGGAACTAGAAACCACGATGTAATGTTGTTGTTGACGGAACTAGAAACCACGATGTAATGTTGTTGTTGAAGGAACTAGAAATCACGATGTAATGTTGTTGTTGAAGGAACTAGAAACCATGATGTAATGTTGTTGTTGAAGGAACGAGAATCCACGATGTAATGTTGTTGGAGCAACTAGAAACCAGGATGTAATGTTGTTGTTGAAGGAACTAGAAACCATGGTGTAATGTTGTTGTTGAAGGAACTAGAAACCAGGATGTAATGTTGTTGAAGGAACTAGAAACCATGATGTAATGTTGTTGAAGGAACTAGAAACCAGGATGTAATGTTGTTGAAGGAACTAGAAACCAGGATGTAATGTTGTTGTTGAAGGAATTAGAAACCACGATGTAATGTTGTTGTTGAAGGAACTAGAAACCACGATGTAATGTTGTTGAAGGAACTAGAAACCATGATGTAATGTTGTTGAAGGAACTAGAAACCATGATGTAATGTTGTTGTTGAAGGAACTAGAAACCATGATGTAATGTTGTTGTTGAAGGAACTAGAAACCACGATGTAATGTTGTTGTTGAAGGAACTAGAAACCATGATGTAATGTTGTTGAAGGAACTAGAAACCATGATGTAATGTTGTTGAAGGAACTAGAAACCATGATGTAATGTTGTTGAAGGAACTAGAAACCATGATGTAATGTTGTTGAAGGAACTAGAAACCACGATGTAATGTTGTTGTTGAAGTAACTTGAAACCATGATGTAATGTTATTGTTGAAGGAACTAGAAACCACGATGTAATGTTGTTGAAGGAACTAGAAACCACGATGTAATGTTGTTGTTAAAGGAACTAGAAACCATGATGTAAAGTTATTGTTGAAGGAACTAGAAACCATGATGTATTGTTGTTGTTGAAGGAACTAGAAACCATGATGTAATGTTGTTGAAAGAACTAGAAACCATGATGTAATGTTGTTGAAGGAACTAGAAACCAGGATGTAATGTTGTTGAAGGAACTAGAAACCATGATGTAATGTTGTTGTTTAAGGAACTAGAAACCACGATGTAATGTTGTTGAAGGAACTAGAAACCACGATGTAATGTTGTTGTTGAAGGAACTAGAAACCACGATGTAATGTTGTTGAAGGAACTAGAAACCACGACGTAATGTTGTTGAAGGAACTAGAAACCAGGATGTAATGTTGTTGAAGGAACTAGAATCCACGATGTAATGTTGTTGAAGGAACTAGAAACCACGATGTAATGTTGTTGTTGAAGGAACTAGAAACCACGATGTAATGTTGTTGAAGGAACTAGAAACCATGATGTAATGTTATTGAAGGAACTAGAAACCACGATGTTATGTTGTTGTTGAAGGAACTAGAAACCACGAAGTAATGTTGTTGTTGAAGGAACTAGAAACCACGATGTAATGTTGTTGTTGAAGGAACTGGAAACCACGATGTAATGTTGTTGTTGAAGGAACTAGAACCACGATGTAATGTTGTTGTTGAAGGAACTAGAAACCATGATGTAATGTTGTTGTTGAAGGAACTAGAAACCACGATGTAATGTTGTTGAAGGAACTAGAAACCACGATGTAATGTTGTTGTTGAAGGAACTAGAAACCACGACGTAATGTTGTTGGAGGAACTAGAAACCACAATGTAATGTTGTTGTTGAAGGAACTAGAAACCATGATGTAATGTTATTGAAGGAACTAGAAACCATGATGTAATGTTGTTGTTGAAGGAACTAGAAACCATGATGTAATTTTGTTGAAGGAACTAGAAACCATGATGTAATGTTGTTGAAGGAACTAGAAACCATGATGTAATGTTGTTGAAGGAACTAGAAACCATGATGTAATGTTGTTGAAGGAACTAGAAACCACGATGTAATGTTGTTGTTGAAGGAACTAGAAACCATGATGTAATGTTGTTGAAGGAACTAGAAACCATGATGTAATGTTGTTGAAGGAACTAGAAACCACAATGTAATGTTGTTGAAGGAACTAGAAACCATGATGTAATGTTGTTGTTGAAGGAACTAGAAACCATGATGTAATGTTGTTGTTGAAGGAACTAGAAACCACGATATAATGTTATTGAAGGAACTAGAAACCATGATGTAATGTTGTTGTTGAAGGAACTAGAAACCATGATGTAATGTTGTTGTTGAAGGAACTAGAAACCAGGATGTAATGTTGTTGTTGAAGGAACTAGAAACCATGATGTAATGTTGTTGTTGAAGGAACTAGAAACCAGGATGTAATGTTGTTGTTGAAGGAATTAGAAACCACGATGTAATGTTGTTGTTGAAGGAACTAGAAACCACGATGTAATGTTGTTGAAGGAACTAGAAACCATGATGTAATGTTGTTGAAGGAACTAGAAACCATGATGTAATGTTGTTGTTGAAGGAACTAGAAACCATGATGTAATGTTGTTGTTGAAGGAACTAGAAACCACGATGTAATGTTGTTGTTGAAGGAACTAGAAACCATGATGTAATGTTGTTGAAGGAACTAGAAACCATGATGTAATGTTGTTGAAGGAACTAGAAACCATGATGTAATGTTGTTGAAGGAACTAGAAACCATGATGTAATGTTGTTGAAGGAACTAGAAACCACGATGTAATGTTGTTGTTGAAGTAACTTGAAACCATGATGTAATGTTATTGTTGAAGGAACTAGAAACCACGATGTAATGTTGTTGAAGGAACTAGAAACCACGATGTAATGTTGTTGTTAAAGGAACTAGAAACCATGATGTAAAGTTATTGTTGAAGGAACTAGAAACCATGATGTATTGTTGTTGTTGAAGGAACTAGAAACCATGATGTAATGTTGTTGAAAGAACTAGAAACCATGATGTAATGTTGTTGAAGGAACTAGAAACCAGGATGTAATGTTGTTGAAGGAACTAGAAACCATGATGTAATGTTTGTTTAAGGAACTAGAAACCACGATGTAATGTTGTTGAAGGAACTAGAAACCACGATGTAATGTTGTTGTTGAAGGAACTAGAAACCACGATGTAATGTTGTTGAAGGAACTAGAAACCACGATGTAATGTTGTTGAAGGAACTAGAAACCATGATGTAATGTTGTTGAAGGAACTAGAAACCACGATGTAATGTTGTTGAAGGAACTAGAAACCACGATGTAATGTTGTTGTTGAAGGAACTAGAAACCACGATGTAATGTTGTTGAAGGAACTAGAAACCATGATGTAATGTTATTGAAGGAACTAGAAACCACGATGTTATGTTGTTGTTGAAGGAACTAGAAACCATGATGTAATGTTGTTGAAGGAACTAGAAACCACGATGTAATGTTGTTGAAGGAACTAGAAACCACGATGTAATGTTGTTGTTGAAGGAACTAGAAACCACGATGTAATGTTGTTGTTGAAGGAACTAGAAACCACGATGTAATGTTGTTGAAGGAACTAGAAACCATGATGTAATGTTATTAGAGGAACATATTAAAGGCTCTGCTATTTGATTACCCTGTGTTATATACTTCTTATCTTGCCTCACAGTATAGTATGTTCAATTTGTCCTAAAATTGCTAAAGAACTGATTCTCGAAAAATTAGAATGTGTTGTTTCATTAATAACTTTTAACAGAAATGTGCACATCGTATTCTGTTACAGCAGACAACCATAAACAATGAAATAGCTGTAACTTCTGCTGTTGTGGCTGCAGCATTGCTCCCTATATGTGTGTGTGTGTTGTCTGTATCTGTGAAAAGGCGATTTCAATTGTCCCAACTTTTCCCAATAGTATCAAAATTACAATCAGTTTAATACATATATCCATCTTGTGCCTTCAAAACATCATCTAAAACCTACTAGCTAGAAGAGAATTCCAAACTTGTCTCACATTCTCTAACTTCTGCATGTTGCCACTCCTAATGGACTGTAACCCATTTTTATGTCCCACCACAAGTTCTCAATAGGGTTGAGATCTTATGATTGTGGAGACCAGGTAATGTTGCTCATGCCATTCTCTGCCTTCCATTCCTTCACAATCCTGGCTCTATGGCAAGGAGCTCCATTCCTTCACAATCCTGGCTCTATGGCAAGGCGCTCCATTCCTTCACAATCCTGGCTCTATGGCAAGGAGCACCCTTCCTTCACAATCCTGGCTCTATGGCAAGGAGCTCCATTCCTTCACAATCCTGGCTCTATGGCAAGGAGCTCCATTCCTTCACTATCCTGGCTCTATGGCAAGGAGCTCCATTCCTTCACAATCCTGGCTCTATGGCAAGGAGCTCCATTCCTTCACAATCCTGGCTCTATGGCAAGGCGCTCCATTCCTTCACAATCCTGGCTCTATGGCAAGGAGCACCCTTCCTTCACAATCCTGGCTCTATGGCAAGGAGCTCCATTCCTTCACAATCCTGGCTCTATGGCAAGGAGCTCCATTCCTTCACTATCCTGGCTCTATGGCAAGGAGCTCCATTCCTTCACAATCCTGGCTCTATGGCAAGGAGCACCCTTCACAACCCTGGCTCTATGGCAAGGCGCTCCATCATTTACATGTTTGAAAGGTTTAGCTTGTGCAGATAGTTTCGTAGATGACATCCTGATGTATTTGATAGATTAAGAAGTGCTAGGTTGTGGAGCCAGGGGACGGCGAAGGACAGCTACTGGCCGAAACGTGAAGCAGAAACCTCTTGTGCTCATGCAGTGGAATGCTGAAGGAGTCTTTAACAAAAAACTGAACTGGAGCAAGTACTACAGGACAAAGAGGTAAGTGCTTGCTGCATACAGGAACACGCCTGAACAAAGACGAGACGTTCAAAGTACGAGGCTACCAGTGCCTCCGAGCAGACCGACAAGGGTGGTGTGCTCACTCTAGTCCGGAACAACATCAATGCGAGCGAAGTGAAAACCTACCTTGAAGGAGCGGAATACCAGGAGTTCAAGATCAAGACCAAATCATCTGAGTTGAGCCTCGTCAACTACTACTGCCCAAATGGCAAAGCCCTTGGACATTATTGAAATCTCAAACAGTCGATACATGGTTGTTGGTGATTTCAATAGTCATTCCCAGAGTTGGGGATATGCACAGTCTGATAGGCGTGGGGATGAAGTGGAGGACTGGCAGTATGAGCACAACTTGATCCTTGTCAACCAGCCCTATGATGTACCAACCTTCTACTCTAGGCGATGGCACACTACTACCTCTCCAGATCTAGCATTCTGCACAGAGGACATCCAGAAAGGTACGATTAGAGAAGTTGGCGATCAACTTGGTGGAAGTGACCACAAACCAGTGTTCCTCACAATCAGCAGTGAAGTGATAGACAGACCATCCCTACCCTAGATGGAACTACAAGAAAGCCAAGTGGAGACTCTTTGCTATTCGGTCCAATTCTCTTACTCTAGGCATACAGGTACAAGGAAGAGATGTTAACAACGTGGTGAAAGAGTTCAACAGCTGCATACTCAAAGCTGCCCATGAAACCATCCCTAGAGGTGCGAGAAGAGAATACAAGCCATACTGGACCAATCAGTTGCAGACCCTCCAAGATGAACTCGCTGACGCAAGGAACAGGGTAGAAGAACAGCCATCACAAGAAAACCATGAACAACTTCAGAAAGCAAAGGCACAGTTTCAAAAATCTAAACTGGAAGCTACACGACGAAGTTGGAGGGAGAAAACTGCTGCCCTGAACCTTGAGAGGGAAGGGAGGAAGTTGTAGAGGCTCACGAAACATCTAAATGATGAAGAAAATAGCAGACAGAAAATCACGTTGGATGAGGATGGGAAACTGTTGACCGGCAAAGAGACTGCAGACTGTCTCGCCAAAGCCTACCAGAAAGAGGGCAACATCAAAGTCACACGCCAACAGCAAAGAGAGGCACGGAAAGAACAGAAGGATAGAAGTAAAAGACATACGGAACAAGACTCCATGAAACGTCCACTAACATACCAGGAACTGTACACAGCGCTCAGACAACTGAAGAAGAGGAAGTCACCAGGACCTGATGGAATCTCCAATGAGATGCTAACTAATCTTGGATGCTCAGCCATGCTGAAACTTCTTGACATCTTCAATCTTAGCTGGGAAGAAGGCATAGTTCCGCATATCTGGAAGGAAGCCACCGTTATCCCAATCTACAAGAACGGCAAGGATAGAAAGAAAGCTTCCAGCTATCGCCCTATTAAGTCTCACTAGACAATGGAGAGCATAGTTAACAAGAGACTCATGTGGTACCTTGAGACAGAAAACCTCCTATCCAAGGAACAAGCAGGATTCCGACAGTTCAGATGCACAGAGGACCAGGCAACATACCTCGCTCAGGAAGTTGAGTATGCATTCCAAGACCGGAAGGTAGTTTTTGCAACCTGGATAGACCTCCAGAAGGCTTTTGACAACGTCTGGACTGATGGGCTGCTGGTCAAGATGCAACGATGTGGAATTGCCGACAAGATGCTCCGATGGACCAAATCCTTCCTACACAATCGTAGAGCCAGAGTACTTGTTGACAACCAGAAGAGCAAGCAATTCCTCATCCGACACGGTGTTCCTCAAGGAGGAGTGATCTCGCCTACGCTGTTCCTCATCTTCATCGATGACTTGCTTGCAGAGCTGCCACATGGTATCAAAGCAGCACTCTATGCTGACGACTTGGTCATGTGGTGTGTTGAAGAACATGCAACGACTGCCACATACAGAATGCAGATGGCCACAGACAAGCTCACAGCATGGGCAGAAGACTGGTGCATCTCTATTAATAAGGAGAAGTCGTCAACCACACTCTTCACACTTTCCACCAAACAGAAAACTGGAACCATCAAAGTCGGTGGAACTTCCTTGAAGACGGACAACGAGCCAACATACTTGGGGGGGGGGTGACATTTGACAGACGGCAGACATGGAAGCCACATATCCAGAAAGCAGAGGCCAAAGCCAAGCGCAAGCTTGCAATCCTTCGGAAGCTTGCTGGCACCACATGGGGTGCCAATGATCACATCTTGAAGACTATTTACCAATGTGTGGTCAGGCCTCACCTGAAATATGGATCCACCGCCTGGACAACATCAGCCAAGACCAACCAACAGACACTTGACAAGGTTCAGAACAAGGCTCTCAGGCTGATCACAGGTGCAATGAAGAGCACTCCAATCAAGGCCATGGAGAAAATTACTTCCATCCAGCCACTACAAGAACGTCGCGACACAATAATTCTTCTACAGACAGAGAAGTTTCGATGTCAGGAAGAACAACCGATGAAGCAGAGAGTTGAGGCACTAACGAAGAATCGTCTAAAGCGCAGCAGTTTCATCCACCAGTCCAAGAAGCTTGCTCGAAAGCACACCAGCCATCTCCCAGCCAAGACATTGCCTCCAATGCCATTTCTATCCAAGCTATGGTTGACTAGCGATGAATCCAAGGTTACCATCTGCAGTACAATCCCATACATGACATCCAGAGATAGACAACATGATGACGTCAAACGTGACCTCACACTAGCACACATCGACAAGTGTTATCCTGGAGAAGCATGGATACAAGTCTACACAGATGGTTCAGCCACAAAAGCAGTAGCAAACGGAGGAGCAGGAGTGTATGTCCGACACCCAGATGGACACACACAGTCAGTTGCTCTACAAACTGGAGTACACTGCAGCAACTATGGGGCAGAAGTACAGGCCCTTGAAACAGCAGCATCTCTAGTACACAACACTGTGGAGTGTGCCCAGGTTGTCTTCCTGACTGATGCGCTCTCAGTTCTGGATGCCCTGTCTAACAACAAAGAACCCCACCTGATGGAAGCCCTTCGTAACTAAAATAACTGTCATCCAGTGGGTACCTGCACACATAGGCATCCCTGGCAATGAGGCCGCTGACCAGCTTGCCAAGCAAGGTTCTACCGAGAGGCAACCAGACACAGATTTGACTTACAAGGAGAAATGCACCATAATCAAATCTGCATCAAAGCCAACAGTCGAGAAGGATGACTACCACCTTCTCACCAGACAGGAGCAAGTCACGATATTCCGGCTTAGAACAGGGCATAACCGCCTGAACTTCCATATGTGTCGGAAGCTTGGACTAGCTCCATCAACTGCCTGCAGCTGCAACGTAGGGGACCAGACTGCAGAACACATCCTCCAGGAGTGTCCCAATCTTCATGGGCTGAGGAAAACAACCTGGCTAACAGATACTTCTCTCCAGACGAAGTTATATGGCTGCCGGGAGGATCTGAGGAGGACGGCCCATTTCGTGTTTGCTGCCGGCTTGTCCATGTGATTCGCGAACGACAAGACGAAGAAGAAGTCATATGATTGGGGAATTCCAGAAGAAAGGGGTACATTCATTTTTAGGTGTTGTGGGGTTACTGGAGGATAATCCCCATTTTTTCTGCAATAGTCCTCTTAGTGGTTTGACCAAGAAGTGATTCCAAAACAGGAAGAAAGTCAGGAACAAGTTAATAACACACTGAAATAGACACTAGTGGATCAGCCCATTTTAAAACTTTCAGAATTAGACGTCCCCTTTATTCTAAGGTCCGTATTAGGGTTAGAGGCAATCTTCTTACAAGACCCGGACGGACATGCTTGCAATCTATCTCCCTGAGATCTCGACCTTTGCGGGGATATACACGTAGTCGTATTCCTCATATAATGTCTAGCTCAGTAATAATATTAGCTTGATAGGTAGAACCCACAGGCACGTGACACACATTTTATTTTTGCCCTATGGTCATATAGGACAAAAAAATTAATGTGTGCCTGTGGTAGAACCTATTTCATATTAGTGTTGTATCATTGAGCACAAACAAGGAGGCTTGGGACTGGTAGCTCAGTGGCGCAGATCCGGTTCTGCAGTATAGCAAATGGGTGATTCTGCTGGCGTGAGCTGGTAGTGTCACTAGAGACTTTGATGGGTTAGCGGTGGCTGGACAGTGGGGTCCAGCATTGAGTCTGCCTTCAGTGAACGGGGTAATTTGGTGAGCGAACCAGAAGATGGTAGGATGTTATCACATGCCGTTGCCTTTCAGTAAAAACTAGCACTTATCTGTGAGATGTTGTTATGGAACAGAGGACAGACGATATGTTGTTATGGAACAGAGGACAGGCGAGATGTTGTTATGGAACAGAGGACAGACGATATGTTGTTATGGAACAGAGGACAGACGAGATGTTGTTATGGAACAGAGGACAGATGATATGTTGTTATGGAAAAGGACAGACAAGATGTTGTTATGGAACAGAGGACAGATGATATGTTGTTATGGAACAGAGGACAGACGAGATGTTGTTGTGGAACAGAGGACAGACGAAATGTTGTTATGGAACAGAGGACAGACGATATGTTGTTATGGAACAGAGGACAGACGATATGTTGTTATGGAACAGAGGACAGACGATATGTTGTTATGGAACAGAGGACAGACGATATGTTGTTATGGAAAAGGACAGACAAGATGTTGTTATGGAACAGAGGACAGACGATATGTTGTTATGGAACAGAGGACAGACGAGATGTAGTTGTGGAACAGAGGACAGACGAAATGTTGTTATGGAACAGAGGACAGACGATATGTTGTTATGGAACAGAGGACAGACGATATGTTGTTATGGAACAGAGGACAGACGATATGTTGCTATGGAACAGAGGACAGATGATATGTTGTTGTTATGGAACAGAGGACAGACGATATGTTGCTATGGAACAGGACAGACAAGATGTTGCTATGGAACAGAGGACAGACGATATGTTGCTATGGAACAGAGGACAGATTATATGTTGTTGTTATGGAACAGAGGACAGACGAGATGTTGCTATGGAACAGAGGACAGACGAGATGTTGTTGTTGTGGAACAAAGGACAGACGAGATGTTGTTGTTATGGAACAGAGGACAGACGAGATGTTGTTGTTATGGAACAGAGGATAGACGAGATGTTGTTGTTATGTAACAGAGGACAGACGAGATATTGCTATGGAACAGAGGACAGACGGGATGTTGTTATGGAACAGAGGACAGACGAGATGTTGCTATGGAACAGAGGACAGACGGGATGTTGTTATGGAACAGAGGACAGACGAGATGTTGTTATGGAACAGAGGACAGACGAGATGTTGCTATGGAACAGAGGACAGACGAGATGTTGTTATGGAACAGAGAACAGACGAGATGTTGCTATGGAACAGAGGACAGACGGGATGTTGTGGAACAGAGGACAGACGAGATGTTGTTGTTATGGAACAGAGGACAGACGAAATGTTGCTATGGAACAGAGGACAGACGAGATTTTGTTGTTATGGAACATAGGACAGACGATATGTTGTTATGGAACATAGGACAGACAAGATGTTGTTATGGAACAGAGGAGAGACGAGATGTTGTTGTTATGGAACAGAGGACAGACGAGATGTTGTTGTTATGGAACAGAGGACAGACGAGATGTTGTTATGGAACAGAGAACAGACGAGATGTTGCTATGGAACAGAGGACAGACGGGATGTTGTGGAACAGAGGACAGACGAGATGTTGTTGTTATGGAACAGAGGACAGACGAAATGTTGCTATGGAACAGAGGACAGACGATATGTTGCTATGGAACAGAGGACATATGATATGTTGTTGTTATGGAACAGAGGACAGACGAGATGTTGCTATGGAACAGAGAACAGACGAGATGTTGTTGTTGTGGAACAAAGGACAGACGAGATGTTGTTGTTATGGAACAGAGGACAGACGAGATGTTGTTGTTATGGAACAGAGGATAGACGAGATGTTGTTGTTATGGAACAGAGGACAGACGAGATGTTGTTGTTATGGAACAGAGGATAGACGAGATGTTGTTGTTATGAACAGAGGACAGACGAGATATTGCTATGGAACAGAGGACAGACGAGATGTTGTTATGGAACAGAGGACAGACGAGATGTTGCTATGGAACAGAGGACAGACGAGATGTTGTTATGGAACAGAGGACAGACGAGATGTTGTTATGGAACAGAGGACAGACGAGATGTTGCTATGGAACAGAGGACAGACGAGATGTTGTTATGGAACAGAGAACAGACGAGATGTTGCTATGGAACAGAGGACAGACGGGATTTGTGGAACAGAGGACAGACGAGATGTTGTTGTTATGGAACAGAGGACAGACGAAATGTTGCTATGGAACAGAGGACAGACGAGATTTTGTTGTTATGGAACATAGGACAGACGATATGTTGTTATGGAACATAGGACAGACAAGATGTTGTTATGGAACAGAGGAGAGACGAGATGTTGTTGTTATGGAACAGAGGACAGACGAGATGTTGTTGTTATGGAACAGAGGACAGACGAGATGTTGTTATGGAACAGAGAACAGACGAGATGTTGCTATGGAACAGAGGACAGACGGGATGTTGTGGAACAGAGGACAGACGAGATGTTGTTGTTATGGAACAGAGGACAGACGAAATGTTGCTATGGAACAGAGGACAGACGAGATTTTGTTGTTATGGAACATAGGACAGACGATATGTTGTTATGGAACATAGGACAGACAAGATGTTGTTATGGAACAGAGGAGAGACGAGATGTTGTTGTTATGGAACAGAGGACAGACGAGATGTTGTTGTTATGGAACAGAGGACAGACGAGATGTTGTTATGGAACAGAGAACAGACGAGATGTTGCTATGGAACAGAGGACAGACGGGATGTTGTGGAACAGAGGACAGACGAGATGTTGTTGTTATGGAACAGAGGACAGACGAAATGTTGCTATGGAACAGAGGACAGACGATATGTTGCTATGGAACAGAGGACATATGATATGTTGTTGTTATGGAACAGAGGACAGACGAGATGTTGCTATGGAACAGAGAACAGACGAGATGTTGTTGTTGTGGAACAAAGGACAGACGAGATGTTGTTGTTATGGAACAGAGGACAGACGAGATGTTGTTGTTATGGAACAGAGGATAGACGAGATGTTGTTGTTATGGAACAGAGGACAGACGAGATATTGTTATGGAACAGAGGACAGACGGGATGTTGTTATGGAACAGAGGACAGACGAGATGTTGCTATGGAACAGAGGACAGACGGGATGTTGTTATGGAACAGAGGACAGACGAGATGTTGCTATGGAACAGAGGACAGACGAGATGTTGTTATGGAACAGAGAACATACGAGATGTTGCTATGGAACAGAGGACAGACGGGATGTTGTGGAACAGAGGACAGACGAGATGTTGTTGTTATGGAACAGAGGACAGACGAAATGTTGCTATGGAACAGAGGACAGACGAGATTTTGTTGTTATGGAACATAGGACAGACGATATGTTGTTATGGAACATAGGACATACGAGATGTTGTTGTTATGGAACAGAGGACAGACAAGATGTTGTTATGGAACAGAGGACAGACGGGATGTTGTTATGGAACAGAGGACAGACGAGATGTTGTTATGGAACAGAGAACAGACGAGATGTTGTTATGGAACAGAGGACAGACGAGATGTTGTTGTTATGGAACAGACGACAGACGAGATGTTGTTGTTATGGAACAGAGGACAGACGAGATGTTATTGTTATGGAACAGAGGACAGACGAGATGTTGTTGTTATGGAACAGAGGACAGACGATATGTTGTTATGGAACATAGGACATACGAGATGTTGTTGTTATGGAACAGAGGACAGACAAGATGTTGTTATGGAACAGAGGACAGACGGGATGTTGTTATGGAACAGAGGACAGACGAGATGTTGTATGGAACAGAGGACAGACGAGATGTTGTGTTTGGAACAGAGGACAGACGAGATGTTGTTATGGAACAGAGGACAGACGAGATGTTGTTGTTATGGAACAGAGGACAGACGAGATGTTGTTGTTATGGAACAGAGGACAGACGAGATGTTGTTGTTATGGAACAGAGGACAGACGAGATGTTGTTGTTATGGAACAGAGGACAGACGAGATGTTGTTGTTATGGAACAGAGGACAGACGAGATTTTGTTGTTATGGAACATAGGACAGACGATATGTTGTTATGGAACATAGGACATACGAGATGTTGTTGTTATGGAACAGAGGACAGACAAGATGTTGTTATGGAACAGAGGACAGACGGGATGTTGTTGTGGAACAGAGGACAAACGAGATGTTGTTGCTATGGAACAGAGGACAGACGAGATGTTGTTGTTATGGAACAGAGGACAGACAAGATGTTGTTATGGAACAGAGGACAGACGGGATGTTGTTGGGAACAGAGGACAAACGAGGTTGTTGCTATGGAACAAAGGAGAGGAGAGACGAGAATTGTTATTATGGAACAGAGGACAGACGAGATGTTGTTGTTATGGAACAGAGGACAGACGAGATGTTGTTGTTATGGAACAGACGACAGACGAGATGTTGTTGTTATGGAACAGAGGACAGACGAAATGTTGTTGTTATGGAACAGAGGACAGACGAGATGTTGTTGTTATGGAACATAGGACAGACGAGATGTTGTTATTATGGAACAGAGGACAGACGAGATGTTGTTGTTATGGAACAGAGGACAGATGAGATATTGTTGTTATGAAACAGAGGACAGACGAGATGTTGTTGTTATGGAACATAGGACAGACGAGATGTTGTTGTTATGGAACAGAAAACAGACGAGATATTGTTATGGAACAGAGGACATACGAGATGTTGTTATGGAACAGAGGACATACGAGATGTTGTTGTTATTATGGAACAGAGGACAGACGAGATGTTGTTGTTATTATGGAACAGAGGACAGGCGAGATGTTGTTGTTATGGAACAGACGACAGACGAGATGTTGTTGTTTTGGAACAGAGGACAGACGAGATGTTATTGTTATGGAACAGAGGACAGACGAGATGTTGTTGTTATGGAACAGAGGACAGACGAGATGTTATTATGGAACAGAGGAAGGACGAGATGTTGTTGCTATGGAACAGAGGAGAGACGAGATGTTGTTATTATGGAACAGAGGACAGACGAGATGTTGTTGTTATGGAACAGAGGACAGACGAGATGTTGTTGTTATGGAACAGACGACAGACGAGATGTTGTTGTTATGGAACAGACGACAGACGAGATGTTGTTGTTATGGAACAGACGACAAACGAAATGTTGTTGTTATGGAACAGAGAACAGACGAGATGTTGCTATGGAACAGAGGACAGACGAGATGTTGTTGTTATGGAACAGACGACAGACGAGATGTTGTTGTTGTTATGGAACAGAGAACAGACGAGATGTTGTTATGGAACAGAGGACAGACGAGATGTTGTTGCTATGGAACAGACGACAGACGAGATGTTGTTATTATGGATCAGAGGACAGACGATATGTTGTTGTTATGGAACAGAGGACAGACGAGATGTTCTTGTTATGGAACAGAGGACAGACGAGATGTTGTTATTATGGAACAGAGGACAGACGAGATGTTGTTGTTATGGAACAGAGGACATACGAGATGTTGTTGTTTTGGAACAGAGGACAGACGAGATGTTATTGTTATGGAACAGAGGACAGACGAGATGTTGTTGTTATGGAACAGAGGACAGACGAGATGTTATTATGGAACAGAGGAAGGACGAGATGTTGTTGCTATGGAACAGAGGAGAGACGAGATGTTGTTATTATGGAACAGAGGACAGACGAGATGTTGTTGTTATGGAACAGAGGACAGACGAGATGTTGTTGTTATGGAACAGACGACAGACGAGATGTTGTTGTTATGGAACAGACGACAGACGAGATGTTGTTGTTATGGAACAGACGACAGACGAAATGTTGTTGTTATGGAACAGAGAACAGACGAGATGTTGCTATGGAACAGAGGACAGACGGGATGTTGTGGAACAGAGGACAGACGAGATGTTGTTGTTATGGAACATAGGACAGACGAGATGTTGTTATGGAACAGAGGACAGACGAGATGTTGCTATGGAGCAGAGGACAGACGAGATGATGTTATGGAACATAGGACATACGAGATGTTGTTGTTATGGAACAGAGGACAGACACGATGTTATGGAACAGAGGACAGACGATATGTTGTTATGGAACATAGGACATACGAGATGTTGTTGTTATGGAACAGAGGACAGACACGATGTTATGGAACAGAGGACATACGGGATGTTGTTGTTATGGAACATAGGACATACGGGATGTTGTTGTTATGGAACAGAGGACAGACGAGATGTTGTTGCTATGGAGCAGAGGAGAGACGAGATGTTGTTATGGAACAGAGAACAGACGAGATGTTGTTGTTATGGAACAGAGAACAGACGAGATGTTGCTATGGAACAGAGGACAGACGGGATGTTGTGGAACAGAGGACAGACGAGATGTTGTTATTATGGAACAGAGGACAGACGAGATGTTGTTGTTATGGAACAGAGGACATACGAGATGTTGTTGTTTTGGAACAGAGGACAGACGAGATGTTATTGTTATGGAACAGAGGACAGACGAGATGTTGTTGTTATGGAACAGAGGACAGACGAGATGTTATTATGGAACAGAGGAAGGACGAGATGTTGTTGCTATGGAACAGAGGAGAGACGAGATGTTGTTATTATGGAACAGAGGACAGACGAGATGTTGTTGTTATGGAACAGAGGACAGACGAGATGTTGTTGTTATGGAACAGAGACAGACGAGATGTTGTTGTTATGGAACAGACGACAGACGAGATGTTGTTGTTATGGAACAGACGACAGACGAAATGTTGTTGTTATGGAACAGAGAACAGACGAGATGTTGCTATGGAACAGAGGACAGACGGGATGTTGTGGAACAGAGGACAGACGAGATGTTGTTGTTATGGAACATAGGACAGACGAGATGTTGTTATGGAACAGAGGACAGACGAGATGTTGCTATGGAGCAGAGGACAGACGAGATGATGTTATGGAACATAGGACATACGAGATGTTGTTGTTATGGAACAGAGGACAGACACGATGTTATGGAACAGAGGACAGACGATATGTTGTTATGGAACATAGGACATACGAGATGTTGTTGTTATGGAACAGAGGACAGACACGATGTTATGGAACAGAGGACAGACGGGATGTTGTTGTTATGGAACATAGGACATACGGGATGTTGTTGTTATGGAACAGAGGACAGACGAGATGTTGTTGCTATGGAGCAGAGGAGAGACGAGATGTTGTTATGGAACAGAGAACAGACGAGATGTTGTTGTTATGGAACAGAGAACAGACGAGATGTTGCTATGGAACAGAGGACAGACGGGATGTTGTGGAACAGAGGACAGACGAGATGTTGTTGTTATGGAACAGAGGACAGACGAAATGTTGCTATGGAACAGAGGACAGACGAGATTTTGTTGTTATGGAACATAGGACAGACGATATGTTGTTATGGAACATAGGACATACGAGATGTTGTTGTTATGGAACAGAGGACAGACACGATGTTATGGAACAGAGGACAGACGGGATGTTGTTGTTATGGAACACAGGACATACGAGATGTTGTTGTTATGGAACAGAGGACAGATGAGATGTTGTTGTTATGGAACAGAGGACAGACGAGATGTTGTTGTTATGGAACATAGGACAGACGAGATGTTGTTGTTATGGAACAGAAGACAGACGAGATGTTGTTATGGAACAGAGGACATACGAGATGTTGTTATGGAACAGAGGACATACGAGATGTTGTTATGGAACAGAGGACAGACGAGATGTTGTTATTATGGAACAGAGGGCAGGCGAGATGTTGTTGTTATGGAACAGAGGACAGACGAGATGTTATTGTTATGGAACAGAGGACAGACGAGATGTTGTTGTTATGGAACAGAGGACAGACGAGATGTTATTATGGAACAGAGGACAGACGAGATGTTGTTGCTATGGAGCAGAGGAGAGACGAGATGTTCTTGTTATGGAACAGAGGACAGACGAGATGTTGTTATTATGGAACAGAGGACAGACGAGATGTTGTTGTTATGGAACAGAGGACATACGAGATGTTGTTGTTTTGGAACAGAGGACAGACGAGATGTTATTGTTATGGAACAGAGGACAGACGAGATGTTGTTGTTATGGAACAGAGGACAGACGAGATGTTATTATGGAACAGAGGAAGGACGAGATGTTGTTGCTATGGAACAGAGGAGAGACGAGATGTTGTTATTATGGAACAGAGGACAGACGAGATGTTGTTGTTATGGAACAGAGGACAGACGAGATGTTGTTGTTATGGAACAGACGACAGACGAGATGTTGTTGTTATGGAACAGACGACAGACGAGATGTTGTTGTTATGGAACAGACGACAGACGAAATGTTGTTGTTATGGAACAGAGAACAGACGAGATGTTGCTATGGAACAGAGGACAGACGGGATGTTGTGGAACAGAGGACAGACGAGATGTTGTTGTTATGGAACATAGGACAGACGAGATGTTGTTATGGAACAGAGGACAGACGAGATGTTGCTATGGAGCAGAGGACAGACGAGATGATGTTATGGAACATAGGACATACGAGATGTTGTTGTTATGGAACAGAGGACAGACACGATGTTATGGAACAGAGGACAGACGATATGTTGTTATGGAACATAGGACATACGAGATGTTGTTGTTATGGAACAGAGGACAGACACGATGTTATGGAACAGAGGACAGACGGGATGTTATTGTTATGGAACAGAGGACAGACGAGATGTTGTTGTTATGGAACAGAGGACAGACGATATGTTATTATGGAACAGAGGACAGACGAGATGTTGTTGCTATGGAGCAGAGGAGAGACGAGATGTTGTTATTATGGAACAGAGGACAGACGAGATGTTGTTGTTATGGAACAGAGGACAGACGAGATGTTGTTGTTATTGAACATAGGACAGACGAGATGTTGTTGTTATGGAACAGAAGACAGACGAGATGTTATTATGGAACAGACGACAGACGAGATGTTATTATGGAACAGGACAGACGAGATGTTGTTGCTATGGAGCAGAGGAGAGACGAGGTTTTGTTGTTATGGAACATAGGACAGACGAGATGTTGTTATGGAACAGAGGACAGACGAGATGTTGCTATGGAACAGAGGACAGACGAGATGTTGTTATGGAACAGAGAACAGACGAGATGTTGCTATGGAACAGAGGACAGACGGGATGTTGTGGAACAGGGGACAGACGAGATGTTGTTGTTATGGAACAGAGGACAGACGAAATGTTGCTATGGAACAGAGGACAGACGAGATTTTGTTGTTATGGAACATAGGACAGACGATATGTTGTTATGGAACATAGGACATACGAGATGTTGTTATGGAACAGAGGACAGACGGGATGTTGTTGTGGAACAGAGGACAAACGAGATGTTGTTGCTATGGAACAACGGAGAGGAGAGACGAGATGTTGTTATTATGGAACAGAGGACAGACGAGATGTTCTTGTTATGGAACAGAGGACAGACGAGATGTTGTTGTTATGGAACAGACGACAGACGAGATGTTGTTATTATGGATCAGAGGACAGACGAGATGTTGTTGTTATGGAACAGAGGACAGACGAGATGTTCTTGTTATGGAACAGAGGACAGACGAGATGTTGTTATTATGGAACAGAGGACAGACGAGATGTTGTTGTTATGGAACAGAGGACAGACGAGATGTTGTTGTTTTGGAACAGAGGACAGACGAGATGTTATTGTTATGGAACAGAGGACAGACGAGATGTTGTTGTTATGGAACAGAGGACAGACGATATGTTATTATGGAACAGAGGAAGGACGAGATGTTGTTGCTATGGAACAGAGGAGAGACGAGATGTTGTTATTATGGAACAGAGGACAGACGAGATGTTGTTGTTATGGAACAGAGGACAGACGAGATGTTGTTGTTATGGAACAGACGACAGACGGAATGTTGTTGTTATGGAACAGACGACAGACGAGATGTTGTTGTTATGGAACAGACGACAGACGAAATGTTGTTGTTATGGAACAGAGAACAGACGAGATGTTGCTATGGAACAGAGGACAGACGGGATGTTGTGGAACAGAGGACAGACGAGATGTTGTTGTTATGGAACAGAGGACAGACGAAATGTTGCTATGGAACAGAGGACAGACGAGATTTTGTTGTTATGGAACATAGGACAGACGATATGTTGTTATGGAACATAGGACATACGAGATGTTGTTGTTATGGAACAGAGGACAGACACGATGTTATGGAACAGAGGACAGACGGGATGTTGTTGTTATGGAACATAGGACATACGAGATGTTGTTGTTATGGAACAGAAGACAGACGAGATGTTGTTGTTATGGAACAGAGGACAGACGAGATGTTGTTGTTATGGAACAGAGGACAGACGAGATGTTGTTGTTATGGAACATAGGACAGACGAGATGTTGTTGTTATGGAACAGAAGACAGACGAGATGTTGTTATGGAACAGAGGACATACGAGATGTTGTTATGGAACAGAGGACATACGAGATGTTGTTATGGAACAGAGGACAGACGAGATGTTGTTATTATGGAACAGAGGGCAGGCGAGATGTTGTTGTTATGGAACAGAGGACAGACGAGATGTTATTGTTATGGAACAGAGGACAGACGAGATGTTGTTGTTATGGAACAGAGGACAGACGAGATGTTATTATGGAACAGAGAACAGACGAGATGTTGTTGCTATGGAGCAGAGGAGAGACAATATGTTGTTATTATGGAACAGAGGACAGACGAGATGTTGTTGTTATGGAACAGAGGACAGACGAAATGTTGCTATGGAACAGAGGACAGACGAGATTTTGTTGTTATGGAACATAGGACAGACGATATGTTGTTATGGAACATAGGACATACGAGATGTTGTTATGGAACAGAGGACAGACGGGATGTTGTTGTGGAACAGAGGATAAACGAGATGTTGTTGCTATGGAACAGAGGAGAGACGAGATGTTGTTGTTATGGAACAGAGGACAGACGAGATGTTGTTATGGAACAGAGGACAGACGAGATGTTGTTATTATGGAACAGACGAGATGTTGTTATTATGGAACAGAGGACAGACGAGATGTTGTTGTTATGGAACAGACGACAGACGAGATGTTGTTGTTGTTGTTATGGAACAGAGGACAGACGAGATGTTATTGTTATGGAACAGAGGACAGACGAGATGTTGTTGTTATGGAACAGAGGACAGACGAGATGTTGTTGTTATGGAACAGAGGACAGACGAAATGTTGCTATGGAACAGAGGACAGACGAGATTTTGTTGTTATGGAACATAGGACAGACGATATGTTGTTATGGAACATAGGAC
The DNA here is from genome assembly GCA_014843695.1 of Archivesica marissinica. NCBI lineage: Eukaryota > Metazoa > Mollusca > Bivalvia > Venerida > Vesicomyidae > Archivesica > Archivesica marissinica. Next base: position 46,042,229 of record CM026404.1, on the reverse strand, counting down.
ATACGAGATGTTGTTGTTATGGAACAGAGGACAGACACGATGTTATGGAACAGAGGACAGACGGGATGTTGTTGTTATGGAACATAGGACATACGAGATGTTGTTGTTATGGAACAGAAGACAGACGAGATGTTGTTGTTATGGAACAGAGGACAGACGAGATGTTGTTGTTATGGAACAGAGGACAGACGAGATGTTGTTGTTATGGAACATAGGACAGACGAGATGTTGTTGTTATGGAACAGAAGACAGACGAGATGTTGTTATGGAACAGAGGACATACGAGATGTTGTTATTATGGAACAGAGGGCAGGCGAGATGTTGTTGTTATGGAACAGAGGACAGACGAGATGTTATTGTTATGGAACAGAGGACAGACGAGATGTTGTTGTTATGGAACAGAGGACAGACGAGATGTTATTATGGAACAGAGAACAGACGAGATGTTGTTGCTATGGAGCAGAGGAGAGACAATATGTTGTTGCTATGGAACAGAGGACAGACGAGATTTTGTTGTTATGGAACATAGGACAGACGATATGTTGTTATGGAACATAGGACATACGAGATGTTGTTATGGAACAGAGGACAGACGGGATGTTGTTGTGGAACAGAGGATAAACGAGATGTTGTTGCTATGGAACAGAGGAGAGACGAGATGTTGTTGTTATGGAACAGAGGACAGACGAGATGTTGTTGTTATGGAACAGAGGACAGACGAGATGTTGTTATGGAACAGAGGACAGACGAGATGTTGTTATTATGGAACAGACGACAGACGAGATGTTGTTATTATGGAACAGAGGACAGACGAGATGTTGTTGTTATGGAACAGACGACAGACGAGATGTTGTTGTTGTTATGGAACAGAGGACAGACGAGATGTTATTGTTATGGAACAGAGGACAGACGAGATGTTGTTGTTATGGAACAGAGGACAGACGAGATGTTGTTGTTATGGAACAGACGACAGACGAGATGTTGTTGTTATGGAACATAGGACAGACGAAATGTTGTTGTTATGGAACAGAGGACAGACGAGATGTTGTTTTTATGGAACATAGGAGAGGAGAGACGAGATGTTGTTATTATGGAACAGAGGACAGACGAGATGTTCTTGTTATGGAACAGAGGACAGACGAGATGTTGTTGTTATGAAACAGACGACAGACGAGATGTTGTTGTTATGGAACAGACGACAGACGAGATGTTGTTGTTATGGAACATAGGACAGACGAAATGTTGTTGTTATGGAACAGAGGACAGATGAGATGTTGTTGTTATGGAACAGAGGACAGACGAGATGTTGTTGTTATGGAACATAGGACAGACGAGATGTTGTTGTTATGGAACAGAAGAGAGACGAGATGTTGCTATGGAACAGAGGACATACGAGATGTTGTTATGGAACAGAGGACATACGAGATGTTGTTATGGAACAGACGACAGACGAGATATTGTTGTTGTTATGGAACAGAGGACAGACGAGATGTTATTGTTATGGAACAGAGGTCAGACGAGATGTTGTTGTTATGGAACATAGGACAGACGAAATGTTGTTGTTATGGAACAGAGGACAGACGAGATGTTGTTATTATGGAACAGAGGACATACGAGATGTTGTTATTATGGAACAGACGACAGACGAGATGTTATTATGGAACAGGACAGATAAGTTATTGTTGCTATGGAGCAGAGGAGAGACGAGATGTTGTTATGGAACAGAGGACAGACGAGATGTTGCTATGGAACACAGGACAGACGAGATGTTGTTATGGAACAGAGAACAGACGAGATGTTGCTATGGAACAGAGGACAGACGGGATGTTGTGGAACAGAGGACAGACGAGATGTTGTTGTTATGGAACAGAGGACAGACGAAATGTTGCTATGGAACAGAGGACAGACGAGATTTTGTTGTTATGGAACATAGGACAGACGATATGTTGTTATGGAACATAGGACATACGATATGTTGTTATGGAACAGAGGACATACGAGATGTTGTTATGGAACAGAGGACAGACGGGATGTTGTTGTGGAACAGAGGATAAACGAGATGTTGTTGCTATGGAACAGAGTAGAGACGAGATGTTGTTGTTATGGAACATAGGACAGACGAGATGTTGTTATGGAACAGAGGACAGACGAGATGTTGTTATTATGGAACAGACGACAGACGAGATGTTGTTATTATGGAACAGAGGACAGACGAGATGTTGTTGTTATGGAACAGACGACAGACGAGATGTTGTTGTTGTTATGGAACAGAGGACAGACGAGATGTTATTGTTATGGAACAGAGGACAGAGGAGATGTTGTTGTTATGGAACAGAGGACAGACGATATGTTGTTATGGAACATAGGACATACGAGATGTTGTTGTTATGGAACAGAGGACATACAAGATGTTGTTATGGAACAGAGGACAGACGGGATGTTGTTGTGGAACAGAGGACAAACGAGATGTTGTTGCTATGGAACAAAGGAGAGGAGAGACGAGATGTTGTTATTATGGAACAGAGGACAGACGAGATGTTCTTGTTATGGAACAGAGGACAGACGAGATGTTGTTGTTATGGAACAGACGACAGACGAGATGTTGTAACAAACAACAATGTTATGGAACAGACGACATACGAGATGTTGTTGTTATGGAACAGAGGACAGACATGATGTTATGGAACAGAGGACAGACGAGATGTTGTTATGGAACAGAGGACAGACGAGATGTTGTTGTTATGGAACAGAGGACAGACGAGATGTTATGGAACATAGGACAGACGAGATGTTGTTATTATGGAACAGAGGACAGACGAGATGTTGTTGTTATGGAACAGAGGACAGACGAGATGTTGTTATGGAACAGAGGACATACGAGATGTTGTTGTTATTATGGAACAGAGGACAGACGAGATGTTGTTGTTATGGAACAGAGGACAGACGAGATGTTGTTATTATGGAACAGAGGACAGACGAGATGTTGTTGTTATGGAACAGAGGACAGAAGAGATGTTGTTGTTTTGGAACAGAGGACAGACGAGATGTTGTTATTATGGAACAGAGGACAGACGAGATGTTGTTGTTATGGAACAGAGGACAGAAGAGATGTTGTTATTATGGAACAGAAGAGAGACGAGATGTTGTTATGGAACAGAGGACATACGAGATGTTGTTATGGAACAGAGGACATACGAGATGTTGTTATGGAACAGAGGACAGACGAGATGTTGTTGTTATTATGGAACAGAGGACAGGCGAGATGTTGTTGTTATGGAACAGAGGACAGACGAGATGTTATTATGGAACAGAGGACAGACGAGAGGTTGTTGCTATGGAACATAGGACAGACGAGATGTTGTTGTTATGGAACAGAGGACAGACGAGATGTTGTTGTTATGGAACATAGGACAGACGAGATGTTGTTGTTATGGAACAGAAGACAGACGATATGTTATTTTGGAACAGACGACAGACGAGATGTTGTTGTTATGGAACAGACGACAGACGAGATGTTGTTGTTATGGAACAGAGGACAGACGAGATGTTGTTGTTATGGAACAGACGACAGACGAGATGTTGTTGTTATGGAACAGACGACAGCCGAGATGTTGTTATTATGGAACAGACGACAGACGGGATGTTGTTGTTATGGAACAGAGGACAGACGGGATGTTGTTGTTATGGAACATAGGACAGACGAGATGTTGTATGTGTACGTCCGTCCCAAACTGTTAGCATAGGCCAGCTGTCTAGTATGTGTACGTCCGTCCGTCCCAAACTGTTAGCATAGGCCAGCTGTCTGGTATGTGTACGTCCGTCCCAAACTGTTAGCATAGGCCAGCTGTCTGGTATGTGTACGTCCGTCCGTCCCAAACTGTTAGCATAGGCCAGCTGTCTGGTATGTGTACGTCCGTCCCAAACTGTTAGCATAGGCCAGCTGTCTGGTATGTGTACGTCCGTCCGTCCCAAACTGTTAGCATAGGCCAGCTGTCTGGTATGTGTACGTCCGTCCCAAACTGTTAGCATAGGCCAGCTGTCTGGTATGTGTACGTCCGTCCGTCCCAAACTGTTAGCATAGGCCAGCTGTCTGGTATGTGTACGTCCGTCCGTCCCAAACTGTTAGCATAGGCCAGCTGTCTGGTATGTGTACGTCCGTCCGTCCCAAACTGTTAGCATAGGCCAGCTGTCTGGTATGTGTACGTCCGTCCCAAACTGTTAGCATAGGCCAGCTGTCTGGTATGTGTACGTCCGTCCGTCCCAAACTGTTAGCATAGGCCAGCTGTCTGGTATGTGTACGTCCGTCCGTCCCAAACTGTTAGCATAGGCCAGCTGTCTGGTATGTGTACGTCCGTCCCAAACTGTTAGCATAGGCCAGCTGTCTGGTATGTGTACGTCCGTCCCAAACTGTTAGCATAGGCCAGCTGTCTGGTATGTGTACGTCCGTCCGTCCCAAACTGTTAGCATAGGCCAGCTGTCTGTATGTGTACGTCCGTCCCAAACTGTTAGCATAGGCCAGCTGTCTGGTATGTGTACGTCCGTCCGTCCCAAACTGTTAGCATAGGCCAGCTGTCTGGTATGTGTACGTCCGTCCCAAACTGTTAGCATAGGCCAGCTGTCTGGTATGTGTACGTCTCCGTCCCAAACTGTTAGCATAGGCCAGCTGTCTGGTATGTGTACGTCCGTCCGTCCCAAACTGTTAGCATAGGCCAGCTGTCTGGTATGTGTACGTCCGTCCGTCCAAACTGTTAGCATAGGCCAGCTGTCTGGTATGTGTACGTCCGTCCCAAACTGTTAGCATAGGCCAGCTGTCTGGTATGTGTACGTCCGTCCGTCCCAAACTGTTAGCATAGGCCAGCTGTCTGGTATGTGTACGTCCGTCCCAAACTGTTAGCATAGGCCAGCTGTCTGGTATGTGTACGTCCGTCCGTCCCAAACTGTTAGCATAGGCCAGCTGTCTGGTATGTGTACGTCCGTCCGTCCCAAACTGTTAGCCCGTCCCAAACTGTTAGCATAGGCCAGCTGTCTGGTATGTGTACGTCCTCCGTCCCAAACTGTTAGCATAGGCCAGCTGTCTGGTATGTGTACGTCCGTCCGTCCCAAACTGTTAGCACCGTCCCAAACTGTTAGCATAGGCCAGCTGTCTGGTATGTGTACGTCCGTCCCAAACTGTTAGCATAGGCCAGCTGTCTGGTATGTGTACGTCGTCCGTCCCAAACTGTTAGCATAGGCCAGCTGTCTGGTATGTGTACATCCGTCCGTCCCAAACTGTTAGCACCGTCCCAAACTGTTAGCATAGGCCAGCTGTCTGGTATGTGTACGTCCGTCCGCCCAAACTGTTAGCATAGGCCAGCTGTCTGGTATGTGTACGTCCGTCCGTCCCAAACTGTTAGCATAGGCCAGCTGTCTGGTATGTGTACGTCCGTCCCAAACTGTTAGCATAGGCCAGCTGTCTGGTATGTGTACGTCCGTCCGTCCCAAACTGTTAGCATAGGCCAGCTGTCTGGTATGTGTACGTCCGTCCCAAACTGTTAGCATAGGCCAGCTGTCTGGTATGTGTACGTCCGTCCCAAACTGTTAGCATAGGCCAGCTGTCTGGTATGTGTACGTCCGTCCGTCCCAAACTGTTAGCATAGGCCAGCTGTCTAGTATGTGTACGTCCGTCCGTCCCAAACTGTTAGCACCGTCCCAAACTGTTAGCATAGGCCAGCTGTCTAGTATGTGTACGTCCGTCCGTCCCAAACTGTTAGCATAGGCCAGCTGTCTAGTATGTGTACGTCCGTCCGTCCCAAACTGTTAGCACCGTCCCAAACTGTTAGCATAGGCCAGCTGTCTGGTATGTGTACGTCCGTCCGTCCCAAACTGTTAGCACCGTCCCAAACTGTTAGCATAGGCCAGCTGTCTGGTATGTGTACGTCCGTCCCAAACTGTTAGCATAGGCCAGCTGTCTGTTATGTGTACGTCCGTCCCTAACTGTTAGTATAGGCCAGCTGTCTGGTATGTGTACGTCCGTCCGTCTCTAACTGTTAGTATAGGCCAGCTGTCTGGTATGTGTACGTCCGTCCCAAACTGTTAGCATAGGCCAGCTGTCTGTTATGTGTACGTTCGTCCGTCCCAAACTGTTAGCATAGGCCAGCTGTCTGGTATGTGTACGTCCGTCCCAAACTGTTAGCATAGGCCAGCTGTCTGGTATGTGTACGTCCGTCCGTCCCAAACTGTTAGCATAGGCCAGCTGTCTGGTATGTGTACGTCCGTCCGTCCCAAACTGTTAGCATAGGCCAGCTGTCTGGTATGTGTACGTCCGTCCCAAACTGTTAGCATAGGCCAGCTGTCTGGTATGTGTACGTCCGTCCGTCCCAAACTGTTAGCATAGGCCAGCTGTCTGGTATGTGTACGTCCGTCCCAAACTGTTAGCATAGGCCAGCTGTCTGGTATGTGTACGTCCGTCCGTCCCAAACTGTTAGCATAGGCCAGCTGTCTGGTATGTGTACGTCCGTCCGTCCCAAACTGTTAGCATAGGCCAGCTGTCTGGTATGTGTACGTCCGTCCGTCCCAAACTGTTAGCATAGGCCAGCTGTCTGGTATGTGTACGTCCGTCCCAAACTGTTAGCATAGGCCAGCTGTCTGGTATGTGTACGTCCGTCCGTCCCAAACTGTTAGCATAGGCCAGCTGTCTGGTATGTGTACGTCCGTCCGTCCCAAACTGTTAGCATAGGCCAGCTGTCTGGTATGTGTACGTCCGTCCCAAACTGTTAGCATAGGCCAGCTGTCTGGTATGTGTACGTCCGTCCGTCCCAAACTGTTAGCATAGGCCAGCTGTCTGGTATGTGTACGTCCGTCCGTCCCACTGCACCGTCCCAAACTGTTAGCATAGGCCAGCTGTCTGGTATGTGTACGTCCGTCCGTCCCAAACTGTTAGCATAGGCCAGCTGTCTGGTATGTGTACGTCCGTCCGTCCCAAACTGTTAGCATAGGCCAGCTGTCTGGTATGTGTACGTCCGTCCCAAACTGTTAGCATAGGCCAGCTGTCTGGTATGTGTACGTCCGTCCGTCCCAAACTGTTAGCATAGGCCAGCTGTCTGGTATGTGTACGTCCGTCCGTCCCAAACTGTTAGCATAGGCCAGCTGTCTGGTATGTGTACGTCCGTCCCAAACTGTTAGCATAGGCCAGCTGTCTGGTATGTGTACGTCCGTCCCAAACTGTTAGCATAGGCCAGCTGTCTGGTATGTGTACGTCCGTCCCAAACTGTTAGCATAGGCCAGCTGTCTGGTATGTGTACGTCCGTCCGTCCCAAACTGTTAGCATAGGCCAGCTGTCTGGTATGTGTACGTCCGTCCCAAACTGTTAGCATAGGCCAGCTGTCTGGTATGTGTACGTCCGTCCGTCCCAAACTGTTAGCATAGGCCAGCTGTCTGGTATGTGTACGTCCGTCCGTCCCAAACTGTTAGCATAGGCCAGCTGTCTGGTATGTGTACGTCCGTCCCAAACTGTTAGCATAGGCCAGCTGTCTGGTATGTGTACGTCCGTCCGTCCCAAACTGTTAGCATAGGCCAGCTGTCTAGTATGTGTACGTCCGTCCGTCCCAAACTGTTAGCACCGTCCCAAACTGTTAGCATAGGCCAGCTGTCTAGTATGTGTACGTCCGTCCGTCCCAAACTGTTAGCATAGGCCAGCTGTCTAGTATGTGTACGTCCGTCCGTCCCAAACTGTTAGCACCGTCCCAAACTGTTAGCATAGGCCAGCTGTCTGGTATGTGTACGTCCGTCCGTCCCAAACTGTTAGTATAGGCCAGCTGTCTGGTATGTGTACGTCCGTCCGTCTCAAACTGTTAGCATAGGCCAGCTGTCTGGTATGTGTACGTCCGTCCCAAACTGTTAGCATAGGCCAGCTGTCTGGTATGTGTACGTCCGTCCGTCCCAAACTGTTAGCATAGGCCAGCTGTCTAGTATGTGTACGTCCGTCCGTCCCAAACTGTTAGCATAGGCCAGCTGTCTGGTATGTGTACGTCCGTCCGTCCCAAACTGTTAGCATAGGCCAGCTGTCTGGTATGTGTACGTCCGTCCCAAACTGTTAGCATAGGCCAGCTGTCTGGTATGTGTACGTTCGTCCGTCCCAAACTGTTAGCATAGGCCAGCTGTCTGGTATGTGTACGTCCGTCCGTCCCAAACTGTTAGCATAGGCCAGCTGTCTGGTATGTGTACGTCCGTCCGTCCCAAACTGTTAGCATAGGCCAGCTGTCTGGTATGTGTACGTCCGTCCGTCCCAAACTGTTAGCATAGGCCAGCTGTCTGGTATGTGTACGTCCGTCCCAAACTGTTAGCATAGGCCAGCTGTCTGGTATGTGTACGTCCGTCCGTCCCAAACTGTTAGCATAGGCCAGCTGTCTGGTATGTGTACGTCCGTCCCAAACTGTTAGCATAGGCCAGCTGTCTGGTATGTGTACGTCCGTCCGTCCCAAACTGTTAGCATAGGCCAGCTGTCTGGTATGTGTACGTCCGTCCGTCCCAAACTGTTAGCATAGGCCAGCTGTCTGGTATGTGTACGTCCGTCCGTCCCAAACTGTTAGCATAGGCCAGCTGTCTGGTATGTGTACGTCCGTCCCAAACTGTTAGCATAGGCCAGCTGTCTGGTATGTGTACGTCCGTCCGTCCCAAACTGTTAGCATAGGCCAGCTGTCTGGTATGTGTACGTCCGTCCGTCCCAAACTGTTAGCATAGGCCAGCTGTCTGGTATGTGTACGTCCGTCCCAAACTGTTAGCATAGGCCAGCTGTCTGGTATGTGTACGTCCGTCCGTCCCAAACTGTTAGCATAGGCCAGCTGTCTAGTATGTGTACGTCCGTCCGTCCCAAACTGTTAGCACCGTCCCAAACTGTTAGCATAGGCCAGCTGTCTGGTATGTGTACGTCCGTCCGTCCCAAACTGTTAGCACCGTCCAAACTGTTAGCATAGGCCAGCTGTCTGGTATGTGTACGTCCGTCCCAAACTGTTAGCATAGGCCAGCTGTCTGTTATGTGTACGTCCGTCCGTCCCTAACTGTTAGTATAGGCCAGCTGTCTGGTATGTGTACGTCCGTCCGTCTCTAACTGTTAGTATAGGCCAGCTGTCTGGTATGTGTACGTCCGTCCCAAACTGTTAGCATAGGCCAGCTGTCTGGTATGTGTACGTTCGTCCGTCCCAAACTGTTAGCATAGGCCAGCTGTCTGGTATGTGTACGTCCGTCCGTCCCAAACTGTTAGCATAGGCCAGCTGTCTGGTATGTGTACGTCCGTCCGT
>CM026404.1:46009484-46031954 GCA_014843695.1 Archivesica marissinica | reverse complement strand
GATATAACTGTTCTATACGTCGGTACTGATAAAATGGTATGTAACTGTTCTATACGTCGGTACTGGTAAAACGGTATGCAACTGTTCTATACGTCGGTACTGATAAAACAGTATGTAACTGTTCTATACGTCGGTACTGGTAAAACGGTATGCAACTGTTCTATACGTCGGTAATGATAAAACGGTATGTAACTGTTCTATACGTCGGTACTGGTAAAATGGTATGTAACTGTTCTATACGTCTGTACTGATAAAACAGTATGTAACTGTTCTATACGTCGGTACTGGTAAAACGGTATGCAACTGTTCTATACGTTGGTACTGATAAAACAGTATGCAACTGTTCTATACGTCGGTAATGATAAAACGGTATGTAACTGTTCTATACGTCGGTACTGGTAAAATGGTATGTAACTTTTCTATACGTCGGTAATGATAAAACTGTATGCAACTGTTCTATACGTCGGTACTGGTAAAACAGTGTGTAACTGTTCTATACGTCGGTACTGGTAAAACAGTATGTAACTGTTCTATACATCGGTACTGGTAAAACAGTATATAACTCTTCTATACGTCGGTACTGGTAAAATGGTATGTAACTGTTCTATACGTCGGTACTGATAAAATGGTATGTAACTGTTCTATACGTCGGTACTGGTAAAATGGTATGTAACTGTTCTATACGTCGGTAATGATAAAACTGTATGTAACTGTTCTATACGTCGGTACTGGTAAAATGGTATGTAACTGTTCTATACGTCGGTACTGGTAAAACAGTATGTAACTGTTCTATACGTCTGTACTGATAAAACAGTATGTAACTGTTCTATACGTCGGTACTGGTAAAACGGTATGCAACTGTTCTATACGTTGGTACTGATAAAACAGTATGTAACTGTTCTATACGTCGGTACTGGTAAAACGGTATGCAACTGTTCTATACGTCGGTAATGATAAAACGGTATGTAACTGTTCTATACGTCGGTACTGGTAAAATGGTATGTAACTTTTCTATACGTCGGTAATGATAAAACTGTATGTAACTGTTCTATACGTCGGTACTGGTAAAACAGTGTGTAACTGTTCTATACGTTGGTACTGGTAAAACAGTATGTAACTGTTCTATACGTCGGTACTGGTAAAATGGTATGTAACTGTTCTATATGTCGGTACTGATAAAATGGTATGTAACTGTTCTATACGTCGGTACTGGTAAAATGGTATGTAACTGTTCTATACGTCGGTAATGATAAAACTGTATGTAACTGTTCTATATGTCGGTACTGGTAAAATGGTATGTAACTGTTCTATACGTCGGGAATGATAAAACTGCATGTAACTGTTCTATACTTCGGTACTGGTAAAATGGTATGTAACTGTTCTATACGTCGGTACTGGTAAAACGGTATGTAACTGTTCTATACGTCGGTACTGATAAAACAGTATGTAACTGTTCTATACGTCGGTAATGATAAAACTGCATGTAACTGTTCTATACGTCGGTACTGGTAAAATGGTATGTAACTGTTCTATATGTCGGTACTGGTAAAACAGTATGTAACTGTTCTATACGTCGGTACTGATAAAACAGTATGTAAATGTTCTATACGTCGGTACTGGTAAAACGGTATGCAACTGTTCTATACGTCGGTACTGATAAAACAGTATGTAACTGTTCTATACGTCGGTACTGGTAAAACGGTATGCAACTGTTCTATACGTCGGTAATGATAAAACGGTATGTAACTGTTCTATACGTCGGTACTGGTAAAATGGTATGCAACTGTTCTATACGTTGGTACTGATAAAACAGTATGTAACTGTTCTATACGTCGGTACTGGTAAAACGGTATGCAACTGTTCTATACGTCGGTAATGATAAAACTGTATGTAACTGTTCTATACGTCGGTACTGGTAAAACAGTGTGTAACTGTTCTATACGTTGGTACTGGTAAAACAGTATGTAACTGTTCTATACGTCGGTACTGGTAAAATGGTATGTAACTGTTCTATACGTCGGTACTGATAAAATGGTATGTAACTGTTCTATACGTCGGTACTGGTAAAATGGTATGTAACTGTTCTATACGTCGGTAATGATAAAACTGTATGTAACTGTTCTATACGTCGGTACTGGTAAAATGGTATGTAACTGTTCTATACGTCGGGAATGATAAAACTGCATGTAACTGTTCTATACTTCGGTACTGGTAAAATGGTATGTAACTGTTCTATATGTCGGTACTGGTAAAACAGTATGTAACTATTCTATACGTCGGTACTGATAAAACGGTATGTAACTTTTCTTTACGTCGGTACTGGTAAAACGGTATGTAACTGTTCTATACGTCGGTACTGGTAAAACAGTATGTAACTGTTCTATATGTCAGTACTGGTAAAACGGTATGTAACTGTTCTATACGTCGGTACTGGTAAAACGGTATGCAACTGTTCTATACGTCAGTACTGATAAAACAGTATGTAACTATTCTATACGTCGGTACTGATAAAACGGTATGTAACTGTTCTTTACATCGGTACTGGTAAAATGGTATGTAACTGTTCTATACGTCGGTACTGGTAAAACAGTATGTAACTATTCTATACGTCAGTACTGGTAAAACGGTATGTAACTGTTCTATACGTCGGTACTGGTAAAACTGTATGTAACTATTCTATATGTCGGTACTGATAAAACGGTATGTAACTCTTCTTTACGTCGGTACTGGTAAAATGGTATGTAACTATTCTATACGTCAGTACTGATAAAACAGTATGTAACTATTCCATGTCAGTACTGGTAAAACAGAATGTAACCGTTCTATACGTCGGTGCTTGTAAAACGGTATGTAACTGTTCTATATGTCGGTACTGGTAAAACGGTATGTAACTGTTCTATCCGTCAGTACTGGTAAAACTGTATGTAACTGGTCTATACGTCGGTACTGATAAAACAGTATGTAACTGTTTTATACGTCGGTAATGATAAAACAGTATGTAACTGTTCTTTACGTCGGTACTGGTAAAACAGTATGTAACTATTCTATACGTCGGTACTGATAAAACGGTATGTAACTATTCTTTACGTCGGTACTGGTAAAACGGTATGTAACTGTGCTATACGTCGGTACTGGTAAAACGGTATGTAACTTTTCTATATGTCAGTACTGGTAAAACAGAATGTAACCGTTCTATATGTCGGTACTGGTAAAAACGGTATGTAACTGTTCTATACGTCGGTACTGGTAAAACGGTATGTAACTGTTCTATACGTCAGTACTGGTAAAACTGTATGTAACTGTTCTATACGTTGGTACTGGTAAAACGGTATGTAACTGTGCTATACGTCAGTACTGGTAAAACGGTATGTAACTTTTATTTATGTCGGTACTGGTAAAACGGTATGTAACTGTTCTATACGTCGGTACTGGTAAAACGGTATGCAACTGTTCTATACGTCAGTACTGATAAAACAGTATGTAACTGTTCTATACGTCAGTACTGATAAAACAGTATGTAACTGTTCTTTATGTCGGTACCGGTAAAACAGTATGTAACTATTCTATACGTCGGTACTGATAAAACGGTATGTAACTGTGCTATACGTTGGTACTGGTAAAACGGTATATAACTGTTCTATATGTCAGTACTGGTAAAACAGAATGTAACTGTGCTATATGTCAGTACTGTTAAAACGGTATGTAACTGTTCTATACGTCAGTACTGGTAAAACGGTATGTAACTGTTCTATATGTCGGTACTGGTAAAACGGTATGTAACTGTTCTATATGTCAGTACTGATAAAACGGTATGTAACTGTTCTATACGTCGGTACTGGTAAAACAGTATATAACTGTTCTATACGTCGGTACTGGTAAAACAGAATGTAACTGTTCTATACGTCGGTACTGGTAAAACTGTATGTAACTATTCTATACGTCGGTACTGATAAAACGGTATGTAACTTTTCTTTACGTCGGTACTGGTAAAATGGTATGTAACTATTCTATACGTCAGTACTGATAAAACAGTATGTAACTATTCTATATGTCAGTACTGGTAAAACAGAAAGTAACCGTTCTATATGTCGGTACTGGTAAAACGGTATGTAACTGTTCTATATGTCGGTACTGGTAAAACGGTATGTAACTGTTCTATCCGTCAGTACTGGTAAAACTGTATGTAACTGGTCTATACGTCGGTACTGATAAAACGGTATGTAACTGTACTATATGTCGGTACTGTTAAAACGTTATGTAATTTTTCTTTACGTCGGTACTGGTAAAACAGTATGTAACTGTTCTATACGTCGGTACTGGTAAAACGGTATGCAACTGTTCTATACGTCAGTACTGATAAAACAGTATGTAACTATTCTATACGTCGGTACTGATAAAACGGTATGTAACTTTTCTTTACGTCGGTACTGGTAAAACGATATGTAACTGTTCTATACGTCGGAACTGGTAAAACGGTATGTAACTATTCTATACGTCAGTACTGGTAAAATGGTATGTAACTGTTCTATACGTCGGTACTGGTAAAACGGTATGTAACTGTTCTATATGTCGGTACTGGTAAAACAGTATGTAACTATTCTATACGTCGGTACTGATAAAACGGTATGTAACTATTCTTTACGTCGGTACTGGTAAAACGGTATGTAACTGTGCTATACGTCGGTACTGGTAAAACGGTATGTAACTTTTCTATATGTCAGTACTGGTAAAACAGAATGTAACCGTTCTATATGTCGGTACTGGTAAAACGGTATGTAACTGTTCTATACGTCGGTACTGGTAAAACGGTATGTAACTGTTCTATACGTCAGTACTGGTAAAACTGTATGTAACTGTTCTATACGTTGGTACTGGTAAAATGGTATGTAACTGTGCTATACGTCGGTACTGGTAAAACGGTATGTAACTTTTCTTTATGTCGGTACTGGTAAAACGGTATGTAACTGTTCTATACGTCGGTACTGGTAAAACGGTATGCAACTGTTCTATACGTCAGTACTGATAAAACAGTATGTAACTGTTCTATACGTCGGTACGGGTAAAACGGTATGTAACTATTCTATACGTCAGTACTGGTAAAACGGTATGTAACTGTGCTATACGTCAGTACTGATAAAACAGTATGTAACTGTTCTATACGTCGGTACTGATAAAACAGTATGTAACTGTTCTATACGTCGGTACTGATAAAACAGTATGTAACTATTCTATACGTCGGTACTGATAAAACGGTATGTAACTGTTCTATACATCGGTACTGGTAAAACAGTATATAACTGTTCTATAGGTCAGTACTGGTAAAACAGAATGTAACTGTGCTATATGTCGGTACTGTTAAAACGGTATGTAACTGTTCTATACGTCGGTACTGATAAAACGGTATGTAACTTTTCTTTACGTCGGTACTGGTAAAATGGTATGTAACTGTTCTATACGTCGGTACTGGTAAAACGGTATGTAACTATTCTATACGTCAGTACTGGTAAAACAGTATGTAACTGTTCTATATGTCGGTACTGGTAAAACGGTATGTAACTATTCTATACGTCAGTACTGGTAAAACGATATGTAACTGTGCTATACGTCAGTACTGATAAAACAGTATGTAACTGTTCTATACGTCGATACTGGTAAAACAGTATGTAACTGTTCTTTACGTCGGTACTGGTAAAACAGTATGTAACTATTCTATACGTCGGTACTGATAAAACGGTATGTAACTTTTCTTTACATCGGTACTGGTAAAATGGTATGTAACTGTTCTATACGTCGGTACTGGTAAAAGAGTATGTAACTATTCTATACGTCAGTACTGATAAAACAGTATGTAACTATTCTATACGTCTGGTACTGATAAAACAGTATGTAACTATTCTATACGTCGGTACTGATAAAACGGTATGTAACTGTTCTTTACGTCGGTACTGGTAAAACGGTATGTAACTGTTCTATACGTCGGTACTGGTAAAACGGTATGTAACTGTTCTATATGTCAGTACTGGTAAAACAGAATGTAACCGTTCTATACGTCGGTACTGGTAAAACGGTATGTAACTGTTCTATACGTCGGTACTGGTAAAACGGTATGTAACTGTTCTATACGTCAGTACTGGTAAAACTGTATGTAACTGTTCTATACGTCGGTACTGGTAAAACAGTATGTAACTGTTCTATACGTCGGTACTGTTAAAACTGTATGTAACTGTTCTATACGTTGGTACTGGTAAAACGGTATGTAACTGTTCTATACGTCGGTACTGGTAAAACAGTATGTAACTGTTCTATACGTCGGTACTGGTAAAACGGTATGTAACTGTTCTATACGTCGGTACTGATAAAACGGTATGTAACTGTTCTATATGTCGGTACTGGTAAAATGGTATGTAACTGTTCTATACGTCGGTACTGGTAAAACGGTATGTAACTGTTCTATACGTCGGTACTGGTAAAACGGTATGTAACTGTTCTATACGTCGGTACTGATAAAACGGTATGTAACTTTTCTTTACGTCGGTACTGGTAAAACGGTATGTAACTGTTCTATACGTCGGTACTGGTAAAATGGTATGTAACTGTTCTATACGTCGGTACTGGTAAAACAGTATGTAACTGTTCTATACGTCGGTACTGATAAAACAGTATGTAACTGTTCTATACGTCGGTACTGGTAAAACAGAATGTAACTGTTCTATACGTTGGTACTGGTAAAACAGTATGTAACTGTTCTATACGTCGGTACTGGTAAAACAGTATGTAACTGTTCTATACATCGGTACTGGTAAAACAGTATGTAACTCTTCTATACGTCGGTACTGGTAAAATGGTATGTAACTGTTCTATACGTCGGTACTGATAAAATAGTATGTAACTGTTCTATACGTCGGTACTGGTAAAATGGTATGTAACTGTTCTATACGTCGGTAATGATAAAACTGCATGTAACTGTTCTATACTTCGGTACTGGTAAAACAGTATGTAACTGTTCTATACATCGGTACTGGTAAAACAGTATATAACTCTTCTATACGTCGGTACTGGTAAAATGGTATGTAACTGTTCTATACGTCGGTACTGATAAAACAGTATGTAACTGTTCTATACGTCGGTACTGGTAAAATGGTATGTAACTGTTCTATACGTCGGTAATGATAAAACTGTATGTAACTGTTCTATACGTCGGTACTGGTAAAATAGTATGTAACTGTTCTATACGTCGGTAATGATAAAACTGCATGTAACTGTTCTATACGTCGGTACTGGTAAAACAGAATGTAACTGTTCTATACGTCGGTAATGATAAAACGGTATGTAACTGTTCTATACGTCGGTACTGGTAAAACAGTATATAACTCTTCTATACGTCGGTACTGATAAAATGGTATGTAACTGTTCTATACGTCGGTACTGGTAAAATGGTATGTAACTGTTCTATACGTCGGTACTGGTAAAACAGTATGTAACTGTTCTATACATCGGTACTGGTAAAACAGTATATATCTCTTCTATACGTCGGTACTGGTAAAATGGTATGTAACTGTTCTATACGTCGGTACTGGTAAAATGGTATGTAACTGTTCTATACGTCGGTAATGATAAAACTGTATGTAACTGTTCTATACGTCGGTACTGGTAAAATAGTATGTAACTGTTCTATACGTCGGTAATGATAAAACTGCATGTAACTGTTCTATACGTCGGTACTGGTAAAACAGAATGTAACTGTTCTATACGTTGGTACTGGTAAAACAGTATGTAACTGTTCTATACGTCGGTACTGGTAAAACAGTATGTAACTGTTCTATACATCGGTACTGGTAAAACAGTATATAACTCTTCTATACGTCGGTACTGGTAAAATGGTATGTAACTGTTCTATACGTCGGTACTGATAAAATGGTATGTAACTGTTCTATACGTTGGTACTGGTAAAATGGTATGTAACTGTTCTATACGTCGGTAATGATAAAACTGTATGTAACTGTTCTATACGTCGGTACTGGTAAAATGGTATGTAACTGTTCTATACGTCGGGAATGATAAAACTGCATGTAACTGTTCTATACTTCGGTACTGGTAAAATGGTATGTAACTGTTCTATACGTCGGTACTGGTAAAACAGTATGTAACTGTTCCATACGTCGGTACTGATAAAACAGTATGTAACTGTTCTATACGTCGGTAATGATAAAACTGCATGTAACTGTTCTATACGTCGGTACTGGTAAAATGGTATGTAACTGTTCTATATGTCGGTACTGGTAAAACAGTATGTAACTGTTCTATACGTCGGTACTGATAAAACAGTGTGTAAATGTTCTATACATCGGTACTGGTAAAACGGTATGCAACTGTGTTATACGTCGGTACTGGTAAAATGGTATGTAACTGTTCTATACGTCGGTACTGGTAAAATGGTATGTAACTGATCTATACGTCGGTACTGGTAAAACAGTATGTAACTGTTCTATACGTCAGTACTGATAAAACAGTATGTAACTGTTCTATACGTCGGTACTGGTAAAACGGTATGCAACTGTTCTATACGTCGGTAATGATAAAACGGTATGTAACTGTTCTATATGTCAGTACTGGTAAAACAGAATGTAACTGTTCTATACGTCGATACTGGTAAAACTGTATGTAACTGTTCTATACGTCGGTACTGGTAAAACGGTATGTAACTGTTCTATACGTCGGTACTGGTAAAACTGTATGCAACTGTTCTATACGTCGGTACTGGTAAAACAGTATATAACTGTTCTATATGTCAGTACTGGTAAAACAGAATTTAACTGTTCTATACGTTGGTACTGATAAAATGGTATGTAACTGTTCTATACGTCGGTACTGGTAAAACAGTATATCGTCGGCCTAATATCAAAACCTCGTATAGACCATTTTTTCAGAAAACAACTTTTTGACATCGCGGGAATCATTGCGGCATAGCGCATATTCTGTCAAAACGACGTACTCCTACTCCAATTGTAAGTGCTCTAAACAGTCATATGACAAAGTATCGTATACTGATTGGTGCATAATCCTTAAGATCAAAACCTCGTACTTCGTTTAGAACAGTGTCAGCTATGATAAGCAGTCGTAGGAGATGCAAACACTGACCATGTGCGAGCTAGTATTGGAAGTGTGTTAGCTCAGGCAACGATGGTTTGTGAAGATGGACATAATGATAACATTAATAAGGAAGAACATCATGCAGTTGACAAGAGCGATTGTGAAATTAGGAAAAATGGTGATGAAGAATTATCTGTTTTAAATTCACCAGAAGTTGGAGGGGATAACCAGACTCTCGAGAGGAGTCATACATGTACAGGAGGAGATGACATTTCTGAGGACGCAGAGGGGCTAGACCTAGATGATTATGTAAGAGATCCAGATTACTTCCCCGAAAAAAGAGATAAGAGTTATGAGTCTTCTGATGAATTAGAAAAAATTCCAACATATATAAACGAAGCCAGTGTAGATCATGAAGAGGTCGTACAAGATCAACCAACTGTAAAGAGAAGAAAACGCAGGTCGGAACATGAATGGAACAGACAAAAGCAAATGGTGGCCATAATGGCAGGAAGGTCATACAAAGGTTGGAAGAAAAATGAAGAAGGAAAGTGGCTGTTAACTGAAGCGAGAAAAGAGAGGGTTTTGAAACCACCAGGTTGTTCAAAACAGTGTCGGAATTCAAAAATTAAGTGTTGTGATCAGATTTCTGAGAACCTTTATTCAATCAGTTCTGGACGCAGTATGATTGGAATGAGAAGAAACTTTATGTCTCTACCTCAGTTCTAGAATCCGACGTTAAGTCGACATCAGCCGAAAGCTCTGGTAGAAAGGGCAAGACCTACAAATATTACATGACAGTCAGAGAAAAGAGAATATGTGTCTGCAAAAACATGTTTTTGAACACTCTATGCATCGGTGAGAAAGCAGTATATGGGTGGAAGCAGACTAATTTTCAAGAAAGTCAAGAAGCGACAGAATATGCAGAGGCCTCTGACGATAACACACGTACAGGAGGTAGACAGCGTGTGCAACCCCATAAAGAAAAGCCACAGTCAGAAGTTAGACAGAGTGCACAAGAATATCTAGAAAAACTACCCAAAATGGAATCACACTACTGTAGGGCAACTAGTAAAAAGCTTTATATTGAACCAGTTTTCACAACAAAAGCTGAACTGTACAGAATTGTATGTCGAGAATTGTAAGGAGAATGGTCATAATGCAGCATCAAACTGTCTCTTTATGACAGTATTCGACGAAATGAATCTTTCACTGTACACACCTAAGAAGGATCAATGTGACAAGTGCTGTGAATGTGGAAATATCACAGAAGATGTATACCGCCAACACATGCAAAGAAAAGAAGATGCTAGACAAGCAAAGGCAGAAGACAAAGAAGTGTCTTAGTGACAACTCATACAAAGTGCTGACAATGGATTTACAGGCTGTTATGCTTTGTCCAAAACTTCAAGCCAACTTTATATTACAAGACGAAGTTCGCATGTCATAACTTCACAATTATGGACATGGGAAGCAAAGATAACACGTGCTATTTTTGGAATGAATCAGACGGTGACCTGTCAGCAAGTTCGTTTGCTACATGCATAACACATTACATAGAGCACTTGTTGGCAACCGAACCAGGAGTTAAAGAAATTGTTCTGTATAGTGATGGCTGCAATTATCAGAATCGAAATGCGGTGTTGGCAAACGCCCTTTTGAAGACAGCCGTCGACAAACAGATTACCATTGTCCAAAAGTTCCTAGAGCGTGGACATACCAATATGGAGGTAGATGCAATGCACATTCTCATAGAAAGGAATCTGAAGAAAAAGCCCATCTACGTGCCTCAGAATTATGGAGACATAATTTCGTCAGCAAGGCCGAAACAGAAATTCATGGTACACTACGTACCATACACATTCTTCAAAGACATGACAAATCTGTCATACTACAGCTCAATAAGGCCAGGAAATAAAGTTGGGGACCCAACTGTGACGGAAATTCGTGTACTCAGGTACAGTACAAATGGGACCATCTATTACAAACTTGGATTCCAAGAGGACTACCAGGACCTTCCACGGAGGGCAAAGCAACAGACCGGAGTTGGAGCAATTACAAGCCTTCATCAGAACAAACTTCCAATCAAACAGTCTAAATATAAGCACCTGCAGGAACTGAAACGAGTTATACCTCAAGACTACCATACATTCTATGACTGCTTGCCTTTTCATTAAGTACACAAGAGTGAAAACTCTGCTATCTGTGCTATAATGTAGATAGCTGTTATTTTGAACTACTTACTGTAGGAATTGAGAGCTGCCTTAAGTCATAATGTTCATTAGTGGAGGTTACAGGAGTGTCTTGTGAGTTTCCTTCCATTACAAAACAATTCAAAACATTGAAACTTTACTGCTCATTATGAGCAGTTATTTTCGGCATTGTTTTTGTATAACCCTATTGTGCGTTTTACGCATTGTTTTTGTTCACATTTGCAGATTTCTCTTTGCTTTCAACTTATAGCATCATTGGCATTTACAGTCAAACATGTTTTATACGACCATATGACATACAACATAGTGGTTGTTCTGGACAGGTGGTAGTATAATACAGGTCAAATGTAATGCAGGAAGCTCCAACTGCCACCTGCCTGAAAGGTATTATTGTCTATGGCCGATTGATACAGGTTTCACAGTAGATCTAGTTATAGTTCTATATTACAGGAAGTAAATCATTATAGTTAGTATTTCAACGTTATTTCTTCTTTGAAATTATCTGTTATAAATGTTGTTCTTATAAGCCAGAGTGTTTTTAATCTATTGCTACCATACTTCAAACCTGTCCTAAGCGACACTATAAGAGAAGTTAATATCTTGGGATTACATTCAACCTAAATTTAGCGACCATCTTGCAATAGTAATCACCACATTCCTGGTGTGACGGTCGATGAATACAATTTTTACTGTAGGTGGAGTTGTCCCCGAGAACGTGATTTTTTCCTATGAAGAATATGGTTTACATTTGTTTGCTACAATGTCAATATTTTGATATAAATACCATCTATTCATACAGAATAATTGTATATTGCATTATTGAGTACCACAATACAAAAAGTCGTATATGTATTAAAAATTTAAAACTGGTGCCAAACGATCGTATACGAGATTACTCATCTATTTTGTTTACAAATGCAAAAATCAGATTGCTAAGCAATTTGTTATGACATCTTAATGGTACATTCGAAATTTAGAAAGATTCCAACAAAATTTGAAACAATGAGAAACAAAAATGTCTCTCCTGTAAAATATAGAAAACTGGCTATACGAGGTATTGATATTAGGCCGACGATATAACTCTTCTATACGTCGGTACTGATAAAATGGTATGTAACTGTTCTATACGTCGGTACTGGTAAAATGGTATGTAACTGTTCTATACGTCGGTAATGATAAAACTGTATGTAACTGTTCTATACGTCGGTACTGGTAAAACGGTATGTAACTGTTCTATACGTCAGTACTGGTAAAACGGTATGTAACTATTCTATACGTCAGTACTGATAAAACAGTATGTAACTGTTCTATACGTCGGTACTGATAAAACGGTATGTAACTTTTCTTTACGTCGGTACTGGTAAAACGGTATGTAACTGTTCTATACGTCGGTACTGGTAAAACGGTATGCAACTGTTCATTACATCGGTACTGGTAAAATGGTATGTAACTGTTCTATATGTCGGTACTGGTAAAACAGTATGTAACTATTCTATACGTCGGTACTGATAAAACGGTATATAACTTTTCTTTACGTCGGTACTGGTAAAACGGTATGTAACTGTTCTATACGTCGGTACTGGTAAAACAGTATGTAACTGTTCTATATGTCAGTACTGGTAAAACGGTATGTAACTGTTCTATACGTCGGTACTGGTAAAACGGTATGCAACTGTTCTATACGTCAGTACTGATAAAACAGTATGTAACTATTCTATACGTCGGTACTGATAAAACGGTATGTAACTGTTCTTTACATCGGTACTGGTAAAATGGTATGTAACTGTTCTATACGTCGGTACTGGTAAAACAGTATGTAACTATTCTATACGTCGGTACTGGTAAAACGGTATGTAACTGTTCTATACGTCGGTACTGGTAAAACAGTATGTAACTGTTCTATACGTCGGTACTGGTAAAACAGTATGTAACTGTTCTATACGTCGGTACTGGTAAAACAGTATGTAACTGTTCTATACGTCGGTACTGGTAAAACAGTATGTAACTGTTCTATACGTCGGTACTGGTAAAACGGTATGTAACTGTTCTATACGTCGGTACTGGTAAAACTGTATGCAACTGTTCTATACGTCGGTACTGGTAAAACAGTATATAACTGTTCTATATGTCAGTACTGGTAAAACAGAATTTAACTGTTCTATACGTTGGTACTGATAAAATGGTATGTAACTGTTCTATACGTCGGTACTGGTAAAACAGTATATAACTCTTCTATACGTCGGTACTGATAAAATGGTATGTAACTGTTCTATACGTCGGTACTGGTAAAACAGTATATAACTCTTCTATACGTCGGTACTGATAAAATGGTATGTACTGTTCTATACGTCGGTAATGATAAAACTGCATGTAACTGTTCTATACGTCGGTACTGGTAAAACAGAATGTAACTGTTCTATACGTTGGTACTGGTAAAACAGTATGTAACTGTTCTATACGTCGGTACTGGTAAAATGGTATGTAACTGTTCTATACGTCGGTACTGGTAAAATGGTATGTAACTGTTCTATACGTCGGTAATGATAAAACTGTATGTAACTGTTCTATACGTCGGTAATGATAAAACTGTATGTAACTGTTCTATACGTCGGTACTGGTAAAATGGTATGTAACTATTCTATATGTCGGTACTGATAAAATGGTATGTAACTGTTCTATACGTCGGTACAGGTAAAATGGTATGTAACTGTTCTATACGTCGGTACTGGTAAAATGGTATGTAACTGTTCTATACGTCGGTACTGGTAAAATGGTATGTAACTGTTCTATACGTCGGTACTGGTAAAATGGTATGTAACTGTTCTATACGTCGGTACTGGTAAAATGGTATGTAACTGTTCTATACGTCGGTACTGGTAAAATGGTATGTAACTGTTCTATATGTCGGTACTGGTAAAACAGTATGTAACTATTCTATACGTCGGTACTGATAAAACGGTATGTAACTTTTCTTTACGTCGGTACTGGTAAAACGGTATGTAACTGTTCTATACGTCGGTACTGGTAAAACAGTATGTAACTGTTCTATATGTCAGTACTGGTAAAACGGTATGTAACTGTTCTATACGTCGGTACTGGTAAAACGGTATGCAACTGTTCTATACGTCAGTACTGATAAAACAGTATGTAACTATTCTATACGTCGGTACTGATAAAACGGTATGTAACTGTTCTTTACATCGGTACTGGTAAAATGGTATGTAACTGTTCTATACGTCGGTACTGGTAAAACAGTATGTAACTATTCTATACGTCGGTACTGGTAAAACGGTATGTAACTGTTCTATATGTCGGTACTGGTAAAACAGTATATAACTGTTCTATATGTCAGTACTGGTAAAACAGAATGTAACTGTTCTATACGTCGGTACTGGTAAAACTGTATGTAACTGTTCTATACGTCGGTACTGGTAAAACGGTATGTAACTGTTCTATACGTCGGTACTGGTAAAACTGTATGCAACTGTTCTATACGTCGGTACTGGTAAAACAGTATATAACTGTTCTATATGTCAGTACTGGTAAAACAGAATTTAACTGTTCTATACGTTGGTACTGATAAAATGGTATGTAACTGTTCTATACGTCGGTACTGGTAAAACAGTATATAACTCTTCTATACGTCGGTACTGATAAAATGGTATGTAACTGTTCTATACGTCGGTACTGGTAAAACAGTATATAACTCTTCTATACGTCGGTACTGATAAAATGGTATGTACTGTTCTATACGTCGGTAATGATAAAACTGCATGTAACTGTTCTATACGTCGGTACTGGTAAAACAGTATGTAACTGTTCTATACGTTGGTACTGGTAAAACAGTATGTAACTGTTCTATACGTCGGTACTGGTAAAATGGTATGTAACTGTTCTATACGTCGGTACTGGTAAAATGGTATGTAACTGTTCTATACGTCGGTAATGATAAAACTGTATGTAACTGTTCTATACGTCGGTAATGATAAAACTGTATGTAACTGTTCTATACGTCGGTACTGGTAAAATGGTATGTAACTATTCTATATGTCGGTACTGATAAAATGGTATGTAACTGTTCTATACGTCGGTACAGGTAAAATGGTATGTAACTGTTCTATACGTCGGTACTGGTAAAATGGTATGTAACTGTTCTATACGTCGGTACTGGTAAAATGGTATGTAACTGTTCTATACGTCGGTACTGGTAAAACGGTATGTAACTGTTCTATACGTCGGTACTGGTAAAACGGTATGTAACTGTTCTATACGTCGGTACTGGTAAAACGGTATGTAACTGTTCTATACGTCGGTACTGGTAAAACAGTATGTAACTGTTCTATACGTCGGTACTGGTAAAACGGTATGTAACTGTTCTATACGTCGGTACTGGTAAAATGGTATGTAACTGTTCTATACGTCGGTACTGGTAAAACGGTATGTAACTGTTCTATACGTCGGTACTGGTAAAATGGTATGTAACTGTTCTATACGTCGGTACTGATAAAACTGTATGTAACTGTTCTATACGTCGGTACTGGTAAAACAGTATGTAACTGTTCTATACGTCGGTACTGGTAAAACAGTATGTAACTGTTCTATACGTCGGTACTGGTAAAACGGTATGTAACTGTTCTATACGTCGGTACTGATAAAACGGTATGTAACTGTTCTATACGTCGGTACTGGTAAAATGGTATGTAACTGTTCTATACGTCGGTACTGATAAAACTGTATGTAACTGTTCTATACGTCGGTACTGGTAAAATGGTATGTAACTGTTCTATACGTCGGTAATGATAAAACTGTATGTAACTGTTCTATACGTCGGTACTGGTAAAACGGTATGTAACTGTTCTATACGTCGGTACTGATAAAACAGTATGTAACTGTTCTATACGTCGGTACTGGTAAAACAGTATGTAACTGTTCTATACGTCGGTACTGATAAAACGGTATGTAACTGTTCTATACGTCGGTACTGGTAAAATGGTATGTAACTGTTCTATACGTCGGTACTGGTAAAACAGTATGTAACTGTTCTATACGTCGGTACTGGTAAAACAGTATGTAACTGTTCTATACGTCGGTACTGGTAAAATGGTATGTAACTGTTCTATACGTCGGTACTGGTAAAACGGTATGTAACTGTTCTATACGTCGGTAATGATAAAACTGTATGTAACTGTTCTATACGTCGGTACTGGTAAAATGGTATGTAACTGTTCTATACGTCGGTAATGATAAAACTGTATGTAACTGTTCTATACGTCGGTACTGGTAAAACAGTATGTAACTGTTCTATACGTCGGTACTGGTAAAACAGTATGTAACTGTTCTATACGTCGGTACTGGTAAAACGGTATGTAACTGTTCTATACGTCGGTACTGATAAAACGGTATGTAACTGTTCTATACGTCGGTACTGGTAAAACGGTATGTAACTGTTCTATACGTCGGTACTGGTAAAACGGTATGTAACTGTTCTATACGTCGGTACTGGTAAAATGGTATGTAACTGTTCTATACGTCGGTACTGGTAAAACGGTATGTAACTGTTCTATACGTCGGTACTGGTAAAACAGTATGTAACTGTTCTATACGTCGGTACTGGTAAAACGGTATGTAACTATTCTATACGTCGGTACTGGTAAAACGGTATGTAACTGTTCTATACGTCGGTACTGGTAAAACGGTATGTAACTTTCTATATGTCAGTACTGGTAAAACAGAATGTAACTGTTCTATACGTCGGTACTGGTAAAACGGTATGTAACTGTTCTATACGTCGGTACTGGTAAAACGGTATGTAACTGTTCTATACGTCGGTACTGGTAAAACTGTATGTAACTGTTCTATACGTCGGTACTGGTAAAATGGTATGTAACTGTTCTATACGTCGGTACTGGTAAAACGGTATGTAACTTTTCTATATGTCGGTACTGGTAAAACGGTATGTAACTGTTCTATACGTCGGTACTGGTAAAACGGTATGCAACTGTTCTATACGTCAGTACTGATAAAACAGTATGTAACTGTTCTATACGTCGGTACGGGTAAAACGGTATGTAACTTTCTATACGTCGGTACTGGTAAAACGGTATGTAACTGTTCTATACGTCGGTACTGATAAAACAGTATGTAACTGTTCTATACGTCGGTACTGGTAAAACAGTATGTAACTGTTCTATACGTCGGTACTGATAAAACAGTATGTAACTGTTCTATACGTCGGTACTGATAAAACGGTATGTAACTGTTCTATACGTCGGTACTGGTAAAAGTATGTACTGTCTATAGTCGGTACTGTAAAACGGTATGTAACTGTTCTATACGTCGGTACTGATAAAACGGTATGTAACTTTTCTTTACGTCGGTACTGGTAAAATGGTATGTAACTGTTCTATACGTCGGTACTGGTAAAACGGTATGTAACTATTCTATACGTCAGTACTGGTAAAACAGTATGTAACTGTTCTATATGTCGGTACTGGTAAAACGGTATGTAACTATTCTATACGTCAGTACTGGTAAAACGATATGTAACTGTGCTATACGTCAGTACTGATAAAACAGTATGTAACTGTTCTATACGTCGATACTGGTAAAACAGTATGTAACTGTTCTTTACGTCGGTACTGGTAAAACAGTATGTAACTATTCTATACGTCGGTACTGATAAAACGGTATGTAACTTTTCTTTACATCGGTACTGGTAAAATGGTATGTAACTGTTCTATACGTCGGTACTGGTAAAAGAGTATGTAACTATTCTATACGTCAGTACTGATAAAACAGTATGTAACTATTCTATACGTCTGGTACTGATAAAACAGTATGTAACTATTCTATACGTCGGTACTGATAAAACGGTATGTAACTATTCTTTACGTCGGTACTGGTAAAACGGTATGTAACTGTGCTATACGTCGGTACTGGTAAAACGGTATGTAACTTTTCTATATGTCAGTACTGGTAAAACAGAATGTAACCGTTCTATATGTCGGTACTGGTAAAACGGTATGTAACTGTTCTATACGTCGGTACTGGTAAAACGGTATGTAACTGTTCTATACGTCAGTACTGGTAAAACTGTATGTAACTGTTCTATACGTTGGTACTGGTAAAATGGTATGTAACTGTGCTATACGTCGGTACTGGTAAAACGGTATGTAACTTTTCTTTATGTCGGTACTGGTAAAACGGTATGTAACTGTTCTATACGTCGGTACTGGTAAAACGGTATGCAACTGTTCTATACGTCAGTACTGATAAAACAGTATGTAACTGTTCTATACGTCGGTACGGGTAAAACGGTATGTAACTATTCTATACGTCAGTACTGGTAAAACGGTATGTAACTGTGCTATACGTCAGTACTGATAAAACAGTATGTAACTGTTCTATACGTCGGTACTGATAAAACAGTATGTAACTGTTCTATACGTCGGTACTGATAAAACAGTATGTAACTATTCTATACGTCGGTACTGATAAAACGGTATGTAACTGTTCTATACATCGGTACTGGTAAAACAGTATATAACTGTTCTATAGGTCAGTACTGGTAAAACAGAATGTAACTGTGCTATATGTCGGTACTGTTAAAACGGTATGTAACTGTTCTATACGTCGGTACTGATAAAACGGTATGTAACTTTTCTTTACGTCGGTACTGGTAAAATGGTATGTAACTGTTCTATACGTCGGTACTGGTAAAACGGTATGTAACTATTCTATACGTCAGTACTGGTAAAACAGTATGTAACTGTTCTATATGTCGGTACTGGTAAAACGGTATGTAACTATTCTATACGTCAGTACTGGTAAAACGATATGTAACTGTGCTATACGTCAGTACTGATAAAACAGTATGTAACTGTTCTATACGTCGATACTGGTAAAACAGTATGTAACTGTTCTTTACGTCGGTACTGGTAAAACAGTATGTAACTATTCTATACGTCGGTACTGATAAAACGGTATGTAACTTTTCTTTACATCGGTACTGGTAAAATGGTATGTAACTGTTCTATACGTCGGTACTGGTAAAAGAGTATGTAACTATTCTATACGTCAGTACTGATAAAACAGTATGTAACTATTCTATACGTCTGGTACTGATAAAACAGTATGTAACTGTTCTTTACGTCGGTACTTGTAAAACGGTATGTAACTGTGCTATACGTCAGTACTGGTAAAACAGTATGCATCTGTTCTATAAGTCGGTACTGGTAAAACGGTATGTAACTGTTCTATACGTCAGTACTGGTAAAACAGTATATAACTGTTCTATATGTCAGTACTGGTAAAACAGAATGTAACCGTTCTATACGTTGGTACTGGTAAAACGGTATGTAACTGTTCTATATGACGGTACTGGTAAAACGGTATGTAACTGTTCTATCCATCAGTACTGGTAAAACTGTATGTAACTGGTCTATATGTCGGTACTGGTAAAACAGTATGTAACTGTGCTATACGTCGGTACTGTTAAAACTGTATGTAACTGTTCTATACGTTGGTACTGGTAAAACGGTATGTTACTGTTCTATACGTCGGTACTGGTAAAACAGTATGTAACTGTTCTTTACGTCGGTACTGGTAAAACAGTATGTAACTATTCTCTACGTCGGTACTGATAAAACGGTATGTAACTGTTCTATATGTCGGTACTGGTAAAATGGTATGTAACTGTTCTATATGTCGGTACTGGTAAAACGGTATGCAACTGTTCTATACGTCAGTACTGGTAAAACGGTATGTAACTATTCTATACGTCGGTACTGATAAAACGTTATGTAACTTTTCTTTACGTCGGTACTGGTAAAACGGTATATAACTGTTCTATACGTCGGTACTGGTAAAATGGTATGCAACTGTTCTATACGTCAGTACTGGTAAAACAGTATGTAACTATTCTATACGTCAGTACTGATAAAACAGTATGTAACTATTCTATACGTCGGTAATGGTAAAACAGAATGTAACTGTTCTATACGTTGGTACTGGTAAAACAGTATGTAACTGTTCTATACGTCGGTACTGGTAAAACAGTATGTAACTGTTCTATACATCGGTACTGGTAAAACAGTATATAACTCTTCTATACGTCGGTACTGGTAAAATGGTATGTAACTGTTCTATACGTCGGTACTGATAAAATAGTATGTAACTGTTCTATACGTCGGTACTGGTAAAATGGTATGTAACTGTTCTATACGTCGGTAATGATAAAACTGCATGTAACTGTTCTATACTTCGGTACTGGTAAAACAGTATGTAACTGTTCTATACATCGGTACTGGTAAAACAGTATATAACTCTTCTATACGTCGGTACTGGTAAAATGGTATGTAACTGTTCTATACGTCGGTACTGATAAAATAGTATGTAACTGTTCTATACGTCGGTACTGGTAAAATGGTATGTAACTGTTCTATACGTCGGTAATGATAAAACTGTATGTAACTGTTCTATACGTCGGTACTGGTAAAATAGTATGTAACTGTTCTATACGTCGGTAATGATAAAACTGCATGTAACTGTTCTATACGTCGGTACTGGTAAAACAGTATGTAACTGTTCTATACGTCGGTAATGATAAAACGGTATGTAACTGTTCTATACGTCGGTACTGGTAAAACAGTATATAACTCTTCTATACGTCGGTACTGATAAAATGGTATGTAACTGTTCTATACGTCGGTACTGGTAAAATGGTATGTAACTGTTCTATACGTCGGTACTGGTAAAACAGTATGTAACTGTTCTATACATCGGTACTGGTAAAACAGTATATATCTCTTCTATACGTCGGTACTGGTAAAATGGTATGTAACTGTTCTATACGTCGGTACTGGTAAAATGGTATGTAACTGTTCTATACGTCGGTAATGATAAAACTGTATGTAACTGTTCTATACGTCGGTACTGGTAAAATAGTATGTAACTGTTCTATACGTCGGTAATGATAAAACTGCATGTAACTGTTCTATACGTCGGTACTGGTAAAACAGAATGTAACTGCTCTATACGTTGGTACTGGTAAAACAGTATGTAACTGTTCTATACGTCGGTACTGGTAAAACAGTATGTAACTGTTCTATACATCGGTACTGGTAAAACAGTATATAACTCTTCTATACGTCGGTACTGGTAAAATGGTATGTAACTGTTCTATACGTCGGTACTGATAAAATGGTATGTAACTGTTCTATACGTCGGTACTGGTAAAATGGTATGTAACTGTTCTATACGTCGGTAATGATAAAACTGTATGTAACTGTTCTATACGTCGGTACTGGTAAAATGGTATGTAACTGTTCTATACGTCGGGAATGATAAAACTGCATGTAACTGTTCTATACTTCGGTACTGGTAAAATGGTATGTAACTGTTCTATACGTCGGTACTGGTAAAACAGTATGTAACTGTTCCATACGTCGGTACTGATAAAACAGTATGTAACTGTTCTATACGTCGGTAATGATAAAACTGCATGTAACTGTTCTATACGTCGGTACTGGTAAAATGGTATGTAACTGTTCTATATGTCGGTACTGGTAAAACAGTATGTAACTGTTCTATACGTCGGTACTGATAAAACAGTGTGTAAATGTTCTATACATCGGTACTGGTAAAACGGTATGCAACTGTGTTATACGTCGGTACTGGTAAAATGGTATGTAACTGTTCTATACGTCGGTACTGGTAAAATGGTATGTAACTGATCTATACGTCGGTACTGGTAAAACAGTATGTAACTGTTCTATACGTCAGTACTGATAAAACAGTATGTAACTGTTCTATACGTCGGTACTGGTAAAACGGTATGCAACTGTTCTATACGTCGGTAATGATAAAACGGTATGTAACTGTTCTATATGTCAGTACTGGTAAAACAGAATGTAACTGTTCTATACGTCGATACTGGTAAAACTGTATGTAACTGTTCTATACGTCGGTACTGGTAAAACGGTATGTAACTGTTCTATACGTCGGTACTGGTAAAACTGTATGCAACTGTTCTATACGTCGGTACTGGTAAAACAGTATATAACTGTTCTATATGTCAGTACTGGTAAAACAGAATTTAACTGTTCTATACGTTGGTACTGATAAAATGGTATGTAACTGTTCTATACGTCGGTACTGGTAAAACAGT
>CM026404.1:45977213-46008484 GCA_014843695.1 Archivesica marissinica | reverse complement strand
TACTGGTAAAACGGTATGTAACTGTTCTATATGTCGGTACTGGTAAAACGGTATGTAACTGTTCTATACGTCGGTACTGGTAAAACAGTATGTAACTGTTCTATACGTCAGTACTGATAAAACAGTATGTAACTATTCTATACGTCGGTACTGATAAAACGGTATGTAACTGTTCTTTACATCGGTACTGGTAAAATGGTATGTAACTGTTCTATACGTCGGTACTGGTAAAACAGTATGTAACTGTTCTATACGTCGGTACTGGTAAAACGGTATGTAACTGTTCTATACGTCGGTACTGGTAAAACGGTATATAACTGTTCTATATGTCAGTACTGGTAAAACAGAATGTAACTGTTCTATACGTCGGTACTGGTAAAACGGTATGTAACTGTTCTATACGTCGGTACTGGTAAAACGGTATGTAACTGTTCTATACGTCGGTACTGGTAAAACTGTATGTAACTGTTCTATACGTCGGTACTGGTAAAACGGTATGTAACTGTTCTATACGTCGGTACTGGTAAAACAGTATGTAACTGTTCTATACGTCGGTACTGGTAAAACAGTATGTAACTGTTCTATACGTCGGTACTGGTAAAACAGTATGTAACTGTTCTATACGTCGGTACTGATAAAACGGTATGTAACTGTTCTATACGTCGGTACTGGTAAAATGGTATGTAACTGTTCTATACGTCGGTACTGGTAAAACGGTATGTAACTGTTCTATACGTCGGTACTGGTAAAATGGTATGTAACTGTTCTATACGTCGGTACTGGTAAAACGGTATGTAACTGTTCTATACGTCAGTACTGGTAAAACGGTATGTAACTGTTCTATACGTCGGTACTGATAAAACAGTATGTAACTGTTCTATACATCGGTACTGGTAAAACAGTATGTAACTATTCTATACGTCGGTACTGATAAAACGGTATGTAACTTTTCTTTACATCGGTACTGGTAAAATGGTATGTAACTGTTCTATACGTCGGTACTGATAAAACGGTATGTAACTGTTCTTTACGTCGGTACTTGTAAAACGGTATGTAACTGTGCTATACGTCGGTACTAGTAAAACAGTATGCATCTGTTCTATAAGTCGGTACTGGTAAAACGGTATGTAACTGTTCTATACGTCGGTACTGGTAAAACAGTATGTAACTGTTCTATACGTCGGTACTGGTAAAACAGTATGTAACTGTTCTATACGTCGGTACTGATAAAACGGTATGTAACTGTTCTTTACGTTGGTACTGGTAAAACGGTATGTAACTGTTCTATATGTCGGTACTGGTAAAACGGTATGTAACTGTTTATACGTCGGTACTGGTAAAACGGTATATAACTGTTAAATACATCGGTACTGGTAAAACAGTATGTAACTGTTAAGTCTGTACTGGTAAAACGGTATGTAACTGTTCTATATGTCGGTACTAGTAAAACAGTATGTAACTGTTCTATATGTCGGTACTGGTAAAACGGTATGTAACTGTTCTTTACGTCGGTACTGGTAAAACTGTATGTAACTGTTCTATACGTCAGTACTGGTAAAACAGTATATAACTGTTCTATATGTCAGTACTGGTAAAACAGAATGTAACTATTCTATACGTCGGTACTGATAAAACGGTATGTAACTTTTCTTTACATCGGTACTGGTAAAATGGTATGTAACTGTTCTATACGTCGGTACTGGTAAAACGGTATGTAACTGTTCTATACGTCAGTACTGGTAAAACAGTATGTAACTGTTCTATACGTCGGTACTGGTAAAACGGTATGTAACTGTTCTATACGTCGGTACTGGTAAAACGGTATGTAACTGTTCTATACGTCAGTACTGGTAAAACAGTATGTAACCGTTCTATACGTCGGTACTGGTAAAACGGTATGTAACTGTTCTATACATCGGTACTGGTAAAACGGTATGTAACTGTTCTATCCGTCAGTACTGGTAAAACTGTATGTAACTGGTCTATACATCGGTACTGGTAAAACGGTATGTAACTGTGCTATACGTCGGTACAGGTAAAACAGTATATAACTGTTCTATACGTCGGTACTGGTAAAACAGAATGTAACTGTTCTATACGTCGGTACTGGTAAAACTGTATGTAACTATTCTATACGTCGGTACTGATAAAACGGTATGTAACCTTTCTTTACGTCGGTACTGGTAAAATGGTATGTAACTGTTCTATACATCGGTACTGGTAAAACGGTATGTAACTATTCTATACGTCAGTACTGGTAAAACGGTATGTAACTGTTCTATACGTCGGTACTGGTAAAACGGTATGTAACTGTTCTATACGTCAGTACTGGTAAAACGGTATGTAACTGTGCTATACGTCGGTACTGATAAAACAGTATGTAACTGTTCTATACATCGGTACTGGTAAAACAGTATGTAACTATTCTATACGTCGGTACTGATAAAACGGTATGTAACTTTTCTTTACATCGGTACTGGTAAAATGGTATGTAACTGTTCTATACGTCGGTACTGATAAAACGGTATGTAACTGTTCTTTACGTCGGTACTTGTAAAACGGTATGTAACTGTGCTATACGTCGGTACTAGTAAAACAGTATGCATCTGTTCTATAAGTCGGTACTGGTAAAACGGTATGTAACTGTTCTATACGTCGGTACTGGTAAAACAGTATGTAACTGTTCTATACGTCGGTACTGGTAAAACAGTATGTAACTGTTCTATAGGTCGGTACTGATAAAACAGTATGTAACTGTTCTTTACGTTGGTACTGGTAAAACGGTATGTAACTGTTCTATATGTCGGTACTGGTAAAACGGTATGTAACTGTTCTATACGTCGGTACTGGTAAAACGGTATATAACTGTTAAATACATCGGTACTGGTAAAACAGTATGTAACTGTTAAGTCTGTACTGGTAAAACGGTATGTAACTGTTCTATATGTCGGTACTAGTAAAACAGTATGTAACTGTTCTATATGTCGGTACTGGTAAAACGGTATGTAACTGTTCTTTACGTCGGTACTGGTAAAACTGTATGTAACTGTTCTATACGTCAGTACTGGTAAAACAGTATATAACTGTTCTATATGTCAGTACTGGTAAAACAGAATGTAACTATTCTATACGTCGGTACTGATAAAACGGTATGTAACTTTTCTTTACATCGGTACTGGTAAAATGGTATGTAACTGTTCTTTACGTCGGTACTTGTAAAACGGTATGTAACTGTGCTATACGTCGGTACTGGTAAAACAGTATGCATCTCTTCTATAAGTCGGTACTGGTAAAACGGTATGTAACTGTTCTATACGTCAGTACTGGTAAAACGGTATATAACTGTTCTATATGTCAGTACTGGTAAAACAGAATGTAACCGTTCTATACGTCGGTACTGGTAAAACGGTATGTAACTGTTCTATACATCGGTACTGGTAAAACGGTATGTAACTGTTCTATCCGTCAGTACTGGTAAAACTGTATGTAACTGGTCTATACATCGGTACTGGTAAAACGGTATGTAACTGTGCTATACGTCGGTACAGGTAAAACAGTATATAACTGTTCTATACGTCGGTACTGGTAAAACAGAATGTAACTGTTCTATACGTCGGTACTGGTAAAACTGTATGTAACTATTCTATACGTCGGTACTGATAAAACGGTATGTAACCTTTCTTTACGTCGGTACTGGTAAAATGGTATGTAACTGTTCTATACATCGGTACTGGTAAAACGGTATGTAACTATTCTATACGTCAGTACTGGTAAAACGGTATGTAACTGTTCTATACGTCGGTACTGGTAAAACGGTATGTAACTATTCTATACGTCAGTACTGGTAAAACGGTATGTAACTGTGCTATACGTCGGTACTGATAAAACAGTATGTAACTGTTCTATACATCGGTACTGGTAAAACAGTATGTAACTATTCTATACGTCGGTACTGATAAAACGGTATGTAACTTTTCTTTACATCGGTACTGGTAAAATGGTATGTAACTGTTCTATACGTCGGTACTGATAAAACGGTATGTAACTGTTCTTTACGTCGGTACTTGTAAAACGGTATGTAACTGTGCTATACGTCGGTACTGGTAAAACAGTATGCATCTGTTCTATAAGTCGGTACTGGTAAAACGGTATGTAACTGTTCTATACGTCAGTACTGGTAAAACGGTATAAAACTGTTCTATATGTCAGTACTGGTAAAACAGAATGTAACCGTTCTATACGTTGGTACTGGTAAAACGGTATGTAACTGTTCTATACGTCGGTACTGGTAAAACGGTATGTAACTGTTCTATCCGTCAGTACTGGTAAATCTGTATGTAACTGGTCTATATGTCGGTACTGGTAAAACGGTATGTAACTGTGCTATACGTCGATACTGTTAAAACGGTATGTAATTTTTCTTTACGTCGGTACTGGTAAAACGGTATGTAACTGTTATACGTCGGTACTGGTAAAATGGTATGCAACTGTTCTATACGTCAGTACTGATAAAACAGTATGTAACTATTCTATACGTCGGTACTGATAAAACGCTATGTAACTTTTCTTTACGTCGGTACTGGTAAAACGGTATGTAACTGTTCTATACGTCGGTACTGGTAAAACAGTATGTAACTATTCTATACATCAGTACTGGTAAAACGGTATGTAACTGTTCTATACGTCGGTACTGGTAAAACGGTATGTAACTATTCTATACGTCAGTACTGGTAAAACGGTATGTAACTGTGCTATACGTCGGTACTGGTAAAACGGTATGCAACTGTTCTATACGTCAGTACTGATAAAACAGTATGTATCTGTTCTATATGTCGGTACTGGTAAAACAGTATGTAACTGTTCTTTACGTCGGTACTGGTAAAACAGTATGTAACTATTCTATACGTCGGTACTGATAAAACGGTATGTAACTGTTTTATATGTCGGTACTGGTAAAACGGTATGTAACTGTTCTATATGTCGGTACTGGTAAACGGTATGCAACTGTTCTATACGTCAGTACTGGTAAAACGGTATGTAACTGTGCTATACGTCGGTACTGATAAAACAGTATGTAACTGTTCTATACGTCGGTACTGGTAAAACAGTATGTAACTGTTCTTTACGTCGGTACTGGTAAAACAGTATGTAACTATTATATACGTCGGTACTGATAAAACGGTATGTAACTATTCTATATGTCGGTACTGGTAAAACGGTATGTAACTGTTCTATATGTCAGTACTGATAAAACGGTATGTAACTGTTCTATACGTCAGTACTGGTAAAACGGTATGTAACAACTATTCTATACGTCGGTACTGATAAAATGGTATGTAACTGTTCTTTACATCGGTACTGGTAAAACAGTATGCAACTGTTCTATACGTCAGTACTGATAAAACAGTATGTAACTATTCTATACGTCGGTACTGATAAAACAGTATGTAACTGTTCTTTACATCGGTACTGGTAAAATGGTATGTAACTGTTCTATACGTCAGTACTGGTAAAACAGTATATAACTGTTCTATATGTCAGTACTGGTAAAACAGTATATAACTGTTCTATATGTCAGTACTGGTAAAACAGACTGTAACTATTCTATACGTCGGTACTGGTAAAACAGTATATAACTGTTCTATACGTCAGTACTGGTAAAACAGAATGTAACTGTTCTATACGTCGGTACTGGTAAAACTGTATGTAACTGTTCTATACGTCGGTACTGGTAAAACGGTATGTAACTGTGCTATACGTCGGTACTGGTAAAACGGTATGTAACTTTTCTTTACGTCGGTACTGGTAAAACGGTATGTAACTGTTCTATACGTCGGTACTGGTAAAACGGTATGCAACTGTTCTATACGTCGGTACTGATAAAACAGTATGTAACTGTTCTATACGTCGGTACTGATAAAACGGTATGTAACTGTTCTATACGTCGGTACTGGTAAAATGGTATGTAACTGTTCTATACGTCGGTAATGATAAAACGTATTTCTATACGTCGGTACTGTAAAACAGTATGTAACTGTTCTATACGTCGGTACTGGTAAAATGGTATGTAACTGTTCTATACGTCGGTACTGGTAAAACGGTATGTAACTGTTCTATACGTCGGTACTGGTAAAACGTATGTAACTGTTCTATACGTCGGTACTGGTAAAAGTGTAACTTTCTATACGTCGGTAATGATAAAACTGTATGTAACTGTTCTATACGTCGGTACTGGTAAAACAGTATGTAACTGTTCTATACGTCGGTACTGGTAAAACAGTATGTAACTGTTCTATACGTCGGTACTGGTAAAATGGTATGTAACTGTTCTATACGTCGGTACTGATAAAATGGTATGTAACTGTTCTATACGTCGGTACTGGTAAAATGGTATGTAACTGTTCTATACGTCGGTAATGATAAAACTGTATGTAACTGTTCTATACGTCGGTACTGGTAAAATGGTATGTAACTGTTCTATACGTCGGGAATGATAAAACTGCATGTAACTGTTCTATACTTCGGTACTGGTAAAATGGTATGTAACTGTTCTATACGTCGGTACTGGTAAAACGGTATGTAACTGTTCTATACGTCGGTACTGATAAAACGGTATGTAACTGTTCTATACGTCGGTAATGATAAAACTGCATGTAACTGTTCTATACGTCGGTACTGGTAAAATGGTATGTAACTGTTCTATATGTCGGTACTGGTAAAACAGTATGTAACTGTTCTATACGTCGGTACTGATAAAACAGTATGTAACTGTTCTATACGTCGGTACTGGTAAAACGGTATGCAACTGTTCTATACGTCGGTACTGATAAAACAGTATGTAACTGTTCTATACGTCGGTACTGGTAAAACGGTATGTAACTGTTCTATACGTCGGTACTGTAAAACGGTATGTAACTGTTCTATACGTCGGTACTGGTAAAACGGTATGTAACTGTTCTATACGTCGGTACTGTAAAACGTATGTAACTGTTCTATACGTCGGTACTGGTAAAACGGTATGTAACTGTTCTATACGTCGGTACTGGTAAAACAGTATGTAACTATTCTATACGTCGGTACTGGTAAAACGGTATGTAACTGTTCTATACGTCGGTACTGGTAAAACAGTATATAACTGTTCTATATGTCAGTACTGGTAAAACAGTATGTAACTGTTCTATACGTCGGTACTGGTAAAACTGTATGTAACTGTTCTATACGTCGGTACTGGTAAAACGGTATGTAACTGTTCTATACGTCGGTACTGGTAAAACTGTATGCAACTGTTCTATACGTCGGTACTGGTAAAACAGTATATAACTGTTCTATATGTCAGTACTGGTAAAACAGAATTTAACTGTTCTATACGTTGGTACTGATAAAATGGTATGTAACTGTTCTATACGTCGGTACTGGTAAAACAGTATATAACTCTTCTATACGTCGGTACTGATAAAATGGTATGTAACTGTTCTATACGTCGGTACTGGTAAAACAGTATATAACTCTTCTATATGTCGGTACTGATAAAATGGTATGTACTGTTCTATACGTCGGTAATGATAAAACTGCATGTAACTGTTCTATACGTCGGTACTGGTAAAACAGAATGTAACTGTTCTATACGTTGGTACTGGTAAAACAGTATGTAACTGTTCTATACGTCGGTACTGGTAAAATGGTATGTAACTGTTCTATACGTCGGTACTGGTAAAATGGTATGTAACTGTTCTATACGTCGGTACTGGTAAAATGGTATGTAACTGTTCTATACGTCGGTAATGATAAAACTGTATGTAACTGTTCTATACGTCGGTACTGGTAAAACGGTATGTAACTGTTCTATACGTCGGTACTGGTAAAACAGTATGTAACTGTTCTATACGTCGGTACTGGTAAAATGGTATGTAACTGTTCTATACGTCGGTACTGGTAAAATGGTATGTAACTGTTCTATACGTCGGTACTGGTAAAATGGTATGTAACTGTTCTATACGTCGGTACTGGTAAAATGGTATGTAACTGTTCTATACGTCGGTACTGGTAAAATGGTATGTAACTGTTCTATACGTCGGTACTGGTAAAACAGTATGTAACTGTTCTATACGTCGGTACTGATAAAACAGTATGTAACTGTTCTATACGTCGGTACTGGTAAAACGGTATGCAACTGTTCTATACGTCGGTACTGGTAAAATGGTATGTAACTGTTCTATACGTCGGTACTGGTAAAACAGTATGTAACTGTTCTATACGTCGGTACTGATAAAACAGTATGTAACTGTTCTATACGTCGGTACTGGTAAAACGGTATGTAACTGTTCTATACGTCGGTACTGGTAAAACGGTATGTAACTGTTCTATACGTCGGTACTGGTAAAATGGTATGTAACTGTTCTATACGTCGGTAATGATAAAACTGTATGTAACTGTTCTATACGTCGGTAATGATAAAACTGTATGTAACTGTTCTATACGTCGGTACTGGTAAAACGGTATGTAACTGTTCTATATGTCGGTACTGATAAAATGGTATGTAACTGTTCTATACGTCGGTACTGGTAAAATGGTATGTAACTGTTCTATACGTCGGTACTGATAAAATGGTATGTAACTGTTCTATACGTCGGTACTGGTAAAATGGTATGTAACTGTTCTATACGTCGGTAATGATAAAACTGTATGTAACTGTTCTATACGTCGGTACTGGTAAAATGGTATGTAACTGTTCTATACGTCGGTACTGGTAAAATGGTATGTAACTGTTCTATACGTCGGTAATGATAAAACTGTATGTAACTGTTCTATACGTCGGTAATGATAAAACTGTATGTAACTGTTCTATACGTCGGTACTGGTAAAATGGTATGTAACTATTCTATATGTCGGTACTGATAAAATGGTATGTAACTGTTCTATACGTCGGTACAGGTAAAATGGTATGTAACTGTTCTATACGTCGGTACTGGTAAAATGGTATGTAACTGTTCTATACGTCGGTACTGGTAAAATGGTATGTAACTGTTCTATACGTCGGTACTGGTAAAATGGTATGTAACTGTTCTATACGTCGGTACTGGTAAAATGGTATGTAACTGTTCTATACGTCGGTACTGGTAAAATGGTATGTAACTGTTCTATACGTCGGTACTGGTAAAACGGTATGCAACTGTTCTATACGTTGGTACTGATAAAACAGTATGTAAATGTTCTATACGTCGGTACTGGTAAAACGGTATGCAACTGTTCTATACGTCGGTAATGATAAAACGGTATGTAACTGTTCTATACGTCGGTACTGGTAAAATGGTATGTGACTTTTCTATAGGTCGGTAACGATAAAACTGTATGCAACTGTTCTATACGTCGGTACTGGTAAAACAGTATGTAACTGTTCTATACATCGGTACTGGTAAAACAGTATATAACTCTTCTATACGTCGGTACTGGTAAAATGGTATGTAACTGTTCTATACGTCGGTACTGATAAAATGGTATGTAACTGTTCTATACGTCGGTACTGGTAAAATGGTATGTAACTGTTCTATACGTCGGTAATGATAAAACTGTATGTAACTGTTCTATACGTCGGTACTGGTAAAATGGTATGTAACTGTTCTATACGTCGGGAATGATAAAACTGCATGTAACTGTTCTATACTGGTAAAATGGTATGTAACTGTTCTATACGTCGGTACTGGTAAAATGGTATGTAACTTTTCTATACGTCGGTAATGATAAAACTGTATGTAACTGTTCTATACGTCGGTACTGGTAAAACAGTGTGTAACTGTTCTATACGTCGGTACTGGTAAAACAGTATGTAACTGTTCTATACGTCGGTACTGGTAAAATGGTATGTAACTGTTCTATACGTCGGTACTGATAAAATGGTATGTAACTGTTCTATACGTCGGTACTGGTAAAATGGTATGTAACTGTTCTATACGTCGGTAATGATAAAACTGTATGTAACTGTTCTATATGTCGGTACTGGTAAAATGGTATGTAACTGTTCTATACGTCGGGAATGATAAAACTGCATGTAACTGTTCTATACTTCGGTACTGATAAAATGGTATGTACTGTTCTATACGTCGGTAATGATAAAACTGCATGTAACTGTTCTATACGTCGGTACTAGTAAAACAGAATGTAACTGTTCTATACGTTGGTACTGGTAAAACAGTATGTAACTGTTCTATACGTCGGTACTGGTAAAATGGTATGCAACTATTCTATATGTCGGTACTGATAAAATGGTATGTAACTGTTCTATACGTCGGTACAGGTAAAATGGTATGTAACTGTTCTATACGTCGGTACTGGTAAAATGGTATGTAACTGTTCTATACGTCGGTACTGGTAAAATGGTATGTAACTGTTCTATACGTCGGTACTGGTAAAATGGTATGTAACTGTTCTATACGTCGGTACTGGTAAAATGGTATGTAACTGTTCTATACGTCGGTACTGGTAAAACAGTATGTAACTGTTCTATATGTCTGTACTGATAAAACAGTATGTAACTGTTCTATACGTCGGTACTGGTAAAACGGTATGCAACTGTTCTATACGTCGGTACTGGTAAAATGGTATGTAACTGTTCTATACGTCGGTACTGGTAAAACAGTATGTAACTGTTCTATACGTCTGTACTGATAAAACAGTATGTAACTGTTCTATACGTCGGTACTGGTAAAACGGTATGCAACTGTTCTATACGTTGGTACTGATAAAACAGTATGCAACTGTTCTATACGTCGGTAATGATAAAACGGTATGTAACTGTTCTATACGTCGGTACTGGTAAAATGGTATGTAACTTTTCTATACGTCGGTAATGATAAAACTGTATGCAACTGTTCTATACGTCGGTACTGGTAAAACAGTGTGTAACTGTTCTATACGTCGGTACTGGTAAAACAGTATGTAACTGTTCTATACATCGGTACTGGTAAAACAGTATATAACTCTTCTATACGTCGGTACTGGTAAAATGGTATGTAACTGTTCTATACGTCGGTACTGATAAAATGGTATGTAACTGTTCTATACGTCGGTACTGGTAAAATGGTATGTAACTGTTCTATACGTCGGTAATGATAAAACTGTATGTAACTGTTCTATACGTCGGTACTGGTAAAATGGTATGTAACTGTTCTATACGTCGGTACTGGTAAAACAGTATGTAACTGTTCTATACGTCGGTACTGATAAAACAGTATGTAACTGTTCTATACGTCGGTACTGGTAAAACGGTATGCAACTGTTCTATACGTTGGTACTGATAAAACAGTATGTAACTGTTCTATACGTCGGTACTGGTAAAACGGTATGCAACTGTTCTATACGTCGGTAATGATAAAACGGTATGTAACTGTTCTATACGTCGGTACTGGTAAAATGGTATGTAACTTTTCTATACGTCGGTAATGATAAAACTGTATGTAACTGTTCTATACGTCGGTACTGGTAAAACAGTATGTAACTGTTCTATACGTTGGTACTGGTAAAACAGTATGTAACTGTTCTATACGTCGGTACTGGTAAAATGGTATGTAACTGTTCTATACGTCGGTACTGGTAAAACAGTATGTAACTGTTCTATACGTCGGTACTGATAAAACGGTATGTAACTGTTCTATACGTCGGTACTGGTAAAACGGTATGCAACTGTTCTATACGTCGGTAATGATAAAACGGTATGTAACTGTTCTATACGTCGGTACTGGTAAAATGGTATGTAACTGTTCTATACGTCGGTACTGGTAAAACAGTATGTAACTGTTCTATACGTCGGTAATGATAAAACGGTATGTAACTGTTCTATACGTCGGTACTGGTAAAATGGTATGTAACTGTTCTATACGTCGGTACTGGTAAAATGGTATGTAACTGTTCTATACGTCGGTACTGGTAAAATGGTATGTAACTGTTCTATACGTCGGTACTGGTAAAACAGTATGTAACTGTTCTATACGTCGGTACTGATAAAACAGTATGTAACTGTTCTATACGTCGGTACTGGTAAAACGGTATGTAACTGTTCTATACGTCGGTACTGGTAAAACAGTATGTAACTGTTCTATACGTCTGTACTGATAAAACAGTATGTAACTGTTCTATACGTCGGTACTGGTAAAACGGTATGCAACTGTTCTATACGTTGGTACTGATAAAACAGTATGCAACTGTTCTATACGTCGGTAATGATAAAACGGTATGTAACTGTTCTATACGTCGGTACTGGTAAAATGGTATGTAACTTTTCTATACGTCGGTACTGATAAAACTGTATGTAACTGTTCTATACGTC
The DNA here is from genome assembly GCA_014843695.1 of Archivesica marissinica. Lineage (NCBI taxonomy): Eukaryota > Metazoa > Mollusca > Bivalvia > Venerida > Vesicomyidae > Archivesica > Archivesica marissinica. Next base: position 45,996,165 of record CM026404.1, on the reverse strand, counting down.
GGTACTGGTAAAACAGTATGTAACTGTTCTATACGTCGGTACTGGTAAAACAGTATGTAACTGTTCTATACGTCGGTACTGGTAAAACAGTATATAACTGTTCTATACGTCGGTACTGGTAAAATGGTATGTAACTGTTCTATACGTCGGTACTGATAAAATGGTATGTAACTGTTCTATACGTCGGTACTGGTAAAATGGTATGTAACTGTTCTATACGTCGGTAATGATAAAACTGTATGTAACTGTTCTATACGTCGGTACTGGTAAAATGGTATGTAACTGTTCTATACGTCGGTACTGGTAAAACAGTATGTAACTGTTCTATACGTCGGTACTGGTAAAACGGTATGCAACTGTTCTATACGTTGGTACTGATAAAACGGTATGTAACTGTTCTATACGTCGGTACTGGTAAAACGGTATGCAACTGTTCTATACGTCGGTAATGATAAAACGGTATGTAACTGTTCTATACGTCGGTACTGGTAAAATGGTATGTAACTTTTCTATACGTCGGTAATGATAAAACTGTATGTAACTGTTCTATACGTCGGTACTGGTAAAACAGTGTGTAACTGTTCTATACGTTGGTACTGGTAAAACAGTATGTAACTGTTCTATACGTCGGTACTGGTAAAATGGTATGTAACTGTTCTATACGTCGGTACTGATAAAATGGTATGTAACTGTTCTATACGTCGGTACTGGTAAAATGGTATGTAACTGTTCTATACGTCGGTAATGATAAAACTGTATGTAACTGTTCTATACGTCGGTACTGGTAAAATGGTATGTAACTGTTCTATACGTCGGGAATGATAAAACTGCATGTAACTGTTCTATACTTCGGTACTGGTAAAATGGTATGTAACTGTTCTATACGTCGGTACTGGTAAAACGGTATGTAACTGTTCTATACGTCGGTACTGATAAAACAGTATGTAACTGTTCTATACGTCGGTAATGATAAAACTGCATGTAACTGTTCTATACGTCGGTACTGGTAAAATGGTATGTAACTGTTCTATATGTCGGTACTGGTAAAACAGTATGTAACTGTTCTATACGTCGGTACTGATAAAACAGTATGTAAATGTTCTATACGTCGGTACTGGTAAAACGGTATGCAACTGTTCTATACGTCGGTACTGATAAAACAGTATGTAACTGTTCTATACGTCGGTACTGGTAAAACGGTATGCAACTGTTCTATACGTCGGTAATGATAAAACGGTATGTAACTGTTCTATACGTCGGTACTGGTAAAATGGTATGTAACTGTTCTATACGTCGGTACTGGTAAAACAGTATGTAACTGTTCTATACGTCGGTAATGATAAAACGGTATGTAACTGTTCTATACGTCGGTACTGGTAAAATGGTATGTAACTGTTCTATACGTCGGTAATGATAAAACTGCATGTAACTGTTCTATGCGTCGGTACTGGTAAAACAGAATGTAACTGTTCTATACGTTGGTACTGGTAAAACAGTATGTAACTGTTCTATACTTCGGTACTGGTAAAACAGTATGTAACTATTCTATACGTCGGTACTGGTAAAACAGTATGTAACTGTTCTATACGTCGGTACTGGTAAAACAGTATGTACTATATAAATGTGCAGGTCTTGTTGTAGTTTATGTACATAAATGGACAATTTCAATGTTGCGTTTATTAAAGTTCAGTACATGTGTTTCAGGTCTCAACAATGAAGATGAAAACATTTGGTTGACCTTCAGTAGAACCCACCAAAGTGTATTAGTCTATTCTAAGACAGGAAAAGATGCAAAGACATTCCAGAAGCATCACCGTTTTATTTTTACAGGACGTGTATACATAGGACCTCTGTTTATAGGTTCATTCTAAAGATTGTTAATATTTTTACTGTGTATGGGTGATTTAGTATCAGAATTTCTTAGCTGATGATGGAAAACTACAATATATGAACACTATGTAACTATTCCTAAACATAGCTGCTGCTCTCTGTGTTCCAAACAAATATAGCTTATTTTGCCTCTATCTAAATGTTATGCATCAGACAACAAATCTTTGTACAAATGAATGTAGTTTCCTATGGACAGCATTAAGTATGTGCGCTGATTCTTCTAGGCCTTCTGGTGCTGGTAGTTTCCTATGGACAGCATTAAGTATGTGCGCTGATTCTTCTAGGCCTTCTGGTGCTGGTAGTTTCCTATGGACAGCATTAAGTATGTGCGCTGATTCTTCTAGGCCTTCTGGTGCTGGTAGTTTCCTATGGACAGCATTAAGTATGTGCGCTGATTCTTCTAGGCCTTCTGGTGCTGGTAGTTTCCTATGGAGAGCAAGTATGTGCGCTGATTCTTCTAGGCCTTCTGGTGCTGGTAGTTTCCTATGGACAGCATTAAGTATGTGCGCTGATTCTTCTAGGCCTTCTGGTGCTGGTAGTTTCCTATGGACAGCATTAAGTATGTGCACTGATTCTTCTAGGCCTTCTGGTGCTGGTAGATCATAAGTATGTGTTCCACAACTTCTTTCTTTTGTGTCCACAATTAATAGTGACCTTGTTTTCAAAGCTTAGCACTAACTACCACAGTTTTTGTGTCCACATTTATAGTTGCCTGTGGTAAGGGTAGTACTTCTATAAATTTACCTGAAAAAACAAAACCAAACAATTTCCAACATGAACAATGTCATAGCAATGTGAACAATATCACAGCAACACAAATCTCATTATATAAATCATTTACTAATATTCAATGACAAACATCTAAGTTGTCACATTCCTGAACAATGACAAACATCTAAGTTGTCACAGCGAGTGTCCCTGTATATTTTGTTTCTAATTGGATATTAGGACATTATGAAGGGTGATACACAGAAACTCACTGTGAATTAGGACATTATGAAGAGTGAAACAGGAACACTCGGTGTGAATTAGGAAATTATGAAGGGCGATACAGGGACACTCGCTGTGAATTAGGACATTATGAAGGGCAATATAGGGACACTCGCTATGAATTAGGACATTATGAAGGGTGATACAGGGACACTCGCTGTGAATTAGGACATTATGAAAGGCGATACAGGGACACTCGCTGTGAATTAGGACATTATGAAGGGCAATATAGGGAAACTCGCTATGAATTAGGACATTATGAAGGGTGATACAGGGACACACACTGTGAATTAGGACATTATGAAGGGCGATACAGGAACACTCACTGTGAATTAGGACATTATGAAGGGTGATACAGGGACACTCGCTGTGAATTAGGACATTATGAAGGGTGATACAGGGACACTCGCTGTGAATTAGGACATTATCAAGGGTGATACAGGGACACTCACTGTGAATTAGAACATTATCAAGGGTGATACAGGGACACTCACTGCGAATTAGGACATTATGAAGGGCGATACAGGGACACTCGCTGTGAATTAGGACATTATGAAGGGTGATACAGGGACACTCACTGTGAATTAGGACATTATGAAGGGTGATACAGGGACACTCGCTATGAATTAGGACATTATGAAGGGTGATACAGGGACACTCACTGTGAATTAGGACATTATGACGGGTGATACAGGGACACTCGCTATGAATTAGACCATTATGAAGGGTGATACAGGGACACTTGCTGTGAATTAGAACATTATGAAGGGTGATACAGGGACACTCGCTGTGAATTAGGACATTATGAAGGGCGATACAGGGACACTCGCTGTGAATTAGGACATTATGAAAGGCGATACAGGGACATTCGCTATGAATTAGGACATTATGATGGGTGATACAGGGACACTCACTGTGAATTAGGACATTATGAAGGGCAATACAGGGACATTCACTGTGAATTAGGACATTATGAAGGGCAATATAGGGACACTCGCTATGAATTAGGACATTATGAAGGGTGATACAGGGACACTCGCTGTGAATTGGGACATTATGAAGCGTGTTACAGGAACACTCGCTGTGAATTAGGACATTATGAAGGGTGATACAGAGACACTCTCTGTGAAATAGGACATTATGAAGGGTGATACAGGGACACTGACTGTGAATTATGACATTATGAAGGGTGATACAGAGACACTCGCTGTGAAATAGGACATTATGAAGGGTGATACAGGGACACTCGCTGTGAATTAGGATATTATGAAGGGTGATACAGGGACACTCGCTGTGAATTAGGACATTATGAAGAGTGAAACAGGGACACTCGCTGTGAATTAGGACATTATGAAGGGTGATACAGGGACACTCGCTGTGAATTAGGACATTATGAAGGGCGATACAGGGAAACTCGCTGTGAATTAGGACATTATGAAGGGTGATACAGGGACACTCGCTGTGAATTAGGACATTATGAAGGGCGATACAGGGACACTCGCTGTGAATTAAGACATTATGATGGGTGATACAGGGACACTCGCTGTGAATTAAGACATTATGAAGGGTGATACAGGGACACTCGCTGTGAATTAGACATTATGAAGGGTGATACAGGGACACTCGCTGTGAATTAGGACATTATGAAGAGTGAAACACTCGCTGTGAATTAGGACATTATGAAGGGCGATACAGGGACACTCGCTGTGAATTAGGACATTATGAAGGGTGATACAGGGACACTCGCTGTGAATTAGAACATTATGAAGAGTGAAACAGGAACACTCGCTGTGAATTAGGACATTATGAAGAGTGAAACAGGAACACTCGCTGTGAATTAGGACATTATGAAGGGCGATACAGGGACACTCGCTGTGAATTAGGACATTATGAAGGGTGATACAGGGACACTCGCTGTGAATTAGGACATTATGAAGAGTGAAACAGGAACACTCGCTGTGAATTAGGACATTATGAAGGGCGATACAGGGACACTGACTGTGAATTGGGACATTATGAAGGGTGATACAGGGACACTCGCTGTGAATTAGGACATTATGAAGGGCGATACAGGGACACTCGCTGTGAATTAGGACATTATGAAGGGCAATATAGGGACACTCGCTATGAATTAGGACATTATGAAGGGTGATACAGGGACACTCGCTGTGAATTGGGACATTATGAAGGGTGATACAGAGACACTCGCTGTGAAACAGGACATTATGAAGGGTGATACAGGGACACTGACTGTGAATTAGGACATTATGAAGGGTGATACAGGGACACTGACTGTGAATTAGGACATTATGAAGGGTGATACAGGGAAACCAGCTGTGAATTGGGACATTATGAAGGTGTTACAGGAACACTCGCTGTGAATTAGCACATTATGAAGGGTGATACATGGACACTCGTTGTGAATTAAAGACATTATGAAGGGTGATACATGGACACTCGTTGTGAATTAGGACATTATGACGGGTGATACAGGGACACTCACTGTGAATTAGGACATTATGAAGGGCAATACAGGGACACTCGCTGTGAATTAGGACATTATGAAGGGCGATACAGGGACACTCGCTGTGAATTAGGGCATTATGAAGATGGATACAGGGACACTCGCTGTGAATTAGGACATTAGGAAGGGCAATACAGGGACACTCGCTGTGAATTAGGACATTATGAAGGGCAATACAGGGACATTCACTGTGAATTACGACATTATGAAGGGTGATACAGGGACACTCGCTGTGAATTAGGACATTATGAAGAGTGAAACAGGAACACTCGCTGTGAATTAGGACATTATGAAGGGCGATACAGGGACACTCGCTGTGAATTAGGACATTATGAAGGGTGATACAGGGACACTCGCTGTGAATTAGAACATTATGAAGAGTGAAACAGGAACACTCGCTGTGAATTAGGACATTATGAAGAGTGAAACAGGAACACTCGCTGTGAATTAGGACATTATGAAGGGCGATACAGGGACACTCGCTGTGAATTAGGACATTATGAAGAGTGAAACAGGAACATTCGCTGTGAATTAGGACATTATGAGGGGCGATACAGGGACACTGACTGTGAATTGGGACATTATGAAGGGTGATACAGGGACACTCGCTGTGAATTAGGACATTATGAAGGGCGATACAGGGACACTCGCTGTGAATTAGGACATTATGAAGGGCAATATAGGGACACTCGCTATGAATTAGGACATTATGAAGGGTGTTACAGGAACACTCGCTGTGAATTAGGACATTATGAAGGGTGATACAGAGACACTCGCTGTGAAACAGGACATTATGAAGGGTGATACAGGGACACTGACTGTGAATTAGGACATTATGAAGGGTGATACAGGGACACTGACTGTGAATTAGGACATTATGAAGGGTGATACAGGGACACCAGCTGTGAATTGGGACATTATGAAGGTGTTACAGGAACACTCGCTGTGAATTAGAACATTATGAAGGGTGATACATGGACACTCGTTGTGAATTAAAGACATTATGAAGGGTGATACATGGACACTCGTTGTGAATTAGGACATTATGATGGGTGATACAGGGACACTCACTGTGAATTAGGACATTATGAAGGGTGATACAGAGACAGTTGTGGACATTATGAAGGGCGATACAGGGACACTCGCTGTGAATTAGGGCATTATGAAGGGCGATACAGGGACACTCGCTGTGAATTAGGACATTATGAGGGGCAATACAGGGACACTCGCTGTGAATTAGGACATTATGAAGGGCGATACAGGGACACTCGCTGTGAATTAGGGCATTATGAAGGGCGATACAGGGACACTCGCTGTGAATTAGGACATTAGGAAGGGCAATACAGGGACACTCGCTGTGAATTAGGACATTATGAAGGGCAATACAGGGACATTCACTGTGAATTACGACATTATGAAGGGTGATACAGGGACACTCGCTGTGAATTAGGACATTATGAAGAGTGAAACAGGAACACTCGCTGTGAATTAGGACATTATGAAGGGTGATACAGGGACACTGCTGTGAATTAGACATATGAAGGGTGATACAGGGACACTCACTGTGAATTAGGACATTATGAAGGGTGATACAGGGACACTCACTGTGAATTAGGACATTATGAAGGGTGATACAGGGACACTCGCTGTGAATTAGGACATTATGAAGGGTGATACAGGGACCTCGCTGTGAATTAGGACATTATGAAGAGTGATACAGGGACACTCACTGTGAATTAGGACATTATGAAGGGTGATACAGGGACACTCGCTGTGAATTAGGACATTATGAAGGGCGATACAGGGACACTTCGCTGTGAATTAGGACATTATGAAGGGCGATACAGGGACACTCGCTGTGAATTAGGACATTATGAAGGGCGATACAGGGACACTCGCTGTGAATTAGGACATTATGAAGGGTGATACAGGGACACTCGCTGTGAATTAGGACATTATGAAGGGCGATACAGGGACACTCGCTGTGAACAGGACATTATGAAGGGTGATACAGGGACACTGCTGTGAATTAGGACATTATGATGGGTGATACAGGGGACACTCGCTGTGAATTAAGACATTATGATGGGTAATACAGGGGACACTCGCTGTGAATTAAGACATTATGAAGGGTGATACAGGGACACTCGCTGTGAATTAGGGCATTATGAAGGGCGATACAGGGACACTCGCTGTGAATTAGACATTATGAAGGGCGATACAGGGACACTCGCTGTGAATAGGACATTATGAAGGGCAATACAGGGACACTGTTGTGAATTAGGACATTATGGAGGGCAATACAGGGACATTCACTGTGAATTAGGACATTATGAAGGGTGATACAGGGACACTCGCTGTGAATTAGGACATTATGAAGAGTGAAACAGGAACACTCGCTGTGAATTAGGACATTATGAAGGGTGATACAGGGACACTCGCTGTGAAACAGGACATTATGAAGGGTGATACAGGGACACTCACTGTGAATTAGGACATTATGAAGGGTGATACAGGGACACTCACTGTGAATTAGGACATTATGAAGGGCAATATAGGGTCACTCGCTATGAATTAGGACATTATGAAGGGTGATACAGGGACACTCGCTGTGAATTGGGACATTATGAAGCGTGTTACAGGAACACTCGCTGTGAATTAGGACATTATGACGGGTGATACAGAGACACTCGCTGTGATATAGGACATTATGAAGGGTGATACAGGGACACTCGCTGTGAATTAGAACATTATGAAGGATGATACAGAGACACTCGCTGTGAATTAGGACATTATGAAGGGCGATACAGGGACACTCGCTGTGAAACAGGACATTATGAAGGGTGATACAGGGACACTGACTGTGAATTAGGACATTATGAAGGGCAATATAGGGACACTCGCTATGAATTAGGACATTATGAAGGGTGATACAGGGACACTCGCTGTGAATTAGGGCATTATGAAGGGCGATACAGGGACACTCGCTGTGAATTAGGGCATTATGAAGGGCGATACAGGGACACTCGCTGTGAATTAGGACATTATGAAGGGCAATACAGGGACACTTGCTGTGAATTAGGACATTATGAAGGGCAATACAGGGACATTCACTGTGAATTAGGACATTATGAAGGGTGATACAGGGACACTCGCTGTGAATTAGGACATTATGAAGAGTGAAACAGGAACACTCGCTGTGAATTAGGACATTATGAAGGGCGATACAGGGACACTCACTGTGAATTAGGACATTATGAAGGGTGATACAGGGACACTCGCTGTGAATTAGGACATTATGAAGGGCGATACAGGGACACTCGCTGTGAAACAGGACATTATGAAGGGTGATACAGGGACACTCACTGTGAATTAGGACATTATGAAGGGTGATACAGGGACACTCACTGTGAATTAGGACATTATGAAGGGCAATATAGGGACACTCGCTATGAATTAGGACATTATGAAGGGTGATACAGGGACACTCGCTGTGAATTGGGACATTATGAAGCGTGTTACAGGAACACTCGCTGTGAATTAGGACATTATGACGGGTGATACAGAGACACTCGCTGTGAAATAGGACAATATGAAGGGTGATACAGGGACACTGACTGTGAATTAGGACATTATGACGGGTGATACAGAGACACTCGCTGTGAAATAGGACATTATGAAGGGTGATACAGGGACACTCGCTGTGAATTAGAACATTATGAAGGATGATACAGGGACACTCGCTGTGAATTAGGACATTATGAAGAGTGAAACAGGAACACTCGCTGTGAATTAGGACATTATGAAGGGCGATACAGGGACACTTCGCTGTGAATTAGGACATTATGAAGGGCGATACAGGGACACTCGCTGTGAATTAGGACATTATGAAGGGCAATATAGGGACACTCGCTGTGAATTAGGACATTATGAAGGGTGATACAGGGACACTCGCTGTGAATTAGGACATTATGAAGGGTGATACAGGGACACTCGCTGTGAATTAGGACATTATGAAGGGTGATACAGGGACATTCACTGTGAATTAGGACATTATGAAGGGTGATACAGGGACACTCGCTGTGAATTAGGACATTATGAAGAGTGAAACAGGAACACTCGCTGTGAATTAGGACATTATGAAGGGCGATACAGGGACACTCACTGTGAATTAGGACATTATGAAGGGTGATACAGGGACACTCGCTGTGAATTAGGACATTATGAAGGGTGATACAGGGACACTCGCTGTGAATTAGGACATTATGAAGGGTGATACAGGGACACTCGCTGTGAATTAGGACATTATGAAGGGCAATACAGGGACACTTGCTGTGAATTAGGACATTATGAAGGGGATACAGGGACACTCACTGTGAATTAGGACATTATGAAGGTGATACAGGGACACTCGCTGTGAATTAGGACATTATGAAGGGTGATACAGGGACACTCGCTGTGAATTAGGACATTATGAAGGTGATACAGGGACACTCGCTGTGAATTAGGACATTATGAAGGGTGATACAGGGACACTCGCTGTGAATTAGGACATTATGAAGGGTGATACAGGGACACTCGCTGTGAATTAGGACATTATGAAGGGTGATACAGGGACTCGCTGTGAATTAGGACATTATGAAGGGTGATACAGGGACACTCGCTGTGAATTAGGACATTATGAAGGGTGATACAGGGACACTCGCTGTGAATTAGGACATTATGAAGGGTGATACAGGGACACTCGCTGTGAATTAGGACATTATGAAGGGTGATACAGGGACACTCGCTGTGAATTAGGACATTATGAAGGGTGATACAGGGACACTCGCTGTGAATTAGGACATTATGAAGGGTGATACAGGGACACTCACTGTGAATTAGGACATTATGAAGGGTGATACAGGGACACTCGCTGTGAATTGACATTATGAAGGGTGTACAGGACACTCGCTGTGAATTAGGACATTATGAAGGGTGATACAGGGACACTGCTGTGAATTAGGACATTATGAAGGGTGATACAGGGACACTCGCTGTGAATTAGGACATTATGAAGGGCGATACAGGGACACTCGCTGTGAATTAGGACATTATGAAGGGTGATACAGGGACACTCGCTGTGAATTAGGACATTATGAAGGGTGATACAGGGACACTCGCTGTGAATTAGGACATTATGAAGGGTGATACAGGGACACTCGCTGTGAATTAGGACATTATGAAGGGTGATACAGGGACACTCACTGTGAATTAGGACATTATGAAGGGTGATACAGGGACACTTGCTGTGAATTAAGACATTATGAAGGGTGATACAGGGACACTCACTGTGAATTAGGACATTATGAAGGGTGATACAGGGACACTCGCTGTGAATTAGGACATTATGAAGGGTGATACAGGGACACTCACTGTGAATTAGGACATTATGAAGGGTGATACAGGGACACTCACTGTGAATTAGGACATTATGAAGGGTGATACAGGGACACTCACTGTGAATTAGGACATTATGAAGGGTGATACAGGGACACTCGCTATGAATTAGGACATTATGAAGGGTGATACAGGGACACTCGCTGTGAATTAGGACATTATGAAGGGTGATACAGGGACACTCGCTGTGAATTAGGACATTATGAAGGGTGATACAGGGACACTCGCTGTGAATTAGGACATTATGAAGGGTGATACAGGGACACTCGCTGTGAATTAGGACATTATGAAGGGTGATACAGGGACATTCACTGTGAATTAGGACATTATGAAGGGTGATACAGGGACACTCGCTGTGAATTAGGACATTATGAAGGGTGATACAGGGACACTCGCTGTGAATTAGGACATTATGAAGGGTGATACAGGGACACTCGCTGTGAATTGGGACATTATGAAGCGTGTTACAGGAACACTCGCTGTGAATTAGGACATTATGACGGGTGATACAGAGACACTCGCTGTGAAATAGGACAATATGAAGGGTGATACAGGGACACTGACTGTGAATTAGGACATTATGAAGGGTGATACAGGGACACTCACTGTGAATTAGGACATTATGAAGGGCAATATAGGGACACTCGCTATGAATTAGGACATTATGAAGGGTGATACAGGGACACTCGCTGTGAATTGGGACATTATGAAGCGTGTTACAGGAACACTCGCTGTGAATTAGGACATTATGACGGGTGATACAGAGACACTCGCTGTGAAATAGGACATTATGAAGGGTGATACAGGGACACTGACTGTGAATTAGGACATTATGAAGGGTGATACAGGGACACTCACTGTGAATTAGGACATTATGAAGGGCAATATAGGGACACTCGCTATGAATTAGGACATTATGAAGGGTGATACAGGGACACTCGCTGTGAATTGGGAAATTATGAAGCGTGTTACAGGAACACTCGCTGTGAATTAGGACATTATGATGGGTGATACAGAGACACTCGCTATGAATTAGGACATTATGACAGGTGATACAGGGACTCGCTGTGAATTAGGACATTATGAAGGGTGATACAGGGACACTCGCTGTGAATTAGAACATTATGAAGGGTGATACAGGGACACTCGCTGTGAATTAGGACATTATGAAGGGCGATACAGGGACACTCGCTATGAATTAGGACATTATGAAGGGCGATACAGGGACACTCGCTGTGAATTAGGACATTATGAAGGGCGATACAGGGACACTCGCTATGAATTAGGACATTATGACGTGTGATACAGGGACACTCACTGTGAATTAGGACATTATGAAGGGTGATACAGGGACACCCGCTTTGAATTGGGACATTATGAAGGGTGTTACAGGAACACTCGCTGTGAATTAGGACATTATGAAGGGTGTTACAGGAACACTCGCTGTGAATTAGGACATTATGAAGGGTGATACAGAGACACCTGTTGTGAATTAGGACATTATGAAGGGCGATACAGGGACACTCGCTGTGAATTAGGGCATTATGAAGGGTGATACAGACACCTGTTGTGAATTAGGACATTATGAAGGGCGATACAGGGACACTCGCTGTGAATTAGGACATTATGAAGGGTGATACAGAGACACTCGCTGTGAAACAGGACATTATGAAGGGTGATACAGGGACACTGACTGAATTAGGACATTATGAAGGGTGATAAAGGGACACTTGCTGTGAATTAAGACGTTATGAAGGGTGATACAGGGATACTCACTGTGAATTAGGACATTATGAAGGGTGATACAGGGGACACTCGCTGTGAATTAAGACATCATGAAGGGTGATACAGGGACACTCACTGCGAATTAGGACATTATGAAGGGTGATACAGGGACCATCACTGTGAATTAGGACATTATGAAGGGTGATACAGGGACACTCACTGTGAATTAGGACATTATGAAGGGTGATACAGGGACCCTCACTGTGAATTGGGACATTATGAAGTGTGATACAGGGACACTCACTGTGAATTAGGACATTATGAAGGGTGATACAGGGACACTCGCTGTGAATTAGGACATTATGAAGGGCAATACAGGGACACTCGCTGTGAATTAGGACATTATGAAGAGTGAAACAGGAACACTCGCTGTGAATTAGGACATTATGAAGGGCGATACAGAGACACCTGTTGTGAATTAGGACATTATGAAGGGCGATACAGGGACACTCGCTGTGAATTAGGACATTATGAAGGGCAATATAGGGACACTCGCTATGAATTAGGACATTATGAAGGGTGATACAGGGACACTCGCTGTGAATTAGGACATTATGAAGGGTGATACAGGGACACTGACTGTGAATTAGGACATTATGAAGGGTGATACAGGGACACCAGCTGTGAATTGGGACATTATGAAGGTGTTACAGGAACACTCGCTGTGAATTAGCACATTATGAAGGGTGATACAGGGACACTCACTGTGAAACAGGACATTATGAAGGGTGATACAGGGACACTGACTGTGAATTAGGACATTATGAAGGGTGATACAGGGACACCAGCTGTGAATTGGGACATTATGAAGGTGTTACAGGAACACTCGCTGTGAATTAGCACATTATGAAGGGTGATACAGTGACACTCACTGTGAAACAGAACATTATGAAGGGTGATACAGGGATACTCACTGTGAATTAGGACATTATGAAGGGTGATACATGGACACTTGCTGTGAATTAAGACATTATGAAGGGTGATACAGGGACACTCACTGTGAATTAGGACATTATGAAGGGTGATACAGGGACACTCACTGTGAATTAGGACATTATGAAGGGCAATATAGGGACACTCGCTATGAATTAGGACATTATGAAGGGTGATACAGGGACACTCGCTGTGAATTAGGACATTATGAAGGGTGATACAGGGACACTCGCTGTGAATTAGGACATTATGAAGGGTGATACAGGGACACTCGCTGTGAATTAGGACATTATGAAGGGTGATACAGGGACACTCACTGTGAATTAGGACATTATGAAGGGTGATACAGGGACACTCGCTGTGAATTAGGACATTATGAAGGGTGATACAGGGACACTCGCTGTGAATTAGGACATTATGAAGGGTGATACAGGGACACTCGCTGTGAATTAGGACATTATGAAGGGTGATACAGGGACACTCGCTGTGAATTAGGACATTATGAAGGGTGATACAGGGACACTCACTGTGAATTAGGACATTATGAAGGGTGATACAGGGACACTCACTGTGAATTAGGACATTATGAAGGGTGATACAGGGACACTCGCTGTGAATTAGGACATTATGAAGGGTGATACAGGGACACTCGCTGTGAATTAGGACATTATGAAGGGTGATACAGGGACACTCGCTGTGAATTAGGACATTATGAAGGGTGATACAGGGACACTCACTGTGAATTAGGACATTATGAAGGGTGATACAGGGACACTCGCTGTGAATTAGGACATTATGAAGGGTGATACAGGGACACTCACTGTGAATTAGGACATTATGAAGGGTGATACAGGGACACTCACTGTGAATTAATACATTATGAAGGGTGATACAGGGACACTCGCTGTGAATTAGGACATTATGAAGGGTGATACAGGGACACTCGCTGTGAATTAGGACATTATGAAGGGTGATACAGGGACACTCACTGTGAATTAGGACATTATGAAGGGTGATACAGGGACACTCACTGTGAATTAGGACATTATGAAGGGTGATACAGGTACACTCACTGTGAATTAGGACATTATGAAGGGTGATACAGGGACACTCACTGTGAATTAGGACATTATGAAGGGTGATACAGGGACACTCGCTGTGAATTAGGACATTATGAAGGGTGATACAGGGACACTCGCTGTGAATTAGGACATTATGAAGGGTGATACAGGGACACTCGCTGTGAATTAGGACATTATGAAGGGTGATACAGGGACACTCACTGTGAATTAGGACATTATGAAGGGTGATACAGGGACACTCGCTGTGAATTAGGACATTATGAGGGATACAGGGACACTCACTGTGAATTAGGACATTATGAAGGGTGATACAGGGACACTCACTGTGAATTAGGACATTATGAAGGGTGATACAGGGACACTCGCTGTGAATTAGGACATTATGAAGGGTGATACAGGGACATTCACTGTGAATTAGGACATTAATAAGGGTGATACAGGGACACTCACTGTGAATTAGGACATTATGAAGGGTGATACAGGGACACTCACTGTGTATTAGTACATTAATAAGGGTGATACATGGACACTTGCTATGAATTAAGACATTATGAAGGGTGATACAGGGACACTCGCTGTGAATTAGAACATTATGAAGGGCAATATAGGGAAACTCGCTATGAATTAGAACATTATGAAGGGTGATACAGGGACACTCGCTGTGAATTAGGACATTATGAAGGGTGATACAGGGACACTCGCTGTGAATTAGGACATTATGAAGGGTGATACAGGGACACTCACTGTGAATTAGGACATTATGAAGGGTGATACAGGGACACTCGCTGTGAATTAGAACATTATGAAGGGTGATACAGGGACACTCGCTGTGAATTAGGACATTATGAAGGGTGATACAGGGACACTCGCTGTGAATTAGGACATTATGAAGGGTGATACAGGGACACTCGCTGAATTAGACATTATGAAGGGTGATAAGGGACTCGCTGTGAATTAGGACATTATGAAGGGTGATACAGGGACACTCGCTGTGAAACAGGACATTATGAAAGGTGATACAGGGACACTCGCTGTGAATTAGGACATTATGAAGGGTGATACAGGGACACTCACTGTGAATTAGGACATTATGAAGGGTGATACAGGGACACTCGCTGTGAATTAGGACATTATGAAGGGTGATACAGGGACACTCGCTGTGAATTAGGACATTATGAAGGGTGATACAGGGACACTCGCTGTGAATTAGGACATTATGAAGGGTGATACAGGGACACTCACTGTGAATTAGGACATTATGAAAGGTGATACAGGGACACTCACTGTGAAACAGGACATTATAAAGGGCGATACTGGGACACTCGCTGTGAATTAGGACATTATGAAGGGCAATACAGGGACATTCACTGTGAATTAGGACATTATGAAGGGCAATATAGGGACACTCGCTATGAATTAGGACATTATGAAGGGTGTTACAGGAACACTCGCTGTGAATTAGGACATTATGAAGGGTGATACAGAGACACTCGCTGTGAAATAGGACATTATGAAGGGTGATACAGGGACACTGACTGTGAATTAGGACATTATGAAGGGTGATACAGGGACACTGACTGTGAATTAGAACATTATGAAGGGTGATACAGGGACACTCGCTGTGAATTAGGACATTATGAAGGGTGATACAGGGACACTCACTGTGAATTAGTACATTAATAAGGGTGATACAGGGACACTCGCTGTGAATTAGACATTATGAAGGGTGATACAGGGACACTCACTGTGAATTAGGACATTATGAAGGGTGATACAGGGACACTCACTGTGAATTAGGACATTATGAAGGGTGATACAGGGACACTCGCTGTGAATTAGGACATTATGAAGGGTGATACAGGGACACTCACTGTGAATTAGGACATTATGAAGGGTGATACAGGGACACTCACTGTGAATTAGGACATTATGAAGGGTGATACAGGGACACTGCTTGAATTGACATTATGAGGGTAAGGACATCGCTGTGAATTAGGACATTATGAAGGGTGATACAGGGACACTCACTGTGAATTAGGACATTATGAAGGGTGATACAGGGACACTCACTGTGAATTAGGACATTATGAAGGGTGATACAGGGACACGTGTGAATTGGACATTATGAAGGTGTAAGGGACACTCGCTGTGAATTAGGACATTATGAAGGGTGATACAGGGACACTCACTGTGAATTAGGACATTATGAAGGGTGATACAGGGACACTCACTGTGAATTAGGACATTATGAAGGGTGATACAGGGACACCCTGTGAATTGGACATTATGAAGGTGTACAGGACACTCGCTGTGAATTAGGACATTATGAAGGGTGATACAGGGACACTCACTGTGAATTAGGACATTATGAAGGGTGATACAGGGACACTCACTGTGAATTAGGACATTATGAAGGGTGATACAGGGACACCAGCTGTGAATTGGGACATTATGAAGGTGTTACAGGAACACTCGCTGTGAATTAGACATTATGAAGGGTGATACAGGACACTCTGTGAAAGACATTATGAAGGGTGATACAGGGACACTCACTGTGAATTAGGACATTATGAAGGGTGATACATGGACACTTGCTGTGAATTAAGACATTATGAAGGGTGATACAGGGACACTCACTGTGAATTAGGACATTATGAAGGGTGATACAGGGACACTCACTGTGAATTAGGACATTATGAAGGGTGATACAGGGACACTCACTGTGAATTAGGACATTATGAAGGGTGATACAGGGACACTCGCTGTGAATTAGGACATTATGAAGGGTGATACAGGGACACTCACTGTGAATTAGGACATTATGAAGAGTGATACAGGGACACTCGCTGTGAATTAGGACATTATGAAGGGTGATACAGGGACACTCGCTGTGAATTAGGACATTATGAAGGGTGATACAGGGACACTCACTGTGAATTAGAACATTATGAAGGGTGATACAGGGACACTCGCTGTGAATTAGGACATTATGAAGGGCGATACAGGGACACTCGCTGTGAATTAGGACATTATGAAGGGTGATACAGGGACACTCGCTGTGAATTAGGACATTATGAAGGGTGATACAGGACACTCGCTGTGAATTAGGACATTATGAAGGGTGATACAGGGACACTCGCTGTGAATTAGGACATTATGAAGGGCGATACAGGGACACTCGCTGTGAATTAGGACATTATGAAGGGTGATACAGGGACACTCGCTGTGAATTAGGACATTATGAAGGGTGATACAGGGACATTCACTGTGAATTAGGACATTATGAAGGGTGATACAGGGACACTCACTGTGAATTGGACATTATGAGGGTGATACAGGGACACTCACTGTGAATTAGGACATTATGAAGGGTGATACAGGGACACTCGCTGTGAATTAGGACATTATGAAGGGTGATACAGGGACACTCGCTGTGAATTAGGACATTATGAAGGGCAATACAGGGACACTCGCTGTGAATTAGGACATTATGAAGGGTGATATAGGGACACTCGCTATGAATTAGGACATTATGAAGGGTGATACAGGGACACTCGCTGTGAATTAGGACATTATGAAGGGTGATACAGGGACACTCGCTGTGAATTAGGACATTATGAAGGGTGATACAGGGACACTCGCTGTGAATTAGGACATTATGAAGGGTGATACAGGGACACTCGCTGTGAATCAGGACATTATGAAGGGTGATACAGGGACACTCACTGTGAATTAGGACATTATGAAGGGTGATACAGGGACACTCACTGTGAATTAGGACATTATGAAGGGCAATACAGGGACACTCACTGTGAATTAGGACATTATGAAGGGCAATACAGGGACACTCGCTATGAATTAGGACATTATGAAGGGTGATACAGGGACACTCGCTGTGAATTAGGACATTATGAAGGTGATACAGGAACACTCGCTGTGAATTAGGACATTATGACGGGTGATACAGGGACACTAGCTGTGAAATAGGACATTATGAAGGGTGATACAGGGACACTCACTGTGAATTAGGACATTATGAAGGGTGATACAGGGACACTCGCTATGAATTAGGACATTATGAAGGGTGATACAGGGACACTCGCTGTGAATTAGGACATTATGAAGGGTGATACAGGTACACTCACTGTGAATTAGAACATTATGAAGGGTGATACAGGGACACTCGCTGTGAATTAGGACATTATGAAGGGCGATACAGGGACACTCGCTGTGAATTAGAACATTATGAAGGGTGATACAGGTACACTCGCTGTGAATTAGAACATTATGAAGGGTGATACAGGTACAC
>CM026404.1:45949936-45976213 GCA_014843695.1 Archivesica marissinica | reverse complement strand
CTGAGTATATATGGCAATACTTGAGGTTGTACAAGTGAGGGTGACTTATTGCTGAGTATATATGGCAATACTTGAGGTTGTACAAGTGAGTTCCTCTTATTGCTGAGTATATATGGCAATACTTGAGGTTGTAAAAGTGAGTTCCACTTATTGCTGAGTATATATGGCAATACTTGAGGTTGTACAAGTGAGTTCCACTTATTGCCAAGTATATATGGCAATACTTGAGGTTGTACAAGTGAGTTCCACTTATTGCTGAGTATATATGGCAATACTTGAGGTTGTACAGGTGAGGTCCACTTATTGCTGAGTATATATGGCAATACTTGAGGTTGTACAAGTGAGGTCCACTTATTGTCGAGTATATATGGCAATACTTGAGGTTGTACAAGTGAGGTCCACTTATTACTGAGTATATATGGCAATACTTGAGGTTGTACAAGTGAGGTTGACTTATTGCTGAGTATATATGGCAATACTTGAGGTTGTACAAGTGAGGGTGACTTATTGCTGAGTATATATGGTAATACTTGAGGTTGTACAAGTGAGGGTGACTTATTGCTGAGTAAATATGGCAATACTTGAGGTTGTACAAGTGAGGTCCACTTATTGCTGAGTATATATGGCAATACTTGAGGTTGTACAAGTGAGGTCCACTTATTGCTGAGTATATATGGCAATACTTGTGGTTGTACAAGTGAGTTCCACTTATTGCTGAGTATATATGGCAATACTTGAGGTTGTACAAGTGAGGTCCACTTATTGTCGAGTATATATGGCAATACTTGAGGTTGTACAAGTGAGGTTGACTTATTGCTGAGTATATATGGCAATACTTGAGGTTGTACAAGTGAGGTCCACTTATTGCTGAGTATATATGGCAATACTTGAGGTTGTACAAGTGAGTTCCACTTATTGCTGAGTATATATGGCAATACTTGAGGTTGTACAAGTGAGGGTGACTTATTGTTGAGTATATATGGCAATACTTGAGGTTGTACAAGTGAGTTCCACTTATTGCCGAGTATATATGGCAATACTTGAGGTTGTACAAGTGAGGGTGACTTATTGCTGAGTATATATGGCAATACTTGAGGTTGTATAAGTGAGGGTGACTTATTGCTGAGTATATATGGCAATACTTGAGGTTGTACAAGTGAGTTCCACTTATTGCCAAGTATATATGGCAATACTTGAGGTTGTACAAGTGAGTTCCACTTATTGCTGAGTATATATGGCAATACTTGAGGTTGTACAAGTGAGGTCCACTTATTGCTGAGTATATATGGCAATACTTGAGGTTGTACAAGTGAGGTCCACTTATTGTCGAGTATATATGGCAATACTTGAGGTTGTACAAGTGAGTTCCACTTATTGTCGAGTACAAATGGCAATACTTGAGGTTGTACAAGTGAGGTTGACTTATTGCTGAGTATATATGGCAATACTTGAGGTTGTACAAGTGAGTTCCACTTATTGCTGAGTATATATGGCAATACTTGAGGTTGTACAAGTGAGGTCCACTTATTGTCGAGTATATATGGCAATACTTGAGGTTGTACAAGTGAGGGTGACTTATTGCTGAGTATATATGGCAATACTTGAGGTTGTACAAGTGAGGGTGACTTATTGCTGAGTATATATGGCAATACTTGAGGTTGTACAAGTGAGTTCCACTTATTGCTGAGTATATATGGCAATACCCGAGGTTGTACAAGTGAGTTCCACTTATTGCCGAGTATATATGGCAATACTTGAGGTTGTACAAGTGAGGTCCACTTATTGCTGAGTATATATGGCAATACTTGAGGTTGTACAAGTGAGGTCCACTTATTGCTGAGTATATATGGCAATACTTGAGGTTGTACAAGTGAGGTCCACTTATTGTCGAGTATATATGGCAATACTTGAGGTTGTACAAGTGAGGTCCACTTATTGTCGAGTACATATGGCAATACTTGAGGTTGTACAAGTGAGGTTGACTTATTGCTGAGTATATATGGCAATACTTGAGGTTGTACAAGTGAGTTCCACTTATTGCTGAGTATATATGGCAATACTTGAGGTTGTACAAGTGAGGTCCACTTATTGTCGAGTATATATGGCAATACTTGAGGTTGTACAAGTGAGTTCCACTTATTGCCGAGTATATATGGCAATACTTGAGGTTGTACAAGTGAGGGTGACTTATTGCTGAGTATATATGGCAATACTTGAGGTTGTACAAGTGAGTTCCACTTATTGCTGAGTATATATGGCAATACTTGAGGTTGTACAAGTGAGTTCCACTTATTGCCGAGTATATATGGCAATACGTGAGGTTGTACAAGTGAGGGTGACTTATTGCTGAGTATATATGGCAATACTTGAGGTTGTACAAGTGAGGGTGACTTATTGCTGAGTATATATGGCAATACTTGAGGTTGTACAAGTGAGGGTGACTTATTGCTGAGTATATATGGCAATACTTGAGGTTGTACAAGTGAGGTCCACTTATTGCTGAGTATATATGGCAATACTTGAGGTTGTACAAGTGAGGGTGACTTATTGCTGAGTATATATGGTAATACTTGAGGTTGTACAAGTGAGGGTGACTTATTGCTGAGTATATATGGCAATACTTGAGGTTGTACAAGTGAGTTCCACTTATTGCTGAGTATATATGGCAATACCCGAGGTTGTACAAGTGAGTTCCACTTATTGCTGAGTATATATGGCAATACTTGAGGTTGTACAAGTGAGTTCCACTTATTGCTGAGTATATATGGCAATACTTGAGGTTGTACAAGTGAGGGTGACTTATTGCTGAGTATATATGGCAATACTTGAGGTTGTACAAGTGAGTTCCTCTTATTGCTGAGTATATATGGCAATACTTGAGGTTGTACAAGTGAGTTCCACTTATTGCCAAGTATATATGGCAATACTTGAGGTTGTACAAGTGAGTTCCACTTATTGCTGAGTATATATGGCAATACTTGAGGTTGTACAAGTGAGGTCCACTTATTGTCGAGTATATATGGCAATACTTGAGGTTGTACAAGTGAGGTCCACTTATTACTGAGTATATATGGCAATACTTGAGGTTGTACAAGTGAGGGTGACTTATTGCTGAGTATATATGGAAATACTTGAGGTTGTACAAGTGAGGGTGACTTATTGCTGAGTATATATGGCAATACTTGAGGTTGTACAAGTGAGTTCCACTTATTGCTGAGTATATATGGCAATACTTGTGGTTGTACAAGTGAGGTCGACTTATTGCTGAGTATATATGGCAATACTTGTGGTTGTACAAGTGAGTTCCACTTATTGCTGAGTATATATGTAGAACTTACTGAGGTCTTCTGTGACTTTGGACAGGATCACAAAGTTTGGGTACATGTAGGTAGTTCCTCCCCTGTAGAGAGAATTAAATTTTCACATTACTTTGCTTGTATTCAGTGTAATACAGGCAGTACATATTTTCTGATTGGTTGAAAAAGTATTTCTTATCATTTGCAAATTAAACTTTATGCATATTTCTATTTGAATTGGTGGTACATAATGTAAATGATAAGGTACGATTATAAAGAAGCCTCGACGCAATTATAACGCTATTTGAAACATAATTATAACGCTGCTTTGCGTAGTGACATGATGACAATTTAATGATGTGATGACACTACGTGCTATGGTAATGTGATGGAAAGGATCTTATACTCGTAAGGCTAGTAAGTTCTTATAAAGGCATTATGTATGTCGTTATATGTTATATCAGTGATTCTATATTTAACGTACAAATGGTGTGTGTCCCTGTATAATTATTTAAAAACGTACGGCAACAGTTTTATTTTTTATACGCAAGTGTTAGTATGGTATCTACTCAAACGTGTTAGTATGGTATCTACTCAAACGTCGAGTAATACTAAAATAACGGCCTACCAAAAAGCATTATAGTTTTCTACCTTTGGAAGCAAGTAAGTTATTAACGATAGGTATCATACAACCTTTCATAACTAGCATAGGTATAGTTATTAGGAAATTATGTCATTTAAATGACATAAATTTTCAAATTTTTGTATTTGTGAAACTTAAAAGTGAAAATATTGCACAAATGGTTATATTCCAAAGACCATAAACACATAGATAAACAAGAACATGTCTTATATTTGTGGGTTGTATGTTTGAATTTTATAAAATAAAACTCAAACTATGAAAATATTTTGATTTACTTTCTGTAATGGAAATGACAAATGTGTCAAAGTAAGTGCCAATCTATATAACCACTAAACTAACTTAACAATAGAATTGTACAACAGAATGATATTACAACTGAATAATTAGCATAGATAATAAAAATGGCAAATAATGTTTCTATTTTATTAGAAACAAGAATGTACTTTAATTATAGAATCACTGATATATGTGAATTATGCAATAAAATATTGTTTAAACCAACGCTCGCTTAATAGCAAAATTAGCTTGTTTCATAAAATATGGTATGAAATCACATATAGAGGATATTTGACTGTTTCAGTGTATGATGGAATCATCTTTCACCGAATGAACATTGAAAGGAATATTATCACGAGTGGCACTAGCCAAGAAAATAATAGCTTTCTATGTTCATAAGTGCAATATAATTAGATCATTCAATTATATAAAATAATTGTCTTTTTTATCTTACTCTGAAAAGTGATTTCATGATACAAAATGATGAATGAAACAATGGCGCTAGAACATCGCATTTAGAAGACACCATAAATGACATCACTGACTGCTCCAAATATGTTTAAGTTGACAATATTTCAAGATGTACTTGCTGAAAATCATAAGCGTAAAGCAGTGAGAATAAAATATGTTATTCAAATGCTTGCAACTGGTGGAATAACACATTGTTTTCACTGATAATGAGGATATTTGTTTGTTTCAGTGAATGATCAAATTATATTTCACCGAATGTACATTGAAAGCATTATTAAAATAACAGATTTCTACGTTAATAAGTGAAATATTATACGTGCTTTCACTGAAACAAACACCTTTTTTTTCTTTTTCTTTTTCTTTTTGGCTGAAAAGTATTTTTACGATAGAAAATGATGTAACCATGAACGTCGCGTTTAGTCTACCATAAATGACATCATAAAATACATCATTAATGACGTCACCGACGGCTTGAATCCGAAAATGTTCAACATGCAGCGGCCAGGTACCACATGTGCAAACAAGTGAGGAATAACCCGTGGAATAACCCGTGGAATAACACATTTCATTTCACTGATAAATTTCTATATTCATTGGAAAGCATAAAATAAAAGATGTCATAACATATTTGTACATATTTTCGCTAGGTGTTCGGTTTTTGACAATATCCGATGTGAATGAGTGCTGTTGCCTCATTGGTCAAAACTGAAACCTGTAAATCCATATGAAAACAGCAGCAAATGAAATACCGATGTATTATTCACTGCAGATCTAATCCATAATGGAACAATTAGTGGATTTTACTTTTGTTTTGGACTTGTTTTCTGTATTGCTCTGTTGGATCTGCTCGCTGAGGCTGCAGACAGCATGATTCGCGAGAGAAAGATTGCATTTAATGAAGTAGGTGTGAGTTCTAGATGTTATGAGCATTACACGGTGTAAAACGATGTGAAAACATACCGCTAAATCAAAAACCGAACGCCCAGCAAAAACGACAACATTGCATTTCCTGCTGTTCACGATGAAACAATGCGCCATTCTGGTGTTATTTGATCGATCTCCATGAAATAAAAAGTATTTGTTGATAGAATAAGGTCCTCCGGTCGGGACCACAAGGAAATATCAGTGATCTGGTCATTTTTACCTAGTTTCTCGTCGATGTTTCTGCATGCATGTTTCATTTTCGTTGGTTGCCTTTAGTAAAAATTATTTACTATATGACCATAGGGCAACATTTTTTTGTTGGCGTCTTGTGCCTGTGGCTGATGCTATCATATACCGAGTCAAAAAAGAAACGATACCAAACCAACTTAACGAAAAAGATGCAAATATATAAATAAATGCCTGTGATAAGCCACCATTTTTCAGTTCGGAGTGACGTATGACTATGATATTCATCCACATTCACAGGTAAATAATGCATCCATATTTTCCTAACGCTGATTTTCAATTTTGCACGTGATCCTCGAGGAACACAATTTGCTATACATGGATAGATCCACAAACCAGTTTGTTGTAATTATTGTAATTACTTCGAGCAAACACACCAAAACGATCTGCATTTTCGACCAAAATGCGAGAATGCGAGCAATTGGAATGGTTGAAGCTGGTTTACGTCATAACGATGTCACTAATCGCCTCGGTGTCCAGGATCACGAGCACACATCTACTTGGACGGTACCGAACACGTGGATCAACTGACGACCGCCCACGTACTGGTCGACCACGTGCGACGACGCCAAAACAGGACCGTCATATTCGGACGTCACATTTATGTGACCGCTTCCTGCCCGCTACTCATACCGCCATCGTTACCCCTTGGAGGACCAACAATAGAATCAGTGCTCAAAACAGTTCTGAACAGGCTCGCTGAACGTGGAATCCGTCCTTACAGACCGTACACAGGGCCCATGTTGATGGAACAACCGTCATGAGTGGACGGGTGAACATGCACGTTGGACTCGCTTACAGTGGAATTCCGTTATGTTTAGTGACGAATCACGTTTCTGTTTATGGCGTGCGGATGGCAGGGCTCGAGTTTACCGTCGACAGGGAGAGCGTTACGCCGATGCGTGTGTACGTAAGGTGGATCGGTTTGGAGGTGGTAGCATTATGGTATGGGGCGGCATCACATTCGACGGCCGCACACAACTGATTATTGTTGACGGAAACTTAACCGCGCAGCGGTACTGTGACTAAATTATTACGCCCATTTTTTTGCCATTCTTTAACGTCAATCGACGCGTCACACTGTTCCAACAGGACAACGCCAGATGCCATACTGTCATCACCAGACTTGTCTACATTTATGGGATACCTTAGACCATCGTGTAAGACTCCGTCAGCCAGCGATGTTACACCAACTGAGGGATATTCTGCATTAGGAGTGGAACAACATTGACCAATATGCGACGGCGATGCATTGCAGTGAGAGATGCTAATGGAGGTCATACACGGTATTGCAGTGAGAGATGCTAATGGAGGTCATACACGGTATTGCAGTGAGAGATGCTAATGGAGGTCATACACGGTATTGCAGTGAGAGATGCTAATGAAGGTCATACACGGTATTGCAGTGAGAGATGCTAATGAAGGTCATACACGGTATTGCAGTGAGAGATGCTAATGGAAGTCATACACGGTATTGCAGTGAGAGATGCTAATGGAGGTCATACACGGTATTGCAGTGAGAGATGCTAATGGAGGTCATACACGGTATTGCAGTGAGAGATGCTAATGGAAGTCATACACGGTATTGCAGTGAGAGATGCTAATGGAAGTCATACACGGTATTGCAGTGAGAGATGCTAATGGAGGTCATACACGGTATTGCAATGAGAGATGCTAATGGAGGTCATACACGGTATTGCAGTGAGAGATGCTAATGGAGGTCATACACGGTATTGCAGTGAGAGTTGCTAATGGAGGTCATACACGGTATTGCAGTGAGAGATGCTAATGGAAGTCATACACGGTATTGCAGTGAGAGATGCTAATGGAAGTCATACACGGTATTGCAGTGAGAGATGCTAATGGAGGTCATACACGGTATTGCAGTGAGAGATGCTAATGGAGGTCATACACGGTATTGCAGTGAGAGATGCTAATGGAAGTCATACACGGTATTGCAGTGAGAGATGCTAATGGAAGTCATACACGGTATTGCAGTGAGAGATGCTAATGGAGGTCATACACGGTAATTGCAGTGAGAGATGCTAATGGAGGTCATACACGGTATTGACCGACGGCGATGCATTGCAGTGAGAGATGCTAATGGAGGTCATACACGGTATTGACTATTGTGTAAATATTCCACTTGACCCCTTGGTCACAAATGACGCCACAACGTAACAGATAATGATGGTATGATCGAATTTTAAACTTGTAACATTGTCTCATATGTTTCAATCTCGGTACATGAAATTTCAGATGAATTGCTTATTTAGTAATTAAAATACATATATGTTTATACCATGTATCGTTTCTTATTTGACTCAGTATATTTCCTTAATGTAAATCTATATTACAATGAACTAATATTGCTGATGCTATCATATTTCTTAGAAATTAAACTTATCTTGCCTCTTTTCTTTGTGTACAGCTCCGAGATCATTCAGTGCATGTAACGAGTTGGTCATCATGTCCAGGGAGAGAACCTCCTTATGTTTCACATGTCCATCCCTGATCAACTGAGAACTCATCATCTGAGCCTCCTTCGCTATTGTTTTTGGTAACTTCACGAGGGGCTTGCCATGGGAACCAGCTTGCATAGACAGTAAGTACCGGCACATCAACTGTAAAAAAAAAATCAGAAAATAATGTAGTGTAGAACAATTGGTATTTGAATACTAGAGTAAAACAATTGGTATTTGAATACTAATGTAGAACAATTGGTATTTGAATACTAATGTAGAACAGTTGGTATTTGAATACTAGAGTAAAACAATTGGTATTTGAATACTAATGTAGAACAATTGGTATTTGAATACTAGAGTAAAACAATTGGTATTTGAATACTAATGTAGAACAATTGGTATTTGAATACTAATGTAGAACAGTTGGTATTTGAATACTAGAGTAAAACAATTGGTATTTGAATACTAATGTAGAACAATTGGTATTTGAATACTAGAGTAAAACAATTGGTATTTGAATACTAATGTAGAACAATTGGTATTTGAATACTAATGTAGAACAGTTGGTATTTGAATACTAAAGTAAAACAATTGGTATTTGAATACTAATGTAGAACAATTGGTATTTGAATACTAATGTAGAACAATTGGTATTTGAATACTAATGTAGAACAATTGGTATTTGAATACTAGTGAAGCACAATTGGTATTTGAATACTGGCAACACTGACAGGGGAAACAGCGGGTAATTTTAATAGTAGAGTGCTACATATATATATATTGAGTAATAAAACCGTGGCTATCACCTACCCAGTATCCCAGTAAGAATGGTTCAAACATTTGGCTGAAGAATGTTGTGTACTTGTTTATAGATTTTTTAATCTGGACGAAACCATCTTGTATAACAACGCCACAAGTGTGTGTCAATGTTGCTAATGCCATCTCAAAATTCTGAAAAATAACCAATAACAAAGATCCATTTTAAAGTAAAAGCTCTTACCATACATACTCATAATACCACACAGCCCATACCATATATACTCATAATACCACACAGCCCATACCATACATACTCATAATACCACACAGCCCATACCAAACATACTCATAATACCATACATACTCCTAATACCACACAGCTCACACCATACATACTCATAATACCACACAGCCCATACCATACATACTCATAATACCACACAGCCCATACCAAACATACTCATACTACCACACAGCTCATACCATATATACTCATAATACCACACAGCTCATACCATACATACTCATAATACCACACAGCTCAAACCATACATACTCATAATACCACACAGCCCATACCATACATACTCATAATACCACACAGCTCATACCATATATACTCATAATACCACACAGCTCATACCAAACATACTCATAATACCACACAGCTCATACCATACATACTCATAATACCAAACAGCTCAAACCATACATACTCATAATACCACACAGCTCATACCATACATACTCATAATACCACACAGCTCATACCATACATACTCATAATACCACACAGCTCACACCATACATACTCATAATACCACACAGCTCACACCATACATACTCATAATACCACACAGCCCATACCATACATACTCATAATACCAAACATACTCATAATACCATACATACTCATAATACCGTACATACTCATAATACCGTACATACTCATAATACCGTACAGCTCATACCATACATACTCATAATACCAAACATACTCATAATACCATACATACTCATAATACCATACATACTCATAATACCGTACATACTCATAATACCAAACATACTCATAATACCGTACAGCTCATACCAGACATACTCATAATACCATACATACTCATAATACCACACATACTCATAATACTGTACAGCTCATACCATACATACTCATAATACCAAACATACTCATAATACCGTACATACTCATAATACCACACATACTCATAATACCACACATACTCATAATACTGTACAGCTCATACCATACATACTCATAATACCATACATACTCATAATACCGTACATACTCATAATACCACACAGCCCATACCATACATACTCATAATACCACACAGCCCATACCAAACATACTCATAATACCACACAGCTCATAATACCACACAGCTCATACCATACATACTCATAATACCACACAGCTCATACCAAACATACTCATAATACCACACAGCTCATACAATACATGCTCATAATACCGTACAGCTCATACCATACATACTCATAATACCATACATACTCATAATACCACACAGCCCATACCATACATACTCATAATACCACACAGCTCATACCATACATACTCATAATACCACACAGCTCATACCAAACATACTCATAATACCACACAGCTCATACCATACATACTCATAATACCATACATACTCATAATACCACACAGCTCATACCATACATACTCATAATACCACACAGCTCATACCAAACATACTCATAATACCACACAGCTCATACCATACATACTCATAATACCGTACAGCTCATACCATACATACTCATAATACCCACAAAACATACATACTCATAATACCGTACACTATACCATACATACTCATAATACCATACATACTCATAATACCGTACAGCTCATACCATACATACTCATAATACCATACATACTCATAATACCGTACAGCTCATACCATACATACTCATAATACCATACATACTCATAATACCGTACAGCTCATACCATACATACTCATAATACCATACATACTCATAATACCACACAGCTCATACCAAACATACTCATAATACCACACAGCTCATACCATACATACTCATAATACCGTACAGCTCATACCATACATACTCATAATACCACACAGCCCATACCATACATACTCATAATACCATACATACTCATAATACCACACATCTCATACCAGACATACTCATAATACCGTACAGCTCATACCATACATACTCATAATACCACACAGCCCATACCAAACATACTCATAATACCATACATACTCATAATACCACACAGCTCATACCAGACATACTCATAATACCACACAGCTCACACCATACATACTCATAATACCACACAGCCCATACCATACATACTCATAATACCACACAGCTCATACCAAACATACTCATAATACCGTACAGCTCATACCATACATACTCATAATACCGTACAGCTCATACCATACATACTCATAATACCACACAGCTCATACCAAACATACTCATAATACCATACATACTCATAATACCGTACAGCTCATACCATACATACTCATAATACCACACAGCTCATACCAAACATACTCATAATACCACATACCATACATACTCATAATACCATACAGCTCATACCATACATACTCATAATACCACACAGCTCATACCAAACATACTCATAATACCAAACATACTCATAATACCACAGCTCATACCATACATACTCATAATACCACACAGCTCATACCATACATACTCATAATACCACACAGCTCATACCATACATACTCATAATACCACACAGCTCATACCATACATACTCATAATACCACACAGCTCACACCATACATACTCATAATACCACACAGCTCACACCATACATACTCATAATACCACACAGCCCATACCATACATACTCATAATACCAAACATACTCATAATACCATACATACTCATAATACCGTACATACTCATAATACCGTACATACTCATAATACCGTACAGCTCATACCATACATACTCATAATACCAAACATACTCATAATACCATACATACTCATAATACCGTACATACTCATAATACCAAACATACTCATAATACCGTACAGCTCATACCAGACATACTCATAATACCATACATACTCATAATACCACACATACTCATAATACTGTACAGCTCATACCAGACATACTCATAATACCAAACATACTCATAATACACATACTCATAATACCGTACATACTCATAATACCGTACATACTCATAATACCATACATACTCATAATACCACACATACTCATAATACTGTACAGCTCATACCATACATACTCATAATACCATACATACTCATAATACCGTACATACTCATAATACCACACAGCCCATACCATACATACTCATAATACCACACAGCTCATACCAAACATACTCATAATACCATACATACTCATAATACCACACAGCCCATACCATACATACTCATAATACCACACAGCCCATACCATACATACTCATAATACCGAACAGCTCATACCATACATACTCATAATAACACACAGCTCATACCAAACATACTCATAATACCATACATACTCATAATACCGTACAGCTCATACCATACATACTCATAATACCGTACAGCTCATACCATACATACTCATAATACCACACAGCCCATACCAAACATACTCATAATACCATACATACTCATAATACCACACAGCTCATACCAGACATACTCATAATACCACACAGCTCACACCATACATACTCATAATACCACACAGCCCATACCATACATACTCATAATACCACACAGCTCATACCAAACATACTCATAATACCGTACAGCTCATACCATACATACTCATAATACCGTACAGCTCATACCATACATACTCATAATACCACACAGCTCATACCAAACATACTCATAATACCATACATACTCATAATACCGTACAGCTCATACCATACATACTCATAATACCACACAGCTCATACCAAACATACTCATAATACCAAACATACTCATAATACCGTACAGCTCATACCATACATACTCATAATACCACACAGCTCATACCATACATACTCATAATACCACACAGCTCAAACCATACATACTCATAATACCACACAGCTCATACCATACATACTCATAATACCACACAGCTCATACCATACATACTCATAATACCACACAGCTCACACCATACATACTCATAATACCACACAGCTCACACCATACATACTCATAATACCACACAGCCCATACCATACATACTCATAATACCAAACATACTCATAATACCATACATACTCATAATACCGTACATACTC
The DNA here is from genome assembly GCA_014843695.1 of Archivesica marissinica. NCBI lineage: Eukaryota > Metazoa > Mollusca > Bivalvia > Venerida > Vesicomyidae > Archivesica > Archivesica marissinica. Next base: position 45,962,776 of record CM026404.1, on the reverse strand, counting down.
ATAATACCGTACATACTCATAATACCGTACAGCTCATACCAGACATACTCATAATACCATACATACTCATAATACCACACATACTCATAATACTGTACAGCTCATACCAGACATACTCATAATACCAAACATACTCATAATACCGTACATACTCATAATACCGTACATACTCATAATACCATACATACTCATAATACCACACATACTCATAATACCGTACAGCTCATACCATATATACTCATAATACCACACAGCCCATACCATATATACTCATAATACCACACAGCCCATACCATACATACTCATAATACCACACAGCCCATACCATATATACTCATAATACCACACAGCCCATACCATACATACTCATAATACCACACAGCCCATACCGTACATACTCATAATACCATACATACTCATAATACCACACAGCCCATACCAAACATACTCATAATACCACACAGCCCATACCATATATACTCATAATACCACACAGCCCATACCATACATACTCATAATACCACACAGCTCATACCAAACATACTCATAATACCATACATACTCATAATACCACACAGCTCATACCATACATACTCATAATACCACACAGCTCATACCATACATACTCATAATACGGTACAGCTCATACCAAACATACTCATAATACCACACAGCTCATACCATACATACTCATAATACCGTACAGCTCATACCATACATACTCATAATACCATACATACTCATAATACCGTACAGCCCATACCATACATACTCATAATACCACACAGCTCATACCATACATACTCATAATACCATACATACTCATAATACCGTACAGCTCATACCATACATACTCATAATACCGTACAGCTCATACCAAACATACTCATAATACCACACAGCTCATACCATACATACTCATAATACCATACATACTCATAATACCATACATGCTCATAATACCACACAGCTCATACCAAACATACTCATAATACCACACAGCTCATACCATACATACTCATAATACCATACAGCTCATACCATACATACTCATAATACCACACAGCCCATACCATACATACTCATAATACCATACATACTCATAATACCACACATCTCATACCAGACATACTCATAATACCGTACAGCTCATACCATACATACTCATAATACCACACAGCCCATACCAAACATACTCATAATACCATACATACTCATAATACCACACAGCTCATACCAGACATACTCATAATACCACACAGCTCACACCATACATACTCATAATACCACACAGCCCATACCATACATACTCATAATACCACACAGCTCATACCAAACATACTCATAATACCGTACAGCTCATACCATACATACTCATAATACCGTACAGCTCATACCATACATACTCATAATACCACACAGCTCATACCAAACATACTCATAATACCATACATACTCATAATACCATACAGCTCATACCATACATACTCATAATACCACACAGCTCATACCAAACATACTCATAATACCAAACATACTCATAATACCATACAGCTCATACCATACATACTCATAATACCGTACAGCTCATACCATACATACTCATAATACCACACAGCCCATACCATACATACTCATAATACCGTACAGCTCATACCATACATACTCATAATACCACACAGCTCATACCATACATACTCATAATACCATACATACTCATAATACCACACAGCCCATACCATACATACTCATAATACCACACAGCCCATACCATACATACTCATAATACCGTACATACTCATAATACCATACATACTCATAATACCGTACAGCCCATACCATATATACTCATAATACCACACAGCCCATACCATATATACTCATAATACCACACAGCCCATACCATACATACTCATAATACCGTACATACTCATAATACCATACATACTCATAATACCGTACAGCCCATACCATATATACTCATAATACCACACAGCCCATACCATATATACTCATAATACCACACAGCCCATACTAAACATACTCATAATACCACACAGCCCATACCATATATACTCATAATACCACACAGCCCATACCATACATACTCATAATACCACACAGCTCATACATACATACTCATAATACCGTACATACTCATAATACCATACATACTCATAATACCACACAGCCCATACCAAACATACTCATAATACCATACATACTCATAATACCACACAGCTCACACCATACATACTCATAATACCACACAGCCCATACCAAACATACTCATAATACCACACAGCTCATACCAAACATACTCATAATACCACACAGCTCATACCATATATACTCATAATACCACACAGCTGAAACCATACATACTCATAATACCACACAGCCCATACCATACATACTCATAATACCACACAGCTCATACCATATATACTCATAATACCACACAGCTCATACCAAACATACTCATAATACCACACAGCTCATACCATATATACTCATAATACCACACAGCTCATACCATACATACTCATAATACCACACAGCTCAAACCATACATACTCATAATACCACACAGCTCATACCATACATACTCATAATACCACACAGCTCATAATACCACACACTCAACCATACATACTCATAATACCACACAGCTCATACCATACATACTCATAATACCACACAGCTCATACCATACATACTCATAATACCACACAGCTCATACCATACATACTCATAATACCACACAGCTCACACCATACATACTCATAATACCACACAGCTCACACCATACATACTCATAATACCACACAGCCCATACCATACATACTCATAATACCACACAGCCCATACCAAACATACTCATAATACCATACATACTCATAATACCACACAGCTCATACCATACATACTCATAATACCACACAGCTCATACCATACATACTCATAATACCAACAGCTCATACCAAACATACTCATAATACCACACAGCTCATACCATACATACTCATAATACCACACAGCTCATACCATACATACTCATAATACCAACAACTCATAAACCACAGCTCATACCATACATACTCATAATACCACACAGCTCATACCATACATACTCATAATACCAACATACTCATAATACCACAGCTCATACCATACATACTCATAATACCACAGCTCATACCAACATACTCATAATACCACACAGCTCATACCATACATACTCATAATACCATACAACTCATACCATACATACTCATAATACCACACAGCTCATACCATACATACTCATAATACCACACAGCTCATACCATACATACTCATAATACCACACAGCTCATACCATACATACTCATAATACCATACATACTCATAATACCCACAGCCCATACCATACATACTCATAATACCAAACATACTCATAATACCATACATACTCATAATACCGTACATACTCATAATACCGTACATACTCATAATACCGTACAGCTCATACCATACATACTCATAATACCAAACATACTCATAATACCATACATACTCATAATACCATACATACTCATAATACCGTACATACTCATAATACCAAACATACTCATAATACCGTACAGCTCATACCAGACATACTCATAATACCATACATACTCATAATACCACACATACTCATAATACTGTACAGCTCATACCATACATACTCATAATACCAAACATACTCATAATACCGTACATACTCATAATACCGTACATACTCATAATACCACACATACTCATAATACTGTACAGCTCATACCATACATACTCATAATACCATACATACTCATAATACCGTACATACTCATAATACCACACAGCCCATACCATACATACTCATAATACCACACAGCCCATACCAAACATACTCATAATACCACACAGCTCATAATACCACACAGCTCATACCATACATACTCATAATACCACACAGCTCATACCAACATACTCATAATACAACATACTCATAATACCGTACAGCTCATACCATACATACTCATAATACCACACAGCTCATACCATACATACTCATAATACCACACAGCTCAAACCATACATACTCATAATACCACACAGCTCATACCATACATACTCATAATACCACACAGCTCATACCATACATACTCATAATACCACACAGCTCACACCATACATACTCATAATACCACACAGCTCACACCATACATACTCATAATACCACACAGCCCATACCATACATACTCATAATACCAAACATACTCATAATACCATACATACTCATAATACCGTACATACTCATAATACCGTACATACTCATAATACCGTACAGCTCATACCATACATACTCATAATACCATACATACTCATAATACCATACATACTCATAATACCGTACATACTCATAATACCAAACATACTCATAATACCGTACAGCTCATACCAGACATACTCATAATACCATACATACTCATAATACCACACATACTCATAATACTGTACAGCTCATACCAGACATACTCATAATACCAAACATACTCATAATACCGTACATACTCATAATACCGTACATACTCATAATACCATACATACTCATAATACCACACATACTCATAATACCGTACAGCTCATACCATATATACTCATAATACCACACAGCCCATACCATATATACTCATAATACCACACAGCCCATACCATACATACTCATAATACCACACAGCCCATACCATATATACTCATAATACCACACAGCCCATACCATACATACTCATAATACCACACAGCCCATACCGTACATACTCATAATACCATACATACTCATAATACCACACAGCCCATACCAAACATACTCATAATACCACACAGCCCATACCATATATACTCATAATACCACACAGCCCATACCATACATACTCATAATACCACACAGCTCATACCAAACATACTCATAATACCACACAGCTCAAACCATACATACTCATAATACCACACAGCCCATACCATACATACTCATAATACCACACAGCTCATACCATATATCCATAATACCACACAGCTCATACCAACATACTCATAATACCACACAGCTCATACCATACATACTCATAATACCACACAGCTCATACCATACATACTCATAATACCACACAGCTCATACCATACATACTCATAATACCACACAGCTCATACCATACATACTCATAATACCACACAGCTCACACCATACATACTCATAATACCACACAGCTCACACCATACATACTCATAATACCACACAGCCCATACCATACATACTCATAATACCAAACATACTCATAATACCATACATACTCATAATACCGTACATACTCATAATACCGTACATACTCATAATACCGTACAGCTCATACCATACATACTCATAATACCAAACATACTCATAATACCATACATACTCATAATACCATACATACTCATAATACCGTACATACTCATAATACCAAACATACTCATAATACCGTACAGCTCATACCAGACATACTCATAATACCATACATACTCATAATACCAAACATACTCATAATACCGTACATACTCATAATACCGTACATACTCATAATACCACACATACTCATAATACCACACATACTCATAATACTGTACAGCTCATACCATACATACTCATAATACCATACATACTCATAATACCGTACATACTCATAATACCACACAGCCCATACCATACATACTCATAATACCACACAGCCCATACCAAACATACTCATAATACCACACAGCTCATAATACCACACAGCTCATACCATACATACTCATAATACCACACAGCTCATACCAAACATACTCATAATACCACACAGCTCATACAATACATGCTCATAATACCGTACAGCTCATACCATACATACTCATAATACCATACATACTCATAATACCACACAGCCCATACCATACATACTCATAATACCACACAGCTCATACCATACATACTCATAATACCACACAGCTCATACCAAACATACTCATAATACCACACAGCTCATACCATACATACTCATAATACCACACAGCTCATACCAAACATACTCATAATACCACACAGCTCATACCATACATACTCATAATACCGTACAGCTCATACCATACATACTCATAATACCATACATACTCATAATACCGTACAGCCTATACCATACATACTCATAATACCATACATACTCATAATACCGTACAGCTCATACCATACATACTCATAATACCATACATACTCATAATACCGTACAGCTCATACCATACATACTCATAATACCATACATACTCATAATACCGTACAGCTCATACCATACATACTCATAATACCATACATACTCATAATACCGTACAGCTCATACCATACATACTCATAATACCATACATACTCATAATACCGTACAGCTCATACCATACATACTCATAATACCATACATACTCATAATACCGTACAGCTCATACCATACATACTCATAATACCATACATACTCATAATACCGTACAGCTCATACCATACATACTCATAATACCATACATACTCATAATACCGTACAGCTCATACCATACATACTCATAATACCATACATACTCATAATACCATACAGCTCATACCATACATACTCATAATACCATACATACTCATAATACCATACAGCCCATACCATACATACTCATAATACCACACAGCTCATACCAAACATACTCATAATACCGTACAGCTCATACCATACATACTCATAATACCATACAGCTCATACCATACATACTCATAATACCACACAGCTCATACCAAACATACTCATAATACCAAACATACTCATAATACCGTACAGCTCATACCATACATACTCATAATACCACACAGCTCATACCATACATACTCATAATACCACACAGCTCATACCATACATACTCATAATACCACACAGCTCATACCATACATACTCATAATACCACACAGCTCACACCATACATACTCATAATACCACACAGCTCACACCATACATACTCATAATACCACACAGCCCATACCATACATACTCATAATACCAAACATACTCATAATACCATACATACTCATAATACCGTACATACTCATAATACCGTACATACTCATAATACCGTACAGCTCATACCATACATACTCATAATACCAAACATACTCATAATACCATACATACTCATAATACCGTACATACTCATAATACCAAACATACTCATAATACCGTACAGCTCATACCAGACATACTCATAATACCATACATACTCATAATACCACACATACTCATAATACTGTACAGCTCATACCAGACATACTCATAATACCAAACATACTCATAATACCTACATACTCATAATACCGTACATACTCATAATACCGTACATACTCATAATACCATACATACTCATAATACCACACATACTCATAATACTGTACAGCTCATACCATACATACTCATAATACCATACATACTCATAATACCGTACATACTCATAATACCACACAGCCCATACCATACATACTCATAATACCACACAGCTCATACCAAACATACTCATAATACCATACATACTCATAATACCACACAGCCCATACCATACATACTCATAATACCACACAGCCCATACCATACATACTCATAATACCGAACAGCTCATACCATACATACTCATAATAACACACAGCTCATACCAAACATACTCATAATACCATACATACTCATAATACCGTACAGCTCATACCATACATACTCATAATACCGTACAGCTCATACCATACATACTCATAATACCACACAGCCCATACCAAACATACTCATAATACCATACATACTCATAATACCACACAGCTCATACCAGACATACTCATAATACCACACAGCTCACACCATACATACTCATAATACCACACAGCCCATACCATACATACTCATAATACCACACAGCTCATACCAAACATACTCATAATACCGTACAGCTCATACCATACATACTCATAATACCGTACAGCTCATACCATACATACTCATAATACCACACAGCTCATACCAAACATACTCATAATACCATACATACTCATAATACCGTACAGCTCATACCATACATACTCATAATACCACACAGCTCATACCAAACATACTCATAATACCAAACATACTCATAATACCGTACAGCTCATACCATACATACTCATAATACCACACAGCTCATACCATACATACTCATAATACCACACAGCTCAAACCATACATACTCATAATACCACACAGCTCATACCATACATACTCATAATACCACACAGCTCATACCATACATACTCATAATACCACACAGCTCACACCATACATACTCATAATACCACACAGCTCACACCATACATACTCATAATACCACACAGCCCATACCATACATACTCATAATACCAAACATACTCATAATACCATACATACTCATAATACCGTACATACTCATAATACCGTACATACTCATAATACCGTACAGCTCATACCAGACATACTCATAATACCATACATACTCATAATACCACACATACTCATAATACTGTACAGCTCATACCAGACATACTCATAATACCAAACATACTCATAATACCGTACATACTCATAATACCGTACATACTCATAATACCATACATACTCATAATACCACACATACTCATAATACCGTACAGCTCATACCATATATACTCATAATACCACACAGCCCATACCATATATACTCATAATACCACACAGCCCATACCATACATACTCATAATACCACACAGCCCATACCATATATACTCATAATACCACACAGCCCATACCATACATACTCATAATACCACACAGCCCATACCGTACATACTCATAATACCATACATACTCATAATACCACACAGCCCATACCAAACATACTCATAATACCACACAGCCCATACCATATATACTCATAATACCACACAGCCCATACCATACATACTCATAATACCACACAGCTCATACCAAACATACTCATAATACCATACATACTCATAATACCACACAGCTCATACCAAACATACTCATAATACCACACAGCTCATACCATACATACTCATAATACGGTACAGCTCATACCAAACATACTCATAATACCACACAGCTCATACCATACATACTCATAATACCGTACAGCTCATACCATACATACTCATAATACCATACATACTCATAATACCGTACAGCCCATACCATACATACTCATAATACCACACAGCTCATACCATACATACTCATAATACCATACATACTCATAATACCGTACAGCTCATACCATACATACTCATAATACCGTACAGCTCATACCAAACATACTCATAATACCACACAGCTCATACCATACATACTCATAATACCATACATACTCATAATACCATACATACTCATAATACCACACAGCTCATACCAAACATACTCATAATACCACACAGCTCATACCATACATACTCATAATACCATACAGCTCATACCATACATACTCATAATACCACACAGCCCATACCATACATACTCATAATACCATACATACTCATAATACCACACATCTCATACCAGACATACTCATAATACCGTACAGCTCATACCATACATACTCATAATACCACACAGCCCATACCAAACATACTCATAATACCATACATACTCATAATACCACACAGCTCATACCATACATACTCATAATACCACACAGCTCACACCATACATACTCATAATACCACACAGCCCATACCATACATACTCATAATACCACACAGCTCATACCAAACATACTCATAATACCGTACAGCTCATACCATACATACTCATAATACCGTACAGCTCATACCATACATACTCATAATACCACACAGCTCATACCAAACATACTCATAATACCATACATACTCATAATACCATACAGCTCATACCATACATACTCATAATACCACACAGCTCATACCAAACATACTCATAATACCAAACATACTCATAATACCATACAGCTCATACCATACATACTCATAATACCGTACAGCTCATACCATACATACTCATAATACCACACAGCCCATACCATACATACTCATAATACCGTACAGCTCATACCATACATACTCATAATACCACACAGCTCATACCAAACATACTCATAATACCATACATACTCATAATACCACACAGCCCATACCATACATACTCATAATACCACACAGCCCATACCATACATACTCATAATACCGTACATACTCATAATACCATACATACTCATAATACCGTACAGCCCATACCATATATACTCATAATACCACACAGCCCATACCATATATACTCATAATACCACACAGCCCATACCATACATACTCATAATACCATACATACTCATAATACCACACAGCCCATACTAAACATACTCATAATACCACACAGCCCATACCATATATACTCATAATACCACACAGCCCATACCATACATACTCATAATACCACACAGCTCATACAGTACATACTCATAATACCGTACATACTCATAATACCATACATACTCATAATACCACACAGCCCATACCAAACATACTCATAATACCATACATACTCATAATACCACACAGCTCACACCATACATACTCATAATACCACACAGCCCATACCAAACATACTCATAATACCACACAGCTCATACCAAACATACTCATAATACCACACAGCTCATACCATATATACTCATAATACCACACAGCTGAAACCATACATACTCATAATACCACACAGCCCATACCATACATACTCATAATACCACACAGCTCATACCATATATACTCATAATACCACACAGCTCATACCAAACATACTCATAATACCACACAGCTCATACCATATATACTCATAATACCACACAGCTCATACCATACATACTCATAATACCACACAGCTCAAACCATACATACTCATAATACCACACAGCTCATACCATACATACTCATAATACCACACAGCTCATAATACCACACAGCTCACACCATACATACTCATAATACCACACAGCTCACACCATACATACTCATAATACCACACAGCTCATACCATACATACTCATAATACCACACAGCTCATACCATACATACTCATAATACCACACAGCTCACACCATACATACTCATAATACCACACAGCTCACACCATACATACTCATAATACCACACAGCCCATACCATACATACTCATAATACCACACAGCCCATACCAAACATACTCATAATACCATACATACTCATAATACCACACAGCTCATACCAAACATACTCATAATACCACACAGCTCATACCATATATATTCATAATACCACACAGCTCATACCATACATACTCATAATACCACACAGCTCAAACCATACATACTCATAATACCACACAGCTCATACCATACATACTCATAATACCACACAGCTCATACCATACATACTCATAATACCATACATACTCATAATACCACACAGCTCATACTAGACATACTCATAATACCATACATACTCATAATACCACACAGCTCATACAATACATACTCATAATACCATACATACTCATAATACCACACAGCTCACACCATACATACTCATAATACCACACAGCCCATACCATACATACTCATAATACCACACAGCCCATACCAAACATACTCATAATACCATACATACTCATAATACCACACAGCTCATACCAAACATACTCATAATACCACACAGCTCATACCATATATATTCATAATACCACACAGCTCATACCATACATACTCATAATACCACACAGCTCAAACCATACATACTCATAATACCACACAGCTCATACCATACATACTCATAATACCACACAGCTCATACCATACATACTCATAATACCATACATACTCATAATACCACACAGCTCATACTATACATACTCATAATACCATACATACTCATAATACCACACAGCTCATACCAAACATACTCATAATACCATACATACTCATAATACCACACAGCTCATACCAGACATACTCATAATACCACACAGCTCATACCATATATTCATACCAACATACTCATAATACCACACAGCTCATACCATACATACTCATAATACCAAACAATCCACAGCTCATACCATACATACTCATAATACCATACATACTCATAATACCACACAGCTCATACCATACATACTCATAATACCAAACATACTCATAATACCACACAGCTCATACAAAACCAAATACCATACATACTCATAATACCACACAGCTCATACCATATATACTCATAATACCAACATACTCATAATACCAGACATACTCATAATACCACACAGCTCATACCATACATACTCATAATACCACACAGCTCATACCATACATACTCATAATACCAACACCAACCACAGCTCAAACCATACATACTCATAATACCACACAGCTCATACCAAACATACTCATAATACCATACATACTCATAATACCACACAGCTCATACCAAACATACTCATAATACCACACAGCTCATACCAAACATACTCATAATACCACACAGCTCATACCAAACATACTCATAATACCACACAGCTCATACCAGACATACTCATAATACCAACAGCTCATACCATATATACTCATAATACATACATAACATAATACCACACAGCTCATACCTATATACTCATAATACCATACATACTCATAATACCACACAGCTCATACCATACATACTCATAATACCACACAGCTCATACCATA
>CM026404.1:45930332-45948936 GCA_014843695.1 Archivesica marissinica | reverse complement strand
ATGCAGCATTGCTTAGTGGAGCACTCAGGTATGTCACAGCTGTTCAAACATGCAGTCTTGTTTAATGGAGGACTCAGGTATGGCACAGCTGCTCTAACATGCCGCCATGTTTAGTGGAGCACTCAGGTATGTCACAGCTGTTTTAACATGCAGCCTTGTTTAGTGGAGCACTCAGTTATGTCACAGCAGTTCTAACATGTAGTATTGTTTAGTGGAGCACTCAGGTATGTCACAGCTATTCTAACATACAATATTGTTTAGTGGAGCACTCAGTTATGTCACAGCTCATCTAACATGCAGTATTGTCTAGTGGAGCAATCAGGTACGTCACAGCTGTTGTAACATGCAGTATTGTTTAGTGGAGCACTCAGTTATGTCACAGCTGTTCTAACATGCAGTATTGTTTAGTGGAGCACTCAGGTATGTCACAGCTGTTCTAACTTGCAGTCTTGTTTAGTGGAGCACTCAGGTATGTCACAGCTGTTCAAACATGCAGTCTTGTTTAGTGGAGGACTCAGGTATGGCACAGCTGCTCTAACATGCCGCCATGTGTAGTTGAGCACTCAGTTATGTCACAGTCGTTCTAACATGCTGCCATGTTTAGTGGAGCACTCAGGTATGTCACAGCTGTTCTTACATGCAGTATTGTTAAGTGGAGCACTCAGGTATGTCACAGTTGTTCTAACATGAGGCTTGTTTAGTGGAGCACTCAGGTCTGTCACAGCTGTTCTAACATGCAGTCTTGTTTAGTGGAGCACTCAGGTATGTCACAGCTGTTCTAACATGCAGTATTGTTTAGTGGAGCACTCAGGTATGTCACAGCTGTTCTAACATGCAGCCTTGTTTAGTGGAGAACTCAGGTATGTCACAGTTGTTCTAACATGCAGGCTTGTTTAGTGGAGCACTCAGGTCTGTCACAGCTGTTCTAACATGCATCTTGTTTAGTGGAGCACTCAGGTATGTCACAGCTGTTCTAACATGCAGTCTTGTTTAGTGGAGCACTCAGGTATGTCACAGCTGTTCTAACATGCAGCCTTGTTTAGTGGAGCACTCAGGTATGTCCCAGCTGTTCTAACATGCAGCCTTGTTTAGTGGAGCACTCAGGTATGTCACAGCTGTTCTAACATGCAGTATTGTTTAGTGGAGCACTCAGGTATGTCACAGCTGATCTAACATGCATTATTGTTTAGTGGAACACTCAGATATGTCACAGCTGCTCTAACGTACATTATTGTTTACTGGAGCACTCAGGTATGTCACAGATGTTCTCAAGTGCAGTCTTGTTTAGTGGAGTACTCATTTATGTCACAGCTGCTCTACAATGCAGTATTGTTTAGTGGAGCATTCAGGTCTGTCACAGCTGTTCTAACATGCAGTCTTGTTTAGTGGAGCACTCAGGTATGTCACAGCTTTTCGAACATGCAGCCTCGTTTAGTGGAGCACTCAGGTATGTAACAGCTGTTCTAACATGTAGTCTTGTTTAGTGGAGGACTCAGGTATGGCACAGCTGCTCTAACATGCCGTCATGTTTAGTTGAACACTCAGTTATGTCACAGCAGTTCTAACATGCAGTATTGTCTAGTGGAACACTCAGGTACGTCACAGCTGTTGTAACATGCAGTATTGTTTAGTGGAGCACTCAGTTATGTCACCGCTGTTCTAACATGCAGTATTGTTTAGTGGAGCACTCAGGTATGTCACAGCTGTTCTTACATGCAGTCTTGTTTAGTGGAACAATCATGTATGTCACAGCTGTTCTAACATGCAGTATTGTTTAGTGGATAACTCAGGTATGTCACAGCTGTTCTAACATGAGCCTTGCTTAGTGGAGCACTCAGGTATGTCACAGCTTTTCAAACATGCAGTCTTGTTTAGTGGAGGACTCAGGTATGGCACAGCTGCTCTAACATGCCGCCATGTTTAGTGGAGCACTCAGGTATGTCACAGCTGTTTTAACATGCAGCCTTGTTTAGTGGAGCACTCAGGTATGTCACAGCTGTTCTAACATGCAGCCTTGTTTAGTGGAGCACTCAGTTATGTCACAGCTGTTCGAACATGCAGCCTTGTTTAGTGGAGCACTCAGGTATGTAACAGCTGTTCTAACATGTAGTCTTGTTTAGTGGAGGATTCAGGTATGGCACAGCTGCTCTAACATGCCGCCATGTTTAGTTGAACACTCAGTTATGTCACAGCAGTTCTAACATGCAGTATTGTCTAGTGGAACACTCAGGTACGTCACAGCTGTTGTAACATGCAGTATTGTTTAGTGGAGCACTCAGTTATGTCACCGCTGTTCTAACATGCAGTATTGTTTAGTGGAGCACTCAGGTATGTCACAGCTGTTCTTACATGCAGTCTTGTTTAGTGGAACAATCAGGTATGTCACAGCTGTTCTAACATGCAGTATTGTTTAGTGGATAACTCAGGTATGTCACAGCTGTTCTAACATGCAGTATTGTTTAGTTGAGCACTCAGGTATGTCACAGCTGTTCTAACTTGCAGCCTTGTTTAGTGGAGCACTCAGGTATGTCACAGTTGTTCTAAACATGCAGGCTTGTTTAGTGGAGCACTCAGGTCTGACACAGCTGTTCTAATATGCAGTCTTGTTTAGTGGAGCACTCAGGTATGTCACAGCTGTTCTAACATGCAGTATTGTTTAGTGGAGCACTCAGGTATGTCACAGCTGTTCTAACATGCAGCCTTGTTTAGTGGAGCACTCAGGTATGTCACAGTTGTTCTAACATGCAGGCTTGTTTAGTGGAGCACTCAGGTCTGTCACAGCTGTTCTAACATGCAGTCTTGTTTAGTGGAGCACTCAGGTATGTCACAGCTGTTCTAACATGCAGCCTTGTTTAGTGGAGCACTCAGGTATGTCCCAGCTGTTTTAACATGCAGCCTTGTTTAGTGGAGCACTCAGGTATGTCACAGATGTTCTAACGTTCAGTTTTGTTTAGTGGAGCACTCATTTATGTCACAGCTGCTCTACAATGCAGTATTGTTTAGTGGAGCACTCAGGTCTGTCACAGCTGTTCTAACATGCAGTCTTGTTTATTGGAGCACTCAGGTATGTCACAGTCGTTCTAACATGCCGCCATGTTTAGTGGAGCACTCAGGTATGTCACAGCTGTTCAAACATGCAGCCTTGTTTAGTGGAGCACTCAGTTATGTCAGAGCAGTTATAACATGTAGTTTTGTTTAGTGGAGCACTCAGGTATGTCACAGCTGTTATAACATGCAGTATTGTTTAGTGGAGCACTCAGGTATGTCACAGCAGTTCTAACATGTAGTATTGTTTAGTGGAGCACTCAGGTATGTCACAGCTATTCTAACATGCAGTATTGTTTAGTGAAGCACTCAGTTATGTCACAGCAGTTCTAACATGCAGTATTGTCTAGTGGAGCACTCAGGTACGTCACAGCTGTTCTAACATGCAGTATTGTTTTGTGGAGCACTCAGTTATGTCACAGCTGTTCTAACATGCAGTATTGTTTAGTGGAGCACTCAGGTATGTCACAGCTGTTCGAACATGCAGTATTGTTTAGTGGAGCACTCAGGTATGTCACAGCTGTTCTAACATGCAGTATTGTTTAGTGGAGCACTCAGTTATGTCACAGCAGTTCTAACATGCAGTATTGTTTAGTGGAGCACTCAGTTATGTCACCGCTGTTCTAACATGCAGTATTGTTTAGTGGAGCAATCAGGTATGTCACAGCTGTTCTAACATGCAGCATTGTTTAGTGGATAACTCAGGTATGGCACAGCTGCTCTAACATGCCGCCATGTTTAGTTGAGCACTCAGTTATGTCACAGTCGTTCTAACATGCCGCCATGTTTAGTGGAGCACTCAGGTATGTCACAGCAGTTCTAACATGTTGTTTTGTTTAGTGGAGCATTCAGGTATGTCACAACTGTTCTAACATGCAGTATTGTTTATTGGAGCACTCATGTATGTCACAGCTGTTCTAACATGCAGTATTGTTTAGTGGAACACTCAGATATGTCACAGCTGCTCTAACGTGCAGTATTGTTTACTGGAGCACTCAGGTATGTCACAGATGTTCTCAAGTGCAGTCTTGTTTAGTGGAGCACTCAGGTATGTCACAGATGTTCTAATGTGCAGTCTTGTTTAGTGGAGCACTCAGGTATGTCACAGCTGTTCTAACATGCAGCCTTGTTTAGTGGAGCACTCAGGTATGTCCCAGCTGTTCTAACATGCAGCCTTGTTTAGTGGAGCACTCAGGTATGTCACAGCTTTTCTAACATGCAGTATTGTTTAGTGGAGCACTCAGGTATGTCACAGCTGATCTAACATGCAGTATTGTTTAGTGGAACATTCAGATATGTCACAGCTGCTCTAACGTACATTATTGTTTACTGGAGCACTCAGGTATGTCACAGATGTTCACAAGTGCAGTCTTGTTTAGTGGAACACTCAGATATGTCACAGCTGCTCTAACGTGCAGTATTGTTTACTGGAGCACTCTGGTATGTCACAGATGTTCTCAAGTGCAGTATTGTTTAGTGGAGCACTCAGTTATGTCACAGCTCTTCTAACATGCAGTATTGTTTAGTGGAGCACTCAGTTATGTCACAGCTGTTCTAACATGCAGAATTGTTTAATGAGTGAGCACTCAGGTATGTCACAGCTGTTCTAACATGCAGTATTGTTTAGTGGAGCACTCAGGTATGTCACAGCTGTTCTAACATGCAGTATTGTTTAGTGGAGCACTCAGCAGTCATGTCACAGCTGTTCTAACATGCAGTATTGTTTAGTGGAGCACTCGGGTAATTTTACAGCTGTTCTAACATGCAGCCTTGTTTAGTGGAGCACTCAGGTATGTCACAGCTGTCTCTAACATGCAGTATTGTCTAGTGGAGCACTCAGGTACGTCACAGCTGTTCTAACATGCAGTATTGTTTAGTGGAGCACTCAGTTTTGTCACAGCTGTTCCAACATGCAATATTGTTTAGTGGAGCACTCAGGTATGTCACAGCTGCTCTACCATGCAGTCTTGTTTAGTGAAGCACTCAGGTATGACACAGCTGTTCTAACATGCAGTATTGTTTAGTGGAGCACTCAGGTATGTCACAACTGTTCTAACATGCAGTATTGTTTATTGGAGCACTCATTTATGTCACAGCTGTTCTAACATGCAGTATTGTTTAGTGGAGAACACTCAGATATGTCACAGCTGCTCTAACATGCAGTATTGTTTACTGGAGCACTCAGGTATGTCACAGTATTCTCAACATGCAGTCTGTTTAGTGGAGCACTCAGGTATGTCACAGATGTTCTAAATGCAGTCTTGTTTAGTGGAGCACTCAGGTATGTCACAGCTGTTCTAACATGCAGCCTTGTTTAGTGGAGCACTCAGGTATGTCACAGCTGTTCTAACATGCAGCCTATGTTTAGTGGAGCACTCAGGTATGTCACAGCTTTTCTAACATGCAGTATTGTTTAGTGGAGCACTCAGTATGTCACAGCTGACTAACATGCAGTATTGTTTAGTGGAACTCAATAGTCACAGCTGTTCTAACATGCAGTATTGTTTAGTGGAGCACTCAGGTATGTCACAGCTGTTCACAATGCAGTATTGTTTAGTGGAGCACTCAGGTATGTCACAGCTGCTCTAACGTGCAGTATTGTTTAGTGGAGCACTCAGGTATGTCACAGCTGTTCTCAAATGCAGTATTGTTTAGTGGAGCACTCAGTTATGTCACAGCTGTTCTAACATGCAGTATTGTTTAGTGGAGCACTCAGTTATGTCACAGCTGTTCTAACATGCAGTATTGTTTAGTGGAGCACTCAGGTATGTCACAGCTGTTCTAACATGCAGTATTGTTTAGTGGAGCACTCAGGTATGTCACAGCTGTTCTAACATGCAGTATTGTTTAGTGGAGCACTCAGTTATGTCACAGCTGTTCTAACATGCAGTATTGTTTAGTGGAGCACTCAGGTATGTCACAGCTGTTCTAACATGCAGCCTTGTTTAGTGGAGCACTCAGGTATGTCACAGCTGTTCTAACATGCAGTATTGTCTAGTGGAGCACTCAGGTACGTCACAGCTGTTCTAACATGCAGTATTGTTTAGTGGAGCACTCAGTTATGTCACAGCTGTTCCAACATGCAATATTGTTTAGTGGAGCACTCAGGTATGTCACAGCTGTTCTAACATGCAGTATTGTTTAGTGGAGCACTCAGGTATGTCACAGCTGTTCTAACATGCAGTATTGTTTAGTGGAACACTCAGATATGTTACAGCTGCTCTAACATGCAGTCTTGTTTAGTGAAGCACTCAGGTATGACACAGCTGTTCTAGCATGACGCCATGTTTAGTGGAGCACTCAGTTATGTCAAAGTCGCTCTAACATGCCGCCATGTTTAGTGGAACACTCATGTATGTCACAGTTGTTCTAACATGCAGTATTGTCTAGTGGAGCACTCAGGTACGTCACAGCTGTTCTAACATGCAGTATTGTTTAGTGGAGCACTCAGTTATGTCACAGCTGTTCCAACATGCAATATTGTTTAGTGGAGCACTCAGGTATGTCACAGCTGTTCTAACATGCAGTATTGTTTAGTGGAGCACTCAGGTATGTCACAGCTGTTCTAACATGCAGTATTGTTTAGTGGAACACTCAGATATGTTACAGCTGCTCTACCATGCAGTCTTGTTTAGTGAAGCACTCAGGTATGACACAGCTGTTCTAGCATGACGCCATGTTTAGTGGAGCACTCAGTTATGTCAAAGTCGCTCTAACATGCCGCCATGTTTAGTGGAACACTCATGTATGTCACAGCTGTTCTAACATGCAGTATGGTTTAATGGAGCACTCAGGTATGTCACAGCTGTTCTAACATGCAGCCTTGTTTAATGGAGCACTCAGTTATGTCACAGCTGTTCGAACATGCAGCCTTGTTTAATCGAGCACTCAGTTATGTCACAGCCGCTCTAACATGCAGTATTGTTTAGTGGAGCACTAAGTTATGTCACAGCCGCTCTAACATGCAGTATTGTTTAGTGGAACACTCAGATATGTCACAGCTGCTCTAACGTGCAGTATTGTTTAGTGGAGCACTCAGGTATGTCACAGCTGTTCTAACATGCAGTATTGTTTAGTGGAGCTCTCAGTTATGTCACAGCTGTTCTAACATGCAGTATTGTTTAGTGGAGCACTCAGGTATGTCACAGCTGTTCTAACATGCAGTATTGTTTAGTGGAGCACTCAGGTATGTCACAGCTGTTCTAACATGCATTATTGTTTAGTGAGCACTCAGTTATGTCACAGCTGTTCAACATGCAGTATTGTTTAGTGGAGCACTCATATGTCACAGCTGTTCTAACATGCATATTGTTTAATGGAGCACTAGGTATTCACAGCTGTTCTAACATGCAGTATTGTTTAGTGGAGCACTCAGTTATATCACAGCAGTTCTAACATGCAGTATTGTTTAGTGGAGCACTCAGTTATGTCACAGCTGCTCTAACGTGCAGTATTGTTTAGTGGAGCACTCAGGTATGTCACAGCTGTTCTAACATGCAGTTTTGTTTAGTGGAGCACTCAGTTATGTCACAGCTGTTCTAACATGCTGTATTGTTTAGTGGAGCACTCAGGTATGTCACAGCTGCTCTAACCTGCCGCCATGTGTAATTGAGCACTCAGTTATGTCACAGTCGTTCTAACATGCTGCCATGTTTAGTGGAGCACTCAGGTATGTCACAGCTGTTCTAACATGCAGTATTGTTAAGTGGAGCACTCAGGTATGTCACAGTTGTTCTAACATGAGTCTTGTTTAGTGGAGCACTCAGGTATGTCACAGCTGTTCTAACATGCAGTCTTGTTTAGTGGAGCACTCAGGTATGTCACAGCTGTTCTAACATGCAGTATTGTTTAGTGGAGCACTCAGGTATGTCACAGCTGTTCTAACATGCAGCCTTGTTTAGTGGAGCACTCAGGTATGTCACAGTTGTTCTAACATGCAGGCTTGTTTAGTGGAGCACTCAGGTCTGTCACAGCTGTTCTAACATGCAGTCTTGTTTAGTGGAGCACTCAGGTATGTCACAGCTGTTCTAACATGCAGCCTTGTTTAGTGGAGCACTCAGGTATGTCCCAGCTGTTCTAACATGCAGCCTTGTTTAGTGGAGCACTCAGGTATGTCACAGCTGATCTAACATGCAGTATTGTTTAGTGGAACACTCAGATATGTCACAGCTGCTCTAACGTACATTATTGTTTACTGGAGCACTCAGGTATGTCACAGATGTTCTCAAGTGCAGTCTTGTTTAGTGGAGCACTCATTTATGTCACAGCTGCTCTACAATGCAGTATTGTTTAGTGGAGCACTCAGGTCTGTCACAGCTGTTCTAACATGCAGTCTTGTTTATTGGAGTACTCAGGTATGTCACAGTCGTTCTAACATGCCGCCATGTTTAGTGGAGCACTCAGGTATGTCACAGCTGTTCGAACATGCAGCCTTGTTTAGTGGAGCACTCAGGTATGTAACAGCTGTTCTAACATGTAGTCTTGTTTAGTGGAGGACTCAGGTATGGCACAGCTGCTCTAACATGCCGCCATGTTTAGTTGAACACTCAGTTATGTCACAGCAGTTCTAACATGCAGTATTGTCTAGTGGAACACTCAGGTACGTCACAGCTGTTGTAACATGCAGTATTGTTTAGTGGAGCACTCAGTTATGTCACCGCTGTTCTAACATGCAGTATTGTTTAGTGGAGCACTCAGGTATGTCACAGCTGTTCTTACATGCAGTCTTGTTTAGTGGAACAATCAGGTATGTCACAGCTGTTCTAACATGCAGTATTGTTTAGTGGATAACTCAGGTATGTCACAGCTGTTCTAACATGCAGTATTGTTTAGTGGAGCACTCAGGTATGTCACAGCTGTTCTAACATGCAGCCTTGTTTAGTGGAGCACTCAGGTATGTCACAGTTGTTCTAACATGCAGGCTTGTTTAGTGGAGCACTCAGGTCTGACACAGCTGTTCTAATATGCAGTCTTGTTTAGTGGAGCACTCAGGTATGTCACAGCTGTTCTAACATGCAGTATTGTTTAGTGGAGCACTCAGGTATGTCACAGCTGTTCTAACATGCAGCCTTGTTTAGTGGAGCACTCAGGTATGTCACAGTTGTTCTAAGATGCAGGCTTGTTTAGTGGAGCACTCAGGTCTGTCACAGCTGTTCTAACATGCAGTCTTGTTTAGTGGAGCACTCAGGTATGTCACAGCTGTTCTAACATGCAGCCTTGTTTAGTGGAGCACTCAGGTATGTCCCAGCTGTTTTAACATGCAGCCTTGTTTAGTGGAGCACTCAGGTATGTCACAGATGTTCTAACGTTCAGTTTTGTTTAGTGGAGCACTCATTTATGTCACAGCTGCTCTACAATGCAGTATTGTTTAGTGGAGCACTCAGGTCTGTCACAGCTGTTCTAACATGCAGTCTTGTTTATTGGAGCACTCAGGTATGTCACAGTCGTTCTAACATGCCGCCATGTTTAGTGGAGCACTCAGGTATGTCACAGCTGTTCAAACATGCAGCCTTGTTTAGTGGAGCACTCAGTTATGTCAGAGCAGTTCTAACATGTAGTTTTGTTTAGTGGAGCACTCAGGTATGTCACAGCTGTTCTAACATGCAGTATTGTTTAGTGGAGCACTCAGGTATGTCACAGCAGTTCTAACATGTAGTATTGTTTAGTGGAGCACTCAGGTATGTCACAGCTATTCTAACATGCAGTATTGTTTAGTGAAGCACTCAGTTATGTCACAGCAGTTCTAACATGCAGTATTGTCTAGTGGAGCACTCAGGTACGTCACAGCTGTTCTAACATGCAGTATTGTTTTGTGGAGCACTCAGTTATGTCACAGCTGTTCTAACATGCAGTATTGTTTAGTGGAGCACTCAGGTATGTCACAGCTGTTCGAACATGCAGTATTGTTTAGTGGAGCACTCAGGTATGTCACAGCTGTTCTAACATGCAGTATTGTTTAGTGGAGCACTCAGTTATGTCACAGCAGTTCTAACATGCAGTATTGTTTAGTGGAGCACTCAGTTATGTCACCGCTGTTCTAACATGCAGTATTGTTTAGTGGAGCAATCAGGTATGTCACAGCTGTTCTAACATGCAGCATTGTTTAGTGGATAACTCAGGTATGGCACAGCTGCTCTAACATGCCGCCATGTTTAGTTGAGCACTCAGTTATGTCACAGTCGTTCTAACATGCCGCCATGTTTAGTGGAGCACTCAGGTATGTCACAGCAGTTCTAACATGTTGTTTTGTTTAGTGGAGCACTCAGGTATGTCACAACTGTTCTAACATGCAGTATTGTTTATTGGAGCACTCATGTATGTCACAGCTGTTCTAACATGCAGTATTGTTTAGTGGAACACTCAGATATGTCACAGCTGCTCTAACGTGCAGTATTGTTTACTGGAGCACTCAGGTATGTCACAGATGTTCTCAAGTGCAGTCTTGTTTAGTGGAGCACTCAGGTATGTCACAGATGTTCTAACGTGCAGTCTTGTTTAGTGGAGCACTCAGGTATGTCACAGCTGTTCTAACATGCAGCCTTGTTTAGTGGAGCACTCAGGTATGTCCCAGCTGTTCTAACATGCAGCCTTGTTTAGTGGAGCACTCAGGTATGTCACAGCTTTTCTAACATGCAGTATTGTTTAGTGGAGCACTCAGGTATGTCACAGCTGATCTAACATGCAGTATTGTTTAGTGGACATCAGATATGTCACAGCTGCTCTAACGTACATTATTGTTTACTGGAGCACTCAGGTATGTCACAGATGTTCACAAGTGCAGTCTTGTTTAGTGGAACACTCAGATATGTCACAGCTGCTCTAACGTGCAGTATTGTTTACTGGAGCACTCAGGTATGTCACAGATGTTCTCAAGTGCAGTATTGTTTAGTGGAGCACTCAGTTATGTCACAGCTCTTCTAACATGCAGTATTGTTTAGTGGAGCACTCAGTTATGTCACAGCTGTTCTAACATGCAGAATTGTTTAATGGAGCACTCAGGTATGTCACAGCTGTTCTAACATGCAGTATTGTTTAGTGGAGCACTCAGGTATGTCATAGCTGTTCTAACATGCAGTATTGTTTAGTGGAGCACTCAGGTATGTCACAGCTGTTCTAACATGCAGCCTTGTTTAGTGGAGCACTCAGGTATGTCACAGCTGTTCTAACATGCAGTATTGTTTAGTGGAGCACTCAGGTATGTCACAGCTGTTCTAACATGCAGTATTGTTTAGTGGAGCACTCAGTTATGTCACAGCTGTTCTAACATGCAGTATTGTTTAGTGGAGCACTCAGGTATGTCACAGCTGCTCTAACATGCAGTCTTGTTTAGTGGAGCACTCAGGTATGTCACAGCTGTTCTAACATGTTGTTTTGTTTAGTGGAGCACTCAGGTATGTCACAACTGTTCTAACATGCAGTATTGTTTATTGGAGCACTCATGTATGTCACAGCTGTTCTAACATGCAGTATTGTTTAGTGGAACACTCAGATATGTCACAGCTGCTCTAACGTGCAGTATTGTTTACTGGAGCACTCAGGTATGTCACAGATGTTCTCAAGTGCAGTCTTGTTTAGTGGAGCACTCAGGTATGTCACAGATGTTCTAACGTGCAGTCTTGTTTAGTGGAGCACTCAGGTATGTCACAGCTGTTCTAACATGCAGCCTTGTTTAGTGGAGCACTCAGGTATGTCCCAGCTGTTCTAACATGCAGCCTTGTTTAGTGGAGCACTCAGGTATGTCACAGCTTTTCTAACATGCAGTATTGTTTAGTGGAGCACTCAGGTATGTCACAGCTGATCTAACATGCAGTATTGTTTAGTGGAACATTCAGATATGTCACAGCTGCTCTAACGTACATTATTGTTTACTGGAGCACTCAGGTATGTCACAGATGTTCACAAGTGCAGTCATGTTTAGTGGAACACTCAGATATGTCACAGCTGCTCTAACGTGCAGTATTGTTTACTGGAGCACTCAGGTATGTCACAGTTGTTCTAACATGAGTCTTGTTTAGTGGAGCACTCAGGTATGTCACAGCTGTTCTAACATGCAGTCTTGTTTAGTGGAGCACTCAGGTATGTCACAGCTGTTCTAACATGCAGTTGTTTAGTGGAGCACTCAGGTATGTCACAGCTGTTCTAACATGCAGTATTGTTTAGTGGAGCACTCAGGTATGTCACAGCTGTTCTAACATGCAGTATTGTTTAGTGGAGCACTCAGTATGTCACAGCTGCTCTAACATGCAGTATTGTTATGGAGCACTCAGGTATGTCACAGTGTTCACATGCAGTCTGTTTAGTGGACACTCAGTATGTCACAGCTGCTCTAACATGCAGTATTGTTTATGGAGCACTCAGGTATGTCACAGTGTTCTAACATGAGCTTGTTTAGTGGAGCACTCAGGTATGTCACAGCTGTTCTAACATGCAGTCTTGTTTAGTGGAGCACTCAGGTATGTCACAGCTGTTCTAACATGCAGTATTGTTTAGTGGAGCACTCAGGTATGTCACAGCTGTTCTAACATGCAGTCTTGTTTAGTGGAGCACTCAGGTATGTCACAGCTGTTCTAACATGCAGTATTGTTTAGTGGAGCACTCAGGTATGTCACAGCTGTTCTAACATGCAGTCTTGTTTAGTGGAGCACTCAGGTATGTCACAGCTGTTCTAACATGCAGTATTGTCTAGTGGAGCACTCAGGTACGTCACAGCTGTTCTAACATGCAGTATTGTTTAGTGGAGCACTCAGTTATGTCACAGCTGTTCTAACATGCAGTATTGTTTAGTGGAGCACTCAGGTATGTCACAGCTGTTCTAACATGCAGTATTGTTTAGTGGAGCACTCAGGTATGTCACAGCTGTTCTAACATGCAGTATTGTTTAGTGGAGCACTCAGTTATGTCACAGCTGTTCTAACATGCAGTATTGTTTAGTGGAGCACTCAGTTATGTCACAGCTGTTCTAACATGCAGTATTGTTTAGTGGAGCAACAGCTGTCTACATGCATGTTAGTAGCACTCAGTTGCACAGGTCTACATGCGCCATGTTTAGTGGAGCACTCAGAACCCAACACGTTCTAACATGCAGTATTGTTTAGTGGACACTCAGGTATGTCACAGCTGTTCTTACATGCAGTCTTGTTTAGTGGAACAATCAGGTATGTCACAGCTGTTCTAACATGCAGTATTGTTTAGTGGATAACTCAGGTATGTCACAGCTGTTCTAACATGAGCCTTGCTTAGTGGAGCACTCAGGTATGTCACAGCTGTTCAAACATGCAGTCTTGTTTAGTGGAGGACTCAGGTATGGCACAGCTGCTCTAACATGCCGCCATGTTTAGTGGAGCACTCAGGTATGTCACAGCTGTTTTAACATGCAGCCTTGTTTAGTGGAGCACTCAGGTATGTCACAGCTGTTCTAACATGCAGCCTTGTTTAGTGGAGCACTCAGTTATGTCACAGCAGTTTTAACATGTAGTATTGTTTAGTGGAGCACTCAGGTATGTCACAGCTATTCTAACATACAGTATTGTTTAGTGGAGCACTCAATTATGTCACAGCTGATCTAACCTGCAGTATTGTCTAGTGGAGCACTCAGGTACGTCACAGCTGTTGTAACATGCAGTATTGTTTAGTGGAGCACTCAGGTATGTCACAGCTGTTCTAACTTGCAGTCTTGTTTAGTGGAGCACTCAGGTATGTCACAGCTGTTCAAACATGCAGTCTTGTTTAGTGGAGGACTCAGGTATGGCACAGCTGCTCTAACCTGCCGCCATGTGTAATTGAGCACTCAGTTATGTCACAGTCGTTCTAACATGCTGCCATGTTTAGTGGAGCACTCAGGTATGTCACAGCTGTTCTTACATGCAGTATTGTTAAGTGGAGCACTCAGGTATGTCACAGTTGTTCTAACATGAGGCTTGTTTAGTGGAGCACTCAGGTCTGTCACAGCTGTTCTAACATGCAGTCTTGTTTAGTGGAGCACTCAGGTATGTCACAGCTGTTCTAACATGCAGTATTGTTTAGTGGAGCACTCAGGTATGTCACAGCGGTTCTAACATGCAGCCTTGTTTAGTGGAGAACTCAGGTATGTCACAGTTGTTCTAACATGCAGGCTTGTTTAGTGGAGCACTCAGGTCTGTCACAGCTGTTCTAACATGCATTCTTGTTTAGTGGAGCACTCAGGTATGTCACAGCTGTTCTAACATGCAGCCTTGTTTAGTGGAGCACTCAGGTATGTCCCAGCTGTTCTAACATGCAGCCTTGTTTAGTGGAGCACTCAGGTATGTCACAGCTGATCTACCATGCAGTATTGTTTAGTGGAACACTCAGATATGTCACAGCTGCTCTAACGTACATTATTGTTTACTGGAGCACTCAGGTATGTCACAGATGTTCTCAAGTGCAGTCTTGTTTAGTGGAGCACTCATTTATGTCACAGCTGCTCTACAATGCAGTATTGTTTAGTGGAGCACTCAGGTCTGTCACAGCTGTTCTAACATGCAGTCTTGTTTATTGGAGCACTCAGGTATGTCACAGTCGTTCTAACATGCCGCCATGTTTAGTGGAGCACTCAGGTATGTCACAGCTGTTCGAACATGCAGCCTTGTTTAGTGGAGCACTCAGGTATGTAACAGCTGTTCTAACATGTAGTCTTGTTTAGTGGAGGACTCAGGTATGGCACAGCTGCTCTAACATGCCGCCATGTTTAGTTGAACACTCAGTTATGTCACAGCAGTTCTAACATGCAGTATTGTCTAGTGGAACACTCAGGTACGTCACAGCTGTTGTAACATGCAGTATTGTTTAGTGGAGCACTCAGTTATGTCACCGCTGTTCTAACATGCAGTATTGTTTAGTGGAGCACTCAGGTATGCACAGCTGTTCTTACATGCAGTCTTGTTTAGTGGAACAATCAGGTATGTCACAGCTGTTCTAACATGCAGTATTGTTTAGTGGATAACTCAGGTATGTCACAGCTGTTCTAACATGCAGTATTGTTTAGTGGAGCACTCAGGTATGTCACAGCTGTTCTAACATGCAGCCTTGTTTAGTGGAGCACTCAGGTATGTCACAGTTGTTCTAACATGCAGGCTTGTTTAGTGGAGCACTCAGGTCTGACACAGCTGTTCTAATATGCAGTCTTGTTTAGTGGAGCACTCAGGTATGTCACAGCTGTTCTAACATGCAGTATTGTTTAGTGGAGCACTCAGGTATGTCACAGCTGTTCTAACATGCAGCCTTGTTTAGTGGAGCACTCAGGTATGTCACAGTTGTTCTAAGATGCAGGCTTGTTTAGTGGAGCACTCAGGTCTGTCACAGCTGTTCTAACATGCAGCCTTGTTTAGTGGAGCACTCAGGTATGTCCCAGCTGTTTTAACATGCAGCCTTGTTTAGTGGAGCACTCAGGTATGTCACAGATGTTCTAACGTTCAGTTTTGTTTAGTGGAGCACTCATTTATGTCACAGCTGCTCTACAATGCAGTATTGTTTAGTGGAGCACTCAGGTCTGTCACAGCTGTTCTAACATGCAGTCTTGTTTATTGGAGCACTCAGGTATGTCACAGTCGTTCTAACATGCCGCCATGTTTAGTGGAGCACTCAGGTATGTCACAGCTGTTCAAACATGCAGCCTTGTTTAGTGGAGCACTCAGTTATGTCAGAGCAGTTCTAACATGTAGTTTTGTTTAGTGGAGCACTCAGGTATGTCACAGCTGTTCTAACATGCAGTATTGTTTAGTGGAGCACTCGGATGTCACAGCATTCTAACATGTAGTATTGTTTAGTGGAGCACTCAGGTATGTCACAGCTATTCTAACATGCAGTATTGTTTAGTGAGCACTCAGTTATGTCACAGCAGTTCTAACATGCAGTATTGTCTAGTGGAGCACTCAGGTACGTCACAGCTGTTCTAACATGCAGTATTGTTTTGTGGAGCACTCAGTTATGTCACAGCTGTTCTAACATGCAGTATTGTTTAGTGGAGCACTCAGGTATGTCACAGCTGTTCTAACATGCAGTATTGTTTAGTGGAGCACTCAGGTATGTCACAGCTGTTCTAACATGCAGTATTGTTTAGTGGAGCACTCAGTTATGTCACAGCAGTTCTAACATGCAGTATTGTTTAGTGGAGCACTCAGTTATGTCACCGCTGTTCTAACATGCAGTATTGTTTAGTGGAGCAATCAGGTATGTCACAGCTGTTCTAACATGCAGCATTGTTTAGTGGATAACTCAGGTATGGCACAGCTGCTCTAACATGCCGCCATGTTTAGTTGAGCACTCAGTTATGTCACAGTCGTTCTAACATGCCGCCATGTTTAGTGGAGCACTCAGGTATGTCACAGCTGTTCTAACATGCAGTATTGTTTAGTGGAGCACTCAGGTATGTCACAGCTGTTCTAACATGCAGTATTGTTTAGTGGAGCACTCAGTTATGTCACAGCAGTTCTAACATGTAGTTTTGTTTAGTGGAGCACTCAGGTATGTCACAGCTGTTCTAACATGCAGTATTGTTTAGTGGAGCACTCAGGTATGTCACAGCTGTTCTAACATGCAGTATTGTTTAGTGGAGCACTCAGGTATGTCACAGCTGTTCTAACATGCAGTATTGTTTAGTGGAGCACTCAGTTATGTCACAGCAGTTCTAACATGCAGTATTGTTTAGTGGAGCACTCAGGTACGTCACAGCTGTTCTAACATGCAGTATTGTTTAGTGGAGCACTCAGTTATGTCACAGCTGTTCACCGCTGTTCTAACATGCAGTTTGTTTAGTGGAGCAATCAGGTATGTCACAGCTGTTCTAACATGCAGCATTGTTTAGTGGATAACTCAGGTATGCCAGCTGCTCTAACATGCCGCCATGTTTAGTTGAGCACTCAGTTATGTCACAGTCGTTCTAACATGCCGCCATGTTTAGTGGAGCACTCAGGTATGTCACAGCTGTTCTAACATGCAGTATTGTTTAGTGGAACACTCAGATATGTCACAGCTGCTCTAACGTGCAGTATTGTTTACTGGAGCACTCAGGTATGTCACAGATGTTCTCAAGTGCAGTCTTGTTTAGTGGAGCACTCAGGTATGTCACAGATGTTCTAACGTGCAGTCTTGTTTAGTGGAGCACTCAGGTATGTCACAGCTGTTCTAACATGCAGCCTTGTTTAGTGGAGCACTCAGGTATGTCCCAGCTGTTCTAACATGCAGCCTTGTTTAGTGGAGCACTCAGGTATGTCACAGCTTTTCTAACATGCAGTATTGTTTAGTGGAGCACTCAGGTATGTCACAGCTGATCTAACATGCAGTATTGTTTAGTGGAACATTCAGATATGTCACAGCTGCTCTAACGTACATTATTGTTTACTGGAGCACTCAGGTATGTCACAGATGTTCACAAGTGCAGTCATGTTTAGTGGAACACTCAGATATGTCACAGCTGCTCTAACGTGCAGTATTGTTTACTGGAGCACTCAGGTATGTCACAGATGTTCTCAGGTTAAGTCTTGTTTAGTGGAGCACTCAGGTATGTCACAGATGTTCTAACGTTCAGTTTTGTTTAGTGGAGCACTCATTTATGTCACAGCTGCTCTACAATGCAGTATTGTTTAGTGGAACACTCAGGTCTGTCACAGCTGTTCTAACATGCAGTCTTGTTTATTGGAGCACTCAGGTATGTCACAGTCGTTCTAACATGCCGCCATGTTTAGTGGAGCACTCAGGTATGTCACAGCTGATCAAACATGCAGCCTTGTTTAGTGGAGCACTCAGTTATGTCAGAGCAGTTCTAACATGTAGTTTTGTTTAGTGGAGCACTCAGGTATGTCACAGCTGTTCTAACATGCAGTATTGTTTAGTGGAGCACTCAGGTATGTCACAGCAGTTCTAACATGCAGTATTGTTTAGTGGAGCACTCAGGTATGTCACAGCTATTCTAACATGCAGTATTGTTTAGTGAAGCACTCAGGTATGTCACAGCAGTCCTAACATGCAGTATTGTCTAGTAGAGCACTCAGGTATGTCACAGCTGTTCTAACATGCAGTATTGTTTAGTGGAGCACTCAGTTATGTCACAGCTGTTCTAACATGCAGTATTGTTTAGTGGAGCACTCAGGTATGTCACAGCTGTTCTAACATGCAGTATTGTTTAGTGGAGCACTCAGGTATGTCACAGCTGTTCTAACATGCAGTATTGTTTAGTGGAGCACTCAGTTATGTCACAGCTGTTCTAACATGCAGTATTGTTTAGTGGAGCAATCAGGTATGTCACAGCTGTTCTAACATGCAGTATTGTTTAGTGGAGCACTCAGGTATGTCACAGCTGTTCTAACATGCAGTATTGTTTAGTGGAGCACTCAGTTATGTCACAGCTGTTCTAACATGCAGTATTGTTTAGTGGAGCACTCAGGTATGTCACAGCTGTTCTAACATGCAGTATTGTTTAGTGGAGCACTCAGGTATGTCACAGCTGTTCTAACATGCAGTCTTGTTTAGTGGAGCACTCAGGTATGTCACAGCTGTTCTAACATGCAGTCTTGTTTAGTGGAGCACTCAGGTATGTCACAGCTGT
>CM026404.1:45830050-45929332 GCA_014843695.1 Archivesica marissinica | reverse complement strand
TCGAGAGTTATGTCCCCAAGCTATATATCGAGGGTTATGTCCCCAAGCTATATATCGAGAGTTATGTCCCCAAGCTATATATCGAGAGTTATGTCCCCAAACTATATATCGAGGGTTATGTCCCCAAGCTATATATCGAGGGTTATGTCCCCAAGCTATATATCGAGAGTTATGTCCCCAAGCTATATATCGAGGGTTATGTCCCCAAGCTATATATCGAGAGTTATGTCCCCAAGCTATATATCGAGAGTTATGTCCCCAAGCTATATATCGAGGGTTATGTCCCCAAGCTATATATCGAGAGTTATGTCCCCAAGCTATATATCGAGGGTTATGTCCCCAAGCTATATATCGAGGGTTATGTCCCCAAGCTATATATCGAGAGTTATGTCCCCAAGCTATATATCGAGAGTTATGTCCCCAAGCTATATATCGAGGGTTATGTCCCCAAGCTATATATCGAGGGTTATGTCCCCAAGCTATATATCGAGGGTTATGTCCCCAAGCTATATATCGAGGGTTATGTCCCCCACATGACAAGCTATATATCGAGGGTTATGTCCCCAAGCTATATATCGAGGGTTATGTCCCCAAGCTATATATCGAGGGTTATGTCCCCAAGCTATATATCGAGGGTTATGTCCCCAAGCTATATATCGAGAGTTATGTCCCCAAGCTATATATCGAGAGTTATGTCCCAAGCTATATATCGAGGGTTATGTCCCCAAGCTATATATCGAGGGTTATGTCCCCAAGCTATATATCGAGGGTTATGTCCCCAAGCTATATATCGAGAGTTATGTCCCCAAGCTATATATCGAGGATTATGTCCCCAAGCTATATATCGAGGGTTATGTCCCCCACATGACAAGCTATATATCGAGGGTTATGTCCCCAAGCTATATATCGAGGGTATGTCCCCAAGCTATATATCGAGAGTTATGTCCCCAAGCTATATATCGAGAGTTATGTCCCCAAGCTATATATCGAGGGTTATGTCCCCAAGCTATATATCGAGGGTTATGTCCCCAAGCTATATATCGAGGGTTATGTCCCAAGCTATATATCGAGAGTTATGTCCCCAAGCTATATATCGAGAGTTATGTCCCCAAGCTATATATCGAGGGTTATGTCCCCCACATGACAAGCTATATATCGAGGGTTATGTCCCCAAGCTATATATCGAGGGTTATGTCCCCAAGCTATATATCGAGAGTTATGTCCCCAAGCTATATATCGAGAGTTATGTCCCCAAGCTATATATCGAGAGTTATGTCCCCAAGCTATATATCGAGAGTTATGTCCCCAAGCTATATATCGAGGGTTATGTCCCCAAGCTATATATCGAGAGTTATGTCCCCAAGCTATATATCGAGGGTTATGTCCCCAAGCTATATATCGAGGGTTATGTCCCCAAGCTATATATCGAGGGTTATGTCCCCAAGCTATATATCGAGGGTTATGTCCCCAAGCTATATATCGAGGGTTATGTCCCCAAGCTCTATATCGAGAGTTATGTCCCCAAGCTATATATCGAGGGTTATGTCCCCAAGCTATATATCGAGAGTTATGTCCCCAAGCTATATATCGAGGGTTGTGTCCCCCACATGACAAGCTATATATCGAGGGTTATGTCCCCAAGCTATATATCGAGGGTTATGTCCCCAAGCTATATATCGAGAGTTATGTGCCCAAGCTATATATCGAGGGTTATGTCCCCAAGCTATATATCGAGGGTTATGTCCCCCACATGACAAGCTATATATCGAGGGTTATGTCCTCAAGCTATATATCGAGGGTTATGTCCCCAAGCTATGTATCGATAGTTATGTCCCCAAGCTATATATCGAGAGTTATGTCCCCAAGCTATATATCGAGGGTTATGCCCCCAAGCTATATATCGAGGGTTATGTCCCCAAGCTATATATCGAGGGTTATGTCCCCAAGCTATATTTCGAGAGTTATGTCCCCAAGCTATATATCGAGGATTATGTCCCCAAGCTATATATCGAGGGTTATGTTCCCCACACGACAAGCTATATATCGAGGGTTATGTCCCCAAGCTATATATCGAGGGTTATGTCCCCAAGCTATATATCGAGAGTTATGTCCCCAAGCTATATATCGAGAGTTATGTCCCCAAGCTATATATCGAGGGTTATGTCCCCAAGCTATATATCGAGGGTTATGTCCCCAAGCTATATATCGAGGGTTATGTCCCCAAGCTATATATCGAGAGTTATGTCCCCAAGCTATATATCGAGAGTTATGTCCCCAAGCTATATATCGAGGGTTATGTCCCCAAGCTATATATCGAGGGTTATGTCCCCCACATGACAAGCTATATATCGAGGGTTATGTCCCCAAGCTATATATCGAGGGTTATGTCCCCCACATGACAAGCTATATATCGAGGGTTATGTCCCCAAGCTATATATCGAGGGTTATGTCCCCAAGCTATATATCGAGGGTTATGTCCCCAAGCTATATATCGAGGGTTATGTCCCCAAGCTATATATCGAGAGTTATGTCCCCAAGCTATATATCGAGAGTTATGTCCCCAAGCTATATATCGAGGGTTATGTCCCCAAGCTATATATCGAGGGTTATGTCCCCAAGCTATATATCGAGGGTTATGTCCCCAAGCTATATATCGAGAGTTATGTCCCCAAGCTATATATCGAGGGTTATGTCCCCAAGCTATATATCGAGGGTTATGTCCCCCACATGACAAGCTATATATCGAGGGTTATGTCCCCAAGCTATATATCGAGGGTTATGTCCCCAAGCTATATATGAGAGTTATGTCCCCAAGCTATATATCGAGAGTTATGTCCCCAAGCTATATATCGAGGGTTATGTCCCCAAGCTATATATCGAGGGTTATGTCCCCAAGCTATATATCGAGGGTTATGTCCCCAAGCTATATATCGAGAGTTATGTCCCCAAGCTATATATCGAGGGTTATGTCCCCAAGCTATATATCGAGGGTTATGTCCCCCACATGACAAGCTATATATCGAGGGTTATGTCCCCAAGCTATATATCGAGGGTTATGTCCCCAAGCTATATATCGAGGGTTATGTCCCCAAGCTATATATCGAGAGTTATGTCCCCAAGCTATATATCGAGAGTTATGTCCCCAAGCTATATATCGAGGGTTATGTCCCCAAGCTATATATCGAGGGTTATGTCCCCAAGCTATATATCGAGGGTTATGTCCCCAAGCTATATATCGAGAGTTATGTCCCCAAGCTATATATCGAGGGTTATGTCCCCAAGCTATATATCGAGGGTTATGTCCCCCACATGACAAGCTATATATCGAGGGTTATGTCCCCAAGCTATATATCGAGGGTTATGTCCCCAAGCTATATATCGAGAGTTATGTCCCCAAGCTATATATCGAGAGTTATGTCCCCAAGCTATATATCGAGGGTTATGTCCCCAAGCTATATATCGAGGGTTATGTCCCCAAGCTATATATCGAGAGTTATGTCCCCAAGCTATATATCGAGAGTTATGTCCCCAAGCTATATATCGAGGGTTATGTCCCCAAGCTATATATCGAGAGTTATGTCCCCAAGCTATATATCGAGGGTTATGTCCCCAAGCTATATATCGAGGGTTATGTCCCCAAGCTATATATCGAGAGTTATGTCCCCAAGCTATATATCGAGAGTTATGTCCCCAAGCTATATATCGAGGGTTATGTCCCCAAGCTATATATCGAGGGTTATGTCCCCCACATGACAAGCTATATATCGAGGGTTATGTCCCCAAGCTATATATCGAGGGTTATGTCCCCAAGCTATATATCGAGGGTTATGTCCCCAAGCTATATATCGAGAGTTATGTCCCCAAGCTATATATCGAGAGTTATGTCCCCAAGCTATATATCGAGGGTTATGTCCCCAAGCTATATATCGAGGGTTATGTCCCCAAGCTATATATCGAGGGTTATGTCCCCAAGCTATATATCGAGAGTTATGTCCCCAAGCTATATATCGAGGGTTATGTCCCCAAGCTATATATCGAGGGTTATGTCCCCCACATGACAAGCTATATATCGAGGGTTATGTCCCCAAGCTATATATCGAGGGTTATGTCCCCAAGCTATATATCGAGAGTTATGTCCCCAAGCTATATATCGAGAGTTATGTCCCCAAGCTATATATCGAGGGTTATGTCCCCAAGCTATATATCGAGGGTTATGTCCCCAAGCTATATATCGAGGGTTATGTCCCCAAGCTATATATCGAGAGTTATGTCCCCAAGCTATATATCGAGGGTTATGTCCCCAAGCTATATATCGAGGGTTATGTCCCCACATGACAAGCTATATATCGAGGGTTATGTCCCCAAGCTATATATCGAGGGTTATGTCCCCAAGCTATATATCGAGAGTTATGTCCCCAAGCTATATATCGAGGGTTATGTCCCCAAGCTATATATCGAGAGTTATGTCCCCAAGCTATATATCGAGGGTTATGTCCCCAAGCTATATATCGAGGGTTATGTCCCCAAGCTATATATCGAGGGTTATGTCCCCAAGCTATATATCGAGAGTTATGTCCCCAAGCTATATATCGAGGGTTATGTCCCCAAGCTATATATCGAGGGTTATGTCCCCAAGCTATATATCGAGGGTTATGTCCCCAAGCTATATATCGAGAGTTATGTCCCCAAGCTATATATCGAGAGTTATGTCCCCAAGCTATATATCGAGAGTTATGTCCCCAAGCTATATATCGAGGGTTATGTCCCCAAGCTATATATCGAGGGTTATGTCCCCAAGCTATATATCGAGAGTTATGTCCCCAAGCTATATATCGAGAGTTATGTCCCCAAGCTATATATCGAGGGTTATGTCCCCAAGCTATATATCGAGAGTTATGTCCCCAAGCTATATATCGAGAGTTATGTCCCCAAGCTATATATCGAGGGTTATGTCCCCAAGCTATATATCGAGAGTTATGTCCCCAAGCTATATATCGAGAGTTATGTCCCCAAGCTATATATCGAGGGTTATGTCCCCAAGCTATATATCGAGAGTTATGTCCCCAAGCTATATATCGAGGGTTATGTCCCCAAGCTATATATCGAGGGTTATGTCCCCAAGCTATATATCGAGGGTTATGTCCCCAAGCTATATATCGAGAGTTATGTCCCCAAGCTATATATCGAGGGTTATGTCCCCAAGCTATATATCGAGGGTTATGTCCCCAAGCTATATATCGAGAGTTATGTCCCCAAGCTATATATCGAGGATTATGTCCCCAAGCTATATATCGAGGGTTATGTCCCCCACATGACAAGCTATATATCGAGGGTTATGTCCCCAAGCTATATATCGATAGTTGTGTCCCCAAGCTATATATCGAGGGTTACCAGCTATATATCGAGGGTTATGTCCCCAAGCTATATATCGAGGGTTATGTCCCCAAGCTATATATCGAGGGTTATTTCCCCAAGCTATATATCGAGGGTTATGTCCCCAAGCTATATATCGAGGGTTATGTCCCCAAGCTATATATCGAGAGTTATGTCCCCAAGCTATATATCGAGGATTATGTCCCCAAGCTATATATCGAGGGTTATGTCCCCCACATGACAAGCTATATATCGAGGGTTATGTCCCCAAGCTATATATCGATAGTTGTGTCCCCAAGCTATATATCGATCGGTACCTAAATTACAACAGCAATACACACATTCAGCCGTTTACCATGCTTAGTTGTCACTGTATTGATACATATTTCAACACATTTGACCCACAAGATGGCGGCGTCACGCGTTATTCGGACACGTGCATGGTTGCAATATATGTATTGATCCAAAATGCATATGTTCAACCTGAACAACTAATCAGATTTGAAGAAAACAAACGGCTTGATGCGGAACTCATCTCCAGGTACTATTTCGACAGATGACAGGCGCGTAACTGCCTATACGAAAGTACGCAGTGGCGTCCACATCATTTTCAACAACAACAAAAATCTTTAAAAAAACCGGAAAACCGCGCGTATGAGTGAACGAAATGAGTTTCTACTATACAGACTAGTAGACTACCTGTGGTAATGTATATAGACTAGAGTAAAACTCTGACGTCATTGTACACTGACTACACTCACTAGTAATTGACAATGGATACAATGGATTCAATATATCAGTATTTTTATGAGTTTATCATATTTAACTATTAAAATCTCAACCCTCATTTACCAGTACATTAATAATTACAGCGTAGATCTATATGCATGTGCAGTTTGATTGAGTTTAACGCCATCTTTCAACAGTACGTTAACAGTGTTCCTGGTAAGCTCCAGTATTAAGCAGTTCTTTGCAAGTAAAAGCACAAGTATAGGCACAAGCAGGTAGATCTACGTACATGTAGATGCACTCCCTTTTCATACACATACCCAGCTAAAGATATGAAACTCAGACGATGCACTGATGTACAGCATAGTTCAGACATTTTTACAAATTGCTGCATAAAAAACATACGTTTTCCAAGTGTATTTATCGGAATATAATTAGTTCTCAGAGTCGCCAGAGTGCACCAAATGACGTCCAGGTTTTAAACATATTCTGGGGGGAGGCCCCCAGACCCCCCTACACCACTCGCACATTCGGTGCTCGTTTGGAGTCCACATCAAAATTGGCTGGGTACGCCCCTGAATGGGTATTCAGTTGTCGATATATGACATTACATATTAGGCTAGCGTACACTAGATGCTTACAGTGTGCGATTGTGCAATACATGTGATATATATTGTTTTCACAAGCTATGCTGCTGCATAATAAATTGCTACGACTAATGTCCTAATCTCTGTGAGGATAAGTTCATAACTACACCAATAGACGATTACGTATTAATATTCCTGGGCAACAGTGGCTGAGTGGTTACGGTCGTTGACTTTATATAACACTTTCACCTCACAACAATACGTTCAAATCTCACGGGGGATGTCGAATTCTTTAATATGAGGATGGTATCTAGCTGACTTGAGGAAGGTCGGTGGTTCTACCAGGTAGGTTGACCGTCCGTACCTGAAATACTGCTCGTATGATCGACCACATGTGGTCTTCCGCCACCAATAGTAACAGGAGTCGCCATATGACCTAAGCTGTGGGTGCGACTTCCCCAGAAATAAACAAATTGTACGATTAACGAGTTTATATAAAACTGTATTGTCTAATCGATTGCATATGCACTACAATTTCGATAAATCATATTATTTCTACAGACACATTTGATGAACATTCTTGAACAGTGGTTGTGTACATACAGAAACCACTGCTCTGACTGCGGATGGTACGACTTCTGCTGTAACTGCAGACGGTGCGATTTGTATCGTAGTCGTTTTCCTACTGTGAAGACAAGCTGCCAAACTTCGTCAATAGACGAGTCGATTGCTATATGATAGACAAAGAATCCCTTTTTATATTTGGCTAAAAGTTAGTGTACGACATGTTCATAGATAAGTATTCAAGCATGACTTACTAAAGCTTAAAAATAAGTGTGAAGTACAATTGTTAAAATCAAACGATTCGTGGTTCAATTATTCCACTGTGCACAGATGCATGGCGTCTGGACTCGTGGTCGCGGGTTAAGAACATTTTGAACCCGCAACCACTTGTCCAGACCCCAAGCGTATGTGGCACTGTGGGTGTCGATTTCTTTCATGTTCGATTAGCGAAGTTGTTAGCACGTTCGCTTCTCACCAATGCAACCCGGGTTCGAATCTCGAACTGGGAAGCATGCGAGATGGTACGTTGGTCGCCAGATCGGACAGGTGCGTTTTCTCCGTGTACTCATGTTTCCTCCCACACGGATGACTACAAATACGCTGTCATCAGAGCCAACGAGAGTGATTAATACAAGTTGTTACAGCTTGATTCGCAATCGTTGTAAAATAAATAACATTTATAAGAATTCTTTCATGTGAGGAAGCTATCCAGCTAACTTACGTAAGGTCAGTGGTTCTACCTGGGTATTTCTCCACCAATAAAAGCTGGTGAGTCGCCATCCGACCTAGGATGTTGGTTCGACCGTAAGCTCCCAACTAACAAACAACACACTAATGGGCTATCGTCAATTGCCCGGCTTGTCGTCACCCATCAGTACCGGTTTGTCGTCACCCATCAGTAATTTGTTTGAGAATTATGTCACCGCTGACAATAGCAAGTATTTTGCACATGCTAGAACTTCGAAACAGAAAACTGAGAAAAAAACAAACAGATATAGTTTCACACTATAATTAGAAAATATGTAAATGTTGTTGTTTTCATTAATCTTGTGTGTGTTTTACGTTTATTTATTGTCGCTACCGGTTACCCATAGATTTATTCTTTATTTCAGTCTCATCGTTGTACAATACATAAAATATACACAACAAAGTATCGTGGCAAAGTACAACACCATTCATTATAAAAGAATTATAAGAGACTAATGTAATCACAGATAATCAAACTATCACAGTCTATCGACATATTATTATATTTACATATTAAAACCGAGGAACAGTCGCTAATTGAAAATTAAATACTTATTAAAACAAGAAATTTTGAAATACTGAAATGGAAAAAAGCACTAATGCGCAATTAAGAAATGTTTTAAAAAATCAGTTATCAACCTCGATCAGATCGCGGTTGAACTAATTAGCAGCTGTTTCTCGGAATGGATAAGAGACACACAATCAATAAATCAAATGGATACATTATTTACATAAATAAAAGGATCGTCATGAATATAAAAACAGGTTTTGGCAACAATTCTAATCAGAGGTATAGTAGTAAAAATAATTCTAAGCTGGTCGGATACAGGTTTGTTCCGAAAGTCATTTTCATATAATGAGGCTTACTCTAAGAGAACAGCTCTCAAATCGTCATACAGTGAACATTATAATAATACATGACTTTCGTCTTCTAATACATTACAGAAAGGGCACTTACGTTCACCACGTGGTAAATTCTCATACCTTCCGGTTTCTATACGTAATGGAGCAACTCCACATCTAAATTTACATAATGCTGATCTGTGACGTGTGGGTAAAATCATTTTGCAATATACTTCTGTTTGAAATTTAAATTTACAGTAGGTTCTAAGCTTATTGCGACCAGGTCCAGAAACACCGACCACACTGTTAATAGAGGTGGACCAGTCAGTAACATATTTCTCCATTACCGCATTTTCCACACTATCTACTAAATTGTTCTTATGTATAGGTATAGATAGGTTACAGTAATCCATCAAAGTAATGTCTGCAAACTGTCTCTTGACATAATAAAACTAGTTTTTATAACTTGTAGATTTAGCATTCGCTCATAGTGCAACTCGCTTATTTAATCCCATATGAGCGACGCCTTCTGAAGAAAT
This sequence comes from Archivesica marissinica, assembly GCA_014843695.1. NCBI lineage: Eukaryota > Metazoa > Mollusca > Bivalvia > Venerida > Vesicomyidae > Archivesica > Archivesica marissinica. The sequence continues at coordinate 45,919,950 of CM026404.1, read as the reverse complement.
TAGTCATTTTAAATTTTTGGAGGATAGTGCAATGATACAGACAGAGACCCATTGCAGTTTTCTCTGGTTCTTTTACGTGCACGGTGTACAGCACCGACACGAGGCCTCAGTTTAACGTCCCATCTGAATTAATTGAATTAGAGTCAGACCTGGGATCCCTGGATTACCAGTCCAGCGTGTTACAACTAGACTACAGATCCGTTTCATTAATCGCATTCACGTGTACACTAAAAACCCTTATGCAGAGGTAAGTTAAACCCTTAAGCAGAGGTAAGTTGGTTGTTGGTTTGTAATGGGTGAAACATTGATTAGACTCGCATAACATCATTTAAAACTACTATTTCACTCACATGTGAATTCAACATGGCGTCAAAAACAGACATGTGTTTGATCCACCAATCAAATTGCATGTAACAGAAATGTATGTTCAGGCATTTTCACATAACAAATGTTGAAGTCACATGTGAGTGAACTTGATGTTTTACTTTAAAAGATGTTATGCACTTAATCAAGCGCATTAAATGCAAGAATGATTACTTTGCAATATTAATATTATACATGTATATATATACAGTTTGTGTATTATTATTATTGTTATATAAATATATGAAAATTAGTACTGTATATTAAACATACTCCCCACCCCCGGACATGATTTTAAATCTGGTACATTATGAAATGATTAAAAATCCCCGCCTGAATGTGTTGGGGTATTTATTTATATAGCCAGAGCAGGTAAAATGTTCCATCAACTTCAATAAATATGTCATATTGTTTCAGCTGTATTGTTCATCGCACTGTATCTCATTTCTTCATCAATCACATCTCCATCTGGACCTTCCTTGTTCGCTCGCCGTACAGTGTTACTGAACCTGTCTTCCCTGTTATCAGTGAACACCACAAATACAGTCGTTATTAGTATCACTAATGTAGCCGACACTTGCATTGCATATAATATAGTTACAGGTCCATAGTTGTGATAATAGAACCCCCTCAATCCATATATACAACAAGTCTCCAATTCCTGTCGAGATCACAATCAATGTCAGAACGAGGCCGCCAACTTCAACGTGCGTGTTCGTACGAAATTCCAGCTGGTAAGAGAGGCGCTATCAAACATCCAATGACTGCGACAAATACCCAGATAATTGCTATGTTATTGACAGTGAATTATTGAGACATGTTATAGCCAAGAGATTCAAAACTACGTCAACCAACAGTAGATTTCGTATATGTATAAAGTGTGCAAACACAGCCCCAATGGTGAAAAATCCCCAGTAAGTTGTGTCTAGATAAGATGCCTCATTTCTAGGAAAATGAAGTTCATCAACTGAATATGTTCTGATGAAATTTCCAAACAGCTCCTCCAACTAAATTCAGAAAATATAGTGATAGTATAATGAACAAAGAGGTCGAATGTTAGCGACCCTCCAGCATACGTAGCAGGGTTTTTCCGATATCAGATGACTGTTTTTTACCATCAAAAGAGACGTATTCATCCATATTCTTCCTTGTACAGCATGTTATAAACAGATATATGAACAACCATTGCCGAAATTAAACCAATTATGACATAAGCTAAATGAACGCGCGATTCCTCAACAATGACGTAGGCGTTGTGAATATCACTGCTCGAATGTGTACTTGTATTAGTTGTAGTGAAATCTAGAACGGCTAGGAATGGGTTTGCAATCAACGGTGCAGCAACAGCTCCTATACCAAATCCCATGTGCAGAGCATGCATCGGCGATGGCGCTTCCTCTTGCCACATCTCCAAGAGAATTCTTTGCCCAGCTAAAATAATAACTAAAAACAATACATGTTCCGAGTAGCTTACATTGCAAAAACAGTTCTATATCCCAACTGAACAGAGGTATGGACGACAATAACGGTATTGAATAGAGGTGTAGACGCCAATAACGACCATGATTTATCACTGGACATATGCATGGGACGACAATAACGGCAATGTTTTATTTCAACTTGACAGATGTATGGACGCCAATAATGGCACTGGACAGATGTATGGACGCCAATAATGGCACTGGACAGATGTATGGACGCCAATAACGGCACTTGATAGATGTATGGACGCCAATAATGGCAATCGTTTATCCCAAATGAACAAAGGTATGGACGCCAATGGTTTCTCAACTGGACGCCAATAACGGAACTACACATAGGTATGGACGCCAATAACGGAACTGCACATAGGTATGGACGCCAATAACGGAACTACACATAGGTATGGACGCCAATAACGGAACTACACATATGTATGGACGCCAATAACGGTACTACACATAGGTATGGACGCCAATAACGGTACTACACATATGTATGGACGCCAATAACGGAACTACACATATGTATGGACGCCAATAACGGAACTACACATATGTATGGACGCCAATAACGGAACTGCACATAGGTATGGACGCCAATAACGGAACTACACATAGGTATGGACGCCAATAACGGAACTACACATATGTATGGACGCCAATAACGGTACTACACATAGGTATGGACGCCAATAACGGTACTACACATATGTATGGACGCCAATAACGGAACTACACATATGTATGGACGCCAATAACGGTACTACACATATGTATGGACGCCAATACCGGAACTACACATAGGTATGGACGCCAATAACGGAACTACACATATGTATGGACGCCAATAACGGTACTACTCATAGGTATGGACGCCTATAACGGCACTGGATAGAGGTATGGACGCCTATAACGACAATGGTTTATCCAAACTGAACAAAGGTATGCCAGTTTGAGGATATGCACAAGGAAGAGAAAACACCGTGTTTAGATGGTTCAGAGGTTTGAAATGCGGTGGTAGCCTGGGGCAACATGCAGAGACTACTCTTTGAATGATCTTACTATGGATCAGATTGACCAAGTATATACATGTATATTTTTTCAAAATTAGCAAATGGGAAGAATGTGAAAAACAGACATTAAAGTTTGCTCATACACATAGTGCTGAAATTAATGTACATGTATTCATATCTGACATTTTAAAGCGACATTATATAGCGCAAAAAAATACATGTTTGCAACGTTTGATGATGAATATATAGTTTTCCATTTCATCTGGAATACCAAATGTTCAAGTACATTGCCTGTTTTGCAGATATGAATGTAACCTACAAGGGTTCAAAACATCCTGGGAGGGTTCAAAACATCCTGGGAGATGGAGGCTTTCGTTTTTGTGTAGAACATATGATTGAATGGCGACATTTTGGAAATTTGTGATGAACGGAAGTGTGTGTACAAGATGCCATAAGTGATTCACAAGAACAAAAGTATCGCGTTGATTGTAAATCTAACTTAATGTCTGTGAAATGTATCAAGTCCTCTACAATGCCGGCAAGTAGTTCATATACAGACATTGACCCAGCCCTCCGAGTACATTTATAACTCCTGTACGACCAATACCCGCTCCTAGTCTTGAGCAGGCTCGATTTCCACAGGTCGATTGTCGAGAGCGCCAGCTTCAAGAAATGTCCGATTCCCTGGTGGAAGTGGTTCGTTCAACTTTATCGGAGGTTCCCAAAATACTTGCCGCGCTCCAAGCAGTGATGGCAATTATTATTAATAACCATGTTTACATTTGAAACTTGTTCTGTTACAAGGAGTGTTCCGAAAAGTGGTTCTTTTTATGAGGTTGCCTGAATGTTACAAGGAGTGTTCCGAAAAGTGGTTCTTTTTATGAGGTTGCCTGAATGTTAAGATAAAACAATGTAGGAAAAGTGGTTCTTTTAATGAGGTTGCCTGAATGTTAAGATGAAACAAAGTAGGAAAAGTGGTACTTTTAATGAGGTTGCCTGAATGTTAAGATGAAACAAAGTAGGAAAAGTGGTTCTTTTAATGAGGTTGCCTGAATGTTAAGATAAAACAAAGTAGGAAAGCGGAAAAATGTTACTGAAAATGCTGGTCTTGTTTGTGCAATGATGGTACTAATAACATTCAAACCTCTTCTGTTTACAGTGTTTTGAGAACATCCCCGGAATAGATCGAACTACGTGTACATTTACATTATCGTGTATATTTATTTACATTCACGTGGTCTATTATGAAGGTTTGGAGATGAAGCACGGATAAGCTTTGTGTTATTCAAATGGCTGTAAATCGTCCAAGAATCCTCCAACTGGAACGAGATTGCAATATGCATAACTAGACATAATACTTGCTGTCAAGTTTGGTGAAAATTCAACAATGGATTTTGGAGTTATAGCTTTGTGCTACAGTGAAACCCCTCTAAACCGAACGGGAAGAGAAGTTCGGTTTGGAGGGGTTTTCGGATGAGGGGGCGGAGATAAAGTTTTGAACAAATGTCTGTATGAATACAGGAATAACAAGAAATGACACTAAAATTACTTTTAATAATAAAAATATATATGTATTCCATATTTGATCAATAATTATGAAATATAATTATCAATGTTATGCGTTAAATAATGATAGTCTGCCTTTTGTGAAATCCCATTCACATCTAATTAGATCGTACATGTATTAAAACTAATTACTCAAACATGAAAAGAGATTAATAAACCTGCAATTGCAAAGGACATAATTAAATAGTGTCCAGTCGTAATCCATTTGAAAACAACGTAATTAAAACAAATTTTCAGCATCATTGGTTTTTATCACGCCTTTATGTTCTCACAACACCACGTCAGATGTAAACAATACGGATAAAACACCAATATGCCGACTGATTAATTGACTTGTGAAAACACGGAAGGTGTTATGTTTCAGGTGAGACAAAGGTTGTTTCGGATCCGGATTTTACGCCGCTGGCTGTTCGGTTTTCAGGGGTAATTTGCAATAGAAATGTGCACAAATGGTCCCGAAAACTTGTCCGGTATTCGGAAAAGAGAGGTTCCGGTTTAGAGGTTTTTTTACAATGAACAAAGAAGGAAAAATATCGGGACCGCGAAAATTGTCCGGTTTGGAGGGAATTCCGATTTAGAGGGGTTCCGGTTTTGAGGGGTTTCAACAATAACAATGGCTGTAAATCCACTTAAATAATTCATCCAACGGAACATGGTTACAATTACAACTAGACGTAATACTGATGCTTCCTGCCAAGTTTGGTGAAAATCCAAGAAGAGGGTTTGGAGATAAAATGCGGACAAGGTAAACAGGACAGAGATACCCAAAATTGTATATTAAGTGGCTATTCCTTTGAATCCTTCCTCTACATCCACATACCCCTAGTCCACTAGACAGTAAACCTATTGTTATTCATAGCCACGCAAGTCCATATGGGTGCGGACAGATGCAAACACAATATACATTGTCTCCCCCATCAGGGGAGACAGACTCGAGGGTTAACAACCTGGTAATGGAGGCCCAAAACGAGGAAACAAGTTAGAGGAAAGAATGTCACAATCTAGATGCAATCATGTTTGTCAATGGACACAACACGGTTCACTTCCTTTATTTAATCATTTTCTCCTGTAACAAACATATGAACCGATTTCTGTGAATGGACCATCTGACTGGCACGTTCTGTACCAACAACCTCGGCCAACCGCTGTGCATCAAACTTAGCATAGATCACTGTGCATGTTTGGTTGTCAGTACTTGTCTTACTGCGTGCATCCTGCAGCATGTTGCACATCTCACTGTACAGGTTTGCATACTGTGGTAGTCCGTAAAACACAATGTGACGAATGCCACGTAATCGTACCCTACAATGAACAAGAATAAACTCAACAATCTCGATTAATGTGCACATGTTCAACAGGCTGTATTTCTTGTTTATGCAGGTACCTAAAAACTGGCGATTTTTGCAAGAAAACAAGAGTGGTAGGGATAACAGTTCAACATACAACTATGTGCTGCAGGATAAATACAATGATAGTTCAACATACAACTATATGCTGCAGGATAAATACAACGATAGTTCAACATACAACTATATGCTGCAGGATAAATACAATGATAGTTCAACATACAACTATGTGCTGCAGGATGAATACAACGATAGTTCAATATACAACTATGTGCTGCAGGATAAATACAATGATAGTTCAACATACAACTATGTGATGCAGGATGAATACAACGATAGTTCAACATACAACTATGTGCTGCAGGATAAATACAACGATAGTTCAACATACAACTATATGATGCAGGATAAATACAACGATAGTTCAACATACAACTATGTGCTGCAGGATAAATACAACGATAGTTCAACATACAACTATATGCTGCAGGATAAATACAACGATAGTTCAACATACAACTATATGCTGCAGGATGAATACAACGATAGTTCAACATACAACTATGTGATGCAGGATAAATACAATGATAGTTCAACATACAACTATGTGATGCAGTGATGCAGTGGTGGGTAAATACATAGTTGAGAGATAAAAGTTCAAACTGAATCTATTAAAATACAAGACCTAGCAGGAAAATGCATTGGGTTCGATGCAACAATATGCATGGATGTGATTGTGTGAACAACAAGCTAGAGTCCCAGACACCAATAGATACCTCAATGGTCACATGAAATTCACACTAAATAGAATTCATTTATATGTAATGGGTGCAACAAGAGACAGCAGTCAGTTACTGCCCCTGAATACTCCCTAATGGTATATAGGTCCTCTTAACTGGTTTCCTCTGTCTTTATCATTGCTTACTTTGCACAACATGCTATCAATTTTCAGCCGCTTTCTCATCATATGATTATTATATTACTATACCTCGACAGATATCATACAGTATAAACAATGGATACTTATCTGTAAAGATTCCGTATCAATTATTTAAGATGATTTTGATAAAATCACAATTATCATTGCCTCCTAGCCTGGGCTCCAGTCTATCAATTTTTCACTTTTTAACTTCTGGCAAAATGATACGATCAGAAACTCAATACGGCCCAATTAATAGTCTCGGTGTTAAAATATATTTATTTGACTGACCACGGAAAATATATCGACGGCTGTTCCCAGACTAATTGCCTCCCACCAGCAATTGCTTTTACATCCGGTGTAATAGAAGGGAAAATATATCGACGGCTGTTCCCAGACTAATTGCCTCCCACCAGCAATTGCTTTTACATCCGGTGTAATAGAAGGGAAAATATATCGACGGCTGTTCCCAGACTAATTGCCTCCCACCAGCAATTGCTTTTACATCCGGTGTAATAGAAGGTAATGTTGTTGATCATTACCTTTTATAGAAGTGGAACCGTTCTGTATAAAGCATGTACGGAACTTTCCTGTGATAGAACAAATTCCTTGCTGTGTTTACTGTCTTGTCTTTGGAATACCTAGAACAGAAGAGAATGCAATATCTGAAAACATTTTATCATAATAATTATATTCACCTAATTAGCACACTCGCAATAGCAAACAGTTTTCTAACATTATGTAAACTAGAATCAGACTTATTTGCCCCCATATGTGCAAGCCAATCACACAAAATTTACTATAAAATATACAACATGCTGCCACTATTGACTAAATATTTGTTTCTGCTGTGTTTATACCCTCATGTTGTACATATGTACATGAGAGAAAATAAAAGCTCATGTCTGTCTGTCTGAGAAAAAGGAAAACAGGGCAATGAGCATACTGTTTGATTGCCTGTGAGCATACTGTTTGATCGCCTGTGAGCATACTGTTTGATTGCCTGTGAGCATACTGTTTGATTGCCTGTGAGCATACTGTTTGATTGCCTGTGAGCATACTGTTTGATTGCCTGTGAGCATACTGTTTGATCGCCTGTGAGCATACTGTTTGATCGCCTGTGAGCATACTGTTTGATTGCCTGGGAGCATACTGTTTGATTGCCTGTGAGCATACTGTTTGATTGCCTGTGAGCATACTGTTTGATTGCCTGTGAGCATACTGTTTGATTGCCTGGGAGCATACTGTTTGATTGCCTGGGAGCATACTGTTTGATGGCCTGTGAGCATACTGTTTGATTGCCTGGGAGTATACTGTTTGATTGCCTGGGAGCATACTGTTTGATTGCCTGGGAGCATACTGTTTGATTGCCTGTGAGCATACTGTTTGATTGCATGTGAGCATACTGTTTGATTGCCTGGGAGCATACTGTTTGATTGCCTGTGAGCATACTGTTTGATTGCCTGTGAGCATACTGTTTGATTGCCTGTGAGCATACTGTTTGATTGCCTGTGAGCATACTGTTTGGTTGCCTGGGAGTATACTGTTTGATTGCCTGTGAGCATACTGTTTGATCGCCTGTGAGCATACTGTTTGATTGCCTGTGAGCATACTGTTTGATCGCCTGTGAGCATACTGTTTGATTGCCTGGGAGTATACTGTTTGATCGCCTGTGAGCATACTGTTTGATTGCCTGTGAGCATACTGTTTGATTGCCTGTGAGCATACTGTTTGATCGCCTGTGAGCATACTGTTTGATTGCCTGGGAGTATACTGTTTGATCGCCTGTGAGCATACTGTTTGATCACCTGTGAGCATACTGTTTGATTGCCTGTGAGCATACTGTTTGATCGCCTGTGAGCATACTGTTTGATGGCCTGTGAGCATACTGTTTGATTGCCTGTGAGCATACTGTTTGATGGCCTGTGAGCATACTGTTTGATCGCCTGGGAGCATACTGTTTGATCGCCTGGGAGCATACTGTTTGATTGCCTGGGAGCATACTGTTTGATCACCTGGGAGCATACTGTTTGATCGCCTGTGAGCATACTGTTTGATCGCCTGTGAGCATACTGTTTGATCGCCTGTGAGCATACTGTTTAATCGCCTGTGAGCATACTGTTTGATCGCCTGTGAGCATACTGTTTGATCACCTGGGAGCATACTGTTTGATCGCCTGGGAGTATACTGTTTGATGGCCTGTGAGCATACTGTTTGATCGCCTGTGAGCATACTGTTTGATTGCCTGTGAGCATACTGTTTGATCACCTGTGTGCATACTGTTTGATTGCCTGTGAGCATACTGTTTGATCACCTGTGTGCATACTGTTTGATCACCTGTGAGCATGCTGTTTGATCACCTGTGAGCATGCTGTTTGATCACCTGTGAGCATGCTGTTTGATCACCTGTGAGCATGCTGTTTGATCACCTGTGAGCATGCTGTTTGATCACCTGTGAGCATGCTGTTTGATCACCTGTGAGCATGCTGTTTGATCGCCTGGGAGTATACTGTTTGATCGCCTGTGAGCATACTGTTTGATCACCTGTGAGCATGCTGTTTGATCACCTGTGAGCATGCTGTTTGATCACCTGTGAGCATGCTGTTTGATCACCTGTGAGCATGCTGTTTGATCACCTGTGAGCATGCTGTTTGATCACCTGGGAGCATGCTGTTTGATCACCTGTGAGCATGCTGTTTGATCACCTGTGAGCATGCTGTTTGATCACCTGGGAGCATGCTGTTTGATCACCTGTGAGCATGCTGTTTGATCACCTGGGAGCATACTGTTTGATCACCGGTTATTGTGAGTAATTTGACATTCCATTTGACAGCCACACTCGCTTCTTACCAATGCAACATGGATTCGATACACGGTCTGGAAAGTATGCGAGATGTCACCGTAATAGCCGAAATCGGACAGATGGGTTTTCTCCGGGTATTAACACCCTGTAATACTAACTTATCTGAACATGAAATACCCTGTAATACTAACTTATCTGAACATGAAATACCCTGTAATACTAACTTATCTGAACATGAAATACCCTGTAATACTAACTTATCTGAACATGAAATACCCTGTAATACTAACTTATCTGAACATGAAATACCCTGTAATACTAACTTATCTGAACATGAAATACCCTGTAATACTAACTTATCTGAACATGAAATACCCTGTAATACTAACTTATCTGAACATGAAATACCCTGTAATACTAACTTATCTGAACATGAAATACCCTGTAATACTAACTTATCTGAACATGAAATACCCTGTAATACTAACTTATCTGAACATGAAACACCCTGTAATACTAACTTATCGGAACATGTTTTGGCATCACCATACATTATTCTGAACAACTTACTCGCTTATCTGAACAAAGTTGATTTCTTCCCTCCGAAAGTGGTTTCTTAGTCGAACAAAGTCAAAGTATGACGGTATAAACACCAATGTCTGAGACATATCGGCAGGAGAATGGCGCGGCAAAATCTGAAAACATACATAAATACAAGTAGTGCAGTGGGAAAACAAACTTACTGGACATGCATAACTTGAGAACATAATCGAATGTTAACCGTGGTATCAAACTTAAATGTTATTGGTGAAAAAACAAATTTATACAGAATGTAATTTCCTATACGGTATAGCATTTTCCAAATCTTTGTAACAGAATCCGAGTATTTCAACATATAAACAAGCGTCGTATGTGACGTTTGTTGACATAACAATAATGTAAATAGGGTAAATTGATGTACCAGTGACTGCTTGCGGTGATGACAAGCTGTTTTATAAATGTTTCAAGAATGCCTCAATATTTTATGTTTTGCGTAATGACGGGAGTAACCTGCACACATCAGAATTAAAACATGTGCGGATGTGGATAATTTATGACCGTAAAATACGCTGAAATGCAGTTTATCTGTAGTATTCTATTGTATTAGATTTATTACCTAATTACATCCAGTGAAATATATACATATTGGAATGCAGATATTTACGCTGGCTCATATTTTGGCGAAGTGTCATTTTGCTAAAATCTCGAACACTTCCATGTCGCGAACATAACCATTTATACAGTAACTGACAGTTATATGAAATCCTACATTCACCTTTGAGAGTTTGTAGACCGCAAGAACACTGTTTATTGATTGACAGTTATATGAAATCCTACATTCACCTTTGAGAGTTTGTAGACCGCAAGACCACTGTTTATTGATTGACAGTTATATGAAATCCTACATTCACCTTTGAGAGTTTGTAGACCGCAAGAACACTGTTTATTGATTGACAGCTAGTGTTCAAATTATTTCGACATTCATATAGTATATATAGTAGCAATGTATACAATTTATACTTCAAATATCTATATTTGTTTTGCGATATAATGTCGCTTTAGAGTATATTCAATAATATCAACAAGTTTCAAATGGCAATCACCTGTGATGTAGCTAATTTACATACATTACACGAGTAAATATTCAAACATACAAGTTAACTACATGTATATAATTGCTGTTTATATCATAAGACAGTGGTGCAGTGATGTTCTCGAATATCTCTCAAAGATCAATGTTCTGCTCCAGACAGATTGTACATATCATATATGTTTGGTACTAATGTAGATCAATGTTCTGCTCCAGACAGATTGTACATATATGTTTGGTACTAATGTAGATCAATGTTCTGCTCCAGACAGATTGTACATATCATATATGTTTGGTACTAATGTAGATCAATGTTCTGCTCCAGACAGATTGTACATATATGTTTGTACTAATGTAGATCAATGTTCTGCTCCAGACAGATTGTACATATATGTTTGTACTAATGTAGATCAATGTTCTGCTCCAGACAGATTGTACATATATGTTTGTACTAATGTAGATCAATGTTCTGCTCCAGACAGATTGTACATATATGTTTGGTACTAATGTAGATCAATGTTCTGCTCCAGACAGATTGTACATATATGTTTGTACTAATGTAGATCAATGTTCTGCTCCAGACAGATTGTACATATATGTTTGTACTAATGTAGATCAATGTTCTGCTCCAGACAGATTGTACATATATGTTTGGTACTAATGTAGATCAATGTTCTGCTCCAGACAGATTGTACATATATGTTTGGTACTAATGTAGATCAATGTTCTGCTCCAGACAGATTGTACATATATGTTTGGTACTAATGTAGATCAATGTTCTGCTCCAGACAGATTGTACATATATGTTTGTACTAATGTAGATTAGTGTTCTGCTCCAGACAGATTGTACATATATGTTTGTACTAATGTAGATCAATGTTCTGCTCCAGACAGATTGTACATATATGTTTGTACTAATGTAGATTAGTGTTCTGCTCCAGACAGTTATGTTATATGTTATATTTCGGGTTTTACGCTGCATCAGCGCCATTTTGGGCTATATCGCCGACGGGCAGTTTACCTAACAACACCTTTCCTGGGCATGCTCCAGTACTCCAGTACTTGGGTGCACCAACCTCCGTAAGAAACTGCCAACTTTTCTGCTCCAGACAGATTGTACATATATGTTAGGTACTAATATAGATATATTGCAAATATCACACATATATCTACAAAGGTCAAGGAAACCATAACAAACTTGTCTGCAATGAAACTATGATTCATTTTTCTTAAGTTCAATTGTATGACCTGTTATGGCACGTGACATCTATCAAAAGTTTTAATAGGTTTATCACTTGAGCACTTTAATAAACTATTAAACTGAACATTTCAGGCCAATATGTATGTGTCTTGGAATATTGCCTGGATAAGCAGGCATTGATATGCAGCTATTGATATGCAGGCATTGATATGCAGGCATTGATATGCAGCTATTGATATGCAGGCAGTGATATGCAGGCAGTGATATGCAGGCATTGATATGCAGGCAGTGATATGCAGGCAGTGATATGCAGGCAGTGATATGCATGCAGTTATATGCAGGCATTGATATGCAGGCAGTGATATGCAGGCAGTGATATGCAGGCAGTGATATGCAGGCAGTGATATGCAGGCAGTGATAAGCAGGCAGTGATATGCAGGCAGTGATATGCAGGCAGTGATATGCATGCAGTTATATGCAGGCAGTGATATGCAGGCAGTGATATGCAGGCAGTGATATGCAGGCAGTTACATGCAGGCATTTATCGCTATAGTAACATGATTGCACAAACCTTTTTGATGAAATATTCAAATCTGTCATCAGGAACCTTGCTGTATGATGTACTATCGAGCCTATGGAACACCTAAAATATTACAACCCACTGTAAACATCAACTGGGTGTCTGATTAGCGCAGTGGTTAGCATGCACGCTTCTCAGGAATGCAACACAGGTTCGATCCTCAGACTGGGTATGTGAGATGGTACGGTGGTCGCCAGATTGGACAGGTGGGTTTTCTCTGGTTTTCATCCCACATGAATGACCACATATACGTTTTCTTCCGCGCCAACAAGAGTGATTAATATAAGTTGTTAAAGCTTGTTTCGCAATCATTGAAAAATAAATTATACATGTACTTTAACCCATTCAACCCCAAGTAACTGACATGGACTGGTGCATGATATTTTTAGACCAATAAATGAATAAGAAAATTACCTTTGGACCAGTTCATTGATAAAAATGGGTAATTTTATCTAAAAATAGTAATAATTATTACTGGCAAAAAGTGCAGATCCTGATGAGACGGCTCGTCACGAGCCGGCTCATCTGGATCTACACTTTTCATAAGCCTATTTAGAGGCCTGTGGGGTTGAAAGGGTTAAACATCAACTTCGATACAAGTCATCAATAATACAAATGAAATAATTGTGTTACATTTCAATTCAAATTATATTTAATTAATTTCAATACCGTTAAGTGACTTTTCCAGGTAATTGTGCAGCAATCTGACATATAGTTTCTACCTGGGGTAATTGTGCAGCATTCTGACATAAGTTCCTAACTGGGGTAATTGTGCAGCAATCTGACATATAGTTCCTACCTGAGGTAATTGTGCAGCAATCTGACATATAGTTCCTACGTGGGGTAATTGTGCAGCAATCTGACATATAGTTCCTACCTGGGGTAATTGTGCAGCAATCTGACATATAGTTCCTACCTGAGGTAATTGTGCAGCAATCTGACATATAGTTCCTACCTGAGGTAATTGTGCAGCAATCTGACATATTGTTCCTACCTGGGGTAATTGTGCAGCAATCTGACATATAGTTCCTACGTGGGGTAATTGTGCAGCAATCTAACATATAGTTCCTACCTGGGGTAATTGTGCAGCAATCTGACATATAGTTCCTACCTGAGGTAATTGTGCAGCAATCTGACATATAGTTCCTACCTGAGGTAATTGTGCAGCAATCTGACATATTGTTCCTACCTGGGGTAATTGTGCAGCAATCTGACATATAGTTCCTACGTGGGGTAATTGTGCAGCAATCTAACATATAGTTCCTACCTGGGGTAATTGTGCAGCAATCTGACATATAGTTCCTACCTGAGGTAATTGTGCAGCAATCTGACATATAGTTCCTACCTGAGGTAATTGTGCAGCAATCTGACATATTGTTCCTACCTGGGGTAATTGTGCAGCATTCTGACATAAGTTCCTAACTGGGGTAATTGTACAGCAATCTGACATATAGTTCCTACCTGAGGTAATTGTGCAGCAATCTGACATATAGTTCCTACCTGGGGTAATTGTGCAGCAATCTGACATATAGTTCCTACCTGAGGTAATTGTGCAGCATTCTGACATAAGTTCCTAACTGGGGTAATTGTGCAGCAATCTGACATATAGTTCCTACCTGAGGTAATTGTGCAGCAATCTGACATATAGTTCCTACCTGGGGTAATTGTGCAGCAATCTGACATATAGTTCCTACCTGGGGTAATTGTGCAGCAATCTGACATATAGTTCCTACCTGGGGTAATTGTGCAGCAATCTGACATATAGTTCCTACCTGAGGTAATTGTGCAGCAATCTGACATATAGTTCCTACCTGAGGTAATTGTGCAGCAATCTGACAAATAGTTCCTTGACATTGTTTCCTTATGAATTCATTCTTTCCAGCAAAATCTTTACCAAAATCAAAGAAACTAAATGAAATATTGGAAATAATGAATTGCATTTGCTTGAAACAATACCTACTTTAAGAATTAAACAGCTTGCAGGGTGTATCAACAGTTAACATGAATAATTCATTAGCTGGTTAAATTAGTGAGCCAATCAAAATCATTCAACATATCGCTGAATCTCAAACAATATGGTGGAGGTTCAGTGAGATGTTTTGCAGTCAATGTTGGATTATGTGTATTACTGCAATAATAATGGTTTCGAAGATTATGCTAATTAAATGTTATCCAATTAACATGGTAAATTCATTATTCTTCAGCTTAACAGCCGTGGCATTACATATTCGTTGCACGAGACCAGATTTGAAAAGTTGCCATTTTTACTTTTCCAAGACAGAATGGAACCGAGTCGCGAAATTTGACAGCTTTCGCCAAATGTTGCACGCTGATCGTAGTAACAGTCAGGCACGCGAAATTACTCTGTAAATGTTGTACAGATTTCAATACACCGTGGGAGAGGCTAATTCAACATTGCTTCTAATGAGGGATATTTCGATACCATATTAGATATACTTAGCATGAGATGACTCAAGGTGGTTGGTGATAAGACATTATACAAGTATTAATAGAAGGATACTGTGGCAATGTTTATTGAACAATGCAGAAATCTCAGGTACTGGTACCGAACTGTAAATGAGGCTCTGACGATAGTACTTGGACCTGAAGTAGAAAATTACCAAATAGGAAGGAAACATTACATTGCTCAACACTCTCATTTCCTAACATCTAACATTTCCTAAGATTTCCTAAGATTTCCTAACATCTAACATTTCCTAACATCTAACAAGGTGATATAGCAACCGGTTAGTAGTCAGGGTTCATCCTAGGTGGGAATGTTAGCCAAGGTGATATAGCAACCGTTAGTAGTCAGGGTTCATCCTAGGTGGGAATGTTAGCCAAGGTGATATAGCAACCGTTAGTAGTCAGGGTTCATCCTAGGTGGGAATGTTAGCCAAGGTGATATAGCAACCGTTAGTAGTCAGGGTTCATCCTAGGTGGGAATGTTAGCCAAGGTGATATAGCAACCGTTAGTAGTCAGGGTTCATCCTAGGTGGGAATGTTAGCCAAGGTGATATAGCAACCGTTAGTAGTCAGGGTTCATCCTAGGTGGGAATGTTAGCCAAGGTGATATAGCAACCGTTAGTAGTCAGGGTTCATCCTAGGTGGGAATGTTAGCCAAGGTGATATAGCAACCGTTAGTAGTCAGGGTTCATCCTAGGTGGGAATGTTAGCCAAGGTGATATAGCAACCGTTAGTAGTCAGGGTTCATCCTAGGTGGGAATGTTAGCCAAGGTGATATAGCAACCGTTAGTAGTCAGGGTTCATCCTAGGTGGGAATGTTAGCCAAGGTGATATAGCAACCGTTAGTAGTCAGGGTTCATCCTATGTCAGAATGTTTGGGAGAAATGAGAATGCGCGCGATTGCATCCTTAAATGGTGTTATTTAATAAATACCAACAAAACAGGGTTAAAATACACAGTATGGACCCATCATTAAATACAACATTTGAATACGAGTACTTTACAATGGCCAGTGTCTCTTACTGGACAAAATTGAATGAAAATTGTAATTATAATTTTTGCACTGAGAAGTGGGGCCCCCTGGGGAGGGGGCGAAATCAGGGTCCCTAGGGCGACTACTTCGCCCAATTTGCCGTTTAGAATGAGCTCTGGTAGTGCAGGAAGACCCCACATTATGACCATTCAATACAACATGTGAATAGAAGGAGTGATTTACAATGGCCAAGTATGTAGTAGCCAAGCCAATGTTCATAATAAAGGCCAGAATCTCATGTAATATCTATGTAAGTGGGTTAGATATGGCGACTACTTATCCACTGCATGATAGCTAAATGCCTGTCGTTTGTATGGAGATATAATAGTATATTAGCCTAAATATCTATGAAGGAAACCATTAAGAGGATATTTGTTTGTTTCAGTGAATGATCAAATTACATTTCACCGAATGCACATTGAAAGTGATAATAATAGCTTTCTATATGACATAAGTGAAATATTGTTCGATCGTTCACTTATACAAACTTTCTTTTTATTTTAGGCTGAAAAAGTGTTTTTATGATAGAAAACGATTCAACCGTGCGCTAGAACGTTGTGTATAGACGACCATAAATGACGTCACTGGCAGCTTGAAGTATAACAGCGTTGGCATTGACTACATTTCAACATACAGCAGCTAGGTACCACACGAGGTACAAGCAACCAATGGAATAACACATTTTATTTCTATATTTCATTGGAAAGAATAAAATAAAAGCATTTATTGAAATCTGTCATAAAGGCATTAACGACATGCATAAATGTTGTACAGAATCAACATGAACTCACCATCCATTTAGGGTCCACATTCTGACCCTAGAGAAGTCTACACCATGTGCTTCCTGTGGCTGTAGATGTAAATGCTGTATTATGTGCTGTAAATAGAACACAGAAAATAAAACATATCCATACTTCAATCAGTCATCTTGTGATTTATTACACTTATCTCAAGAGGAATAAATGTTGGTCAATAAATCTCTAGGGACAAGCAATACTGTTGGTTGCCACATACACTGCATACCAACGTGTTGTTGCCACATACACTGCATACCAACGTGTTGTTGCCACATACACGGCATACCAACATGTTGTTGCCACATACACTGCATACCAATGTGTTGTTGCCACATACACTGCATACCAACGTGTTGTTGCCACATACACTGCATACCAACGTGTTGTTGCCACATACACTGCATACCAACGTGTTGTTGCCACATACACTGCATACCAACGTGTTGTTGCAAACATCGTGCATCACCGTGAGTGTGTGCAACGAGACAATTGTTGTCACTGCTACATTGTGCCTACATTGCAGAGGACCAGCCACCGCTACATTGTGCCGACCTTGCAGAGGACCAGCCACCGCGATCATCACTGCTACATTGTGCCGACCTTGCAGAGGACCAGCCACCACTACATTGTACCAACCTTGCAGCCACCGCTACATTGTACCAACCTTGCAGAGGACCAGCCACCGCTACATTGTGCCAACCTTGCAGCCACCGCTACATTGTACCAACCTTGCAGAGGACCAGCCACCGCTACATTGTGCCAACCTTGCAGCCACCGCTACATTGTGCCAACCTTGCAGAGGACCAGCCACCACTACATTGTGCCTACCTTGCAGCCACCGCTACATTGTACCAACCTTGCAGCCACCGCTACATTGTACCAACCTTTCCGCCACCACTACATTGTGCCAACCTTGCAGAGGACCAGCCACCGCTACATTGTGCCTACCTTGCAGAGGACCAGCCACCACGAAAAACATTGCTACATTGTGCCAACCTTGCAGAGGACCAGCCACCGCTACATTGTGCCAACCTTGCAGAGGACCAGCCACTGCTACATTGTGCCAACCTTGCAGCCACCGCTACATTGTGCCAACCTTGCAGAGGACCAGCCACCGCTACATTGTGCCAACTTTGCAGAGGACCAGCCACTGCTACATTGTGCCAACCTTGCAGCCACCACTACATTGTGCCAACCTTGCAGCCACCGCTACATTGTGCCAACCTTTCCGCCACCACTACATTGTACCAACCTTGCAGCCACCGCTACATTGTACCAACCTTTCCGCCACCACTACATTGTGCCAACCTTGCAGCCACCGCTACATTGTGCCTACCTTGCAGCCACCACTACATTGTACCAACCTTGCAGCCACCGCTACATTGTATCAACCTTTCCGCCACCACTACATTGTGCCAACCTTGCAGAGGACCAGCCACCGCTACATTGTGCCTACCTTGCAGAGGACCAGCCACCACGAAAAACATTGCTACATTGTGCCAACCTTGCAGAGGACCAGCCACCGCTACATTGTGCCAACCTTGCAGCCACCGCTACATTGTGCCAACCTTGCAGAGGACCAGCCACCACTACATTGTGCCAACCTTGCAGAGGACCAGCCACCGCTACATTGTGCCAACCTTGCAGAGGACCAGCCACCACTATATTGTGCCAACCTTGCAGAGGACCAGCCACCGCTACATTGTGCCAACCTTGCAGAGGACCAGCCACCACTACATTGTGCCAACCTTGCAGAGGACCAGCCACCACTACATTGTGCCAACCTTGCAGAGGACCAGCCACCACTACATTGTGCCAACCTTGCAGAGGACCAGCCACCACGATCATCACTGCTACATTGTGCCAACCTTGCAGAGGACCAGCCACCGCGATCATCACTGCTACATTGTGCCAACCTTGCAGAGGACCAGCCACCGCTACATTGTGTCTACCTTGCAGAGGACCAGCAACTGCTACATTGTTCCAACTTTGCAGAGGACCAGCCACTGCTACATTGTGCCAACCTTGCAGCCACCGCTACATTGTACCAACCTTGCAGAGGACCAGCCACCGCTACATTGTGCCAACCTTGCAGCCACCGCTACATTGTGCCAACCTTGCAGAGGACCAGCCACCGCTACATTGTGCCTACCTTGCAGAGGACCAGCCACCACGAAAAACACTGCTACATTGTTCCAACCTTGCAGAGGACCAGCCACAGCTACATTGTACCAACCTTGCAGAGGACCAGCCACCACGATCATCACCGCTACATTGTGCCAACCTTGCAGAGGACCAGCCACCACTACATTGTGCCAACCTTGCAGAGGACCAGCCACCACGATCATCACCGCTACATTGTGCCAACCTTGCAGAGGACCAGCCACCACCATATTGTGCCAACCTTGCAGAGGACCAGCCACCGCGATCAGCACTTGCAATGATCACCCACGCATCTCCCGCAATATCACTGGGCACAGCGGTGACACAGCCCAATGGCTCCCCGAGTTATTTTTCTTATGAACATGTACACGTATATTAATATTTTATTGAGAAAAAATATCATAAGTCTCAAATAGAAATAAGTTGCAAACAAATTCATTAGAATTCATTACAATATAAGTTTATAACAGTTCATTACAATATAAGTTTATAACAGTTCATTACAATATAAGTTTATAACAGTTCATTACAATATAGGTTTATAACAGATATTTGTTGTCTTATATATTATAATCAGGCTTGCAGTAAATCCAGCTGTTCACAAAAAATATAAAAACAGTCGCATTTTGGAAGATTGCCGAATATACTTTTGAGAATTATGTGATCATTTTCCAAAAAAAAAGCCATTAAGATCATACATGTGTGCCAAATTTGCACATTTATGGAAGTAATAATAATTTCATAATCTGAGAAACAGCATTCCGTGAAATGACTAGTGTCAATAATATGAACAATCCATCAGTGCATTGTGACATGGATTACCAAAACAAAATAATTGATCAATCGTGGTCGTTTGTTTGAAGTGCCGACAGTAAGCTGTGAATACAATTTAGTTTTTTGTATCACAGGGGGACATGACGGTGCTTTCATAGTATGATTGGGGAAACAAGTAACAACAATTTTAAAAGCATTAAAAAGATACGGAACCACTGAACATTGGATTTGTAACTAGTCGTTAATATTCTATTATTTTTTCGGAACAAACACAATACCCCTTAAAACAACGAATGACATTCATAGAGAATAAATAACACCAATATATAAAAAACAACTGGATATCGTAAAAAGTCATGCATAAATAATAGCTATTATAAAGGTATATTATCACCACAATTCCCGGAGGACATATTTTATGGCAATCTTTCCAAATAAATTGCCGCATTGTCAACGCGATGCAGCCAAGATGTCAGCATGATGATAGCATTGACGGGGAGTTGATGTCACCGCGATGCAGCCAAGATGTCAGCATGATGATAGCATTGACGGGGAGTTGATGTCACCGCGATGCAGCCAAGATGTCAGCATGATGATAGCATTGACGGGGAGTTGATGTCACCGCGATGGATGCCTATTACAGCATATCTTCACCCCGCGACAGTGGGGTAAATGCAAAATGATAAGTGGTCTACAAAGCTAAGGTCAAATAGAAATTGTCAAGTTTATCTGTTGGCGAATTTCACCAAACATTGTTGAAACAACAGACGGCCTTGGTAACCATGTTCTGAAACAACGCACAACCTCAGTACCAAAGATCTGAAACAACAGACGACCTCGGTAACAAAGATCTGAAACAACAGATGGCCTCGGTAACAAAGATCTGAAACAATGGACAACCTCAGTACCAAACATCTGAAACAACAGACGGCCTCGATAACAAAGATCTGAAACAACAGACGGCCTTGGTAACCACGTTCTGAAACAACGGACAACCTCAGTACCAAAGATCTGAAACAACAGACGACCTTGGTAACAAAGATCTGAAACAACAGACGACCTCGGTAACAAAGATCTGAAACAACAGATGGCCTCGGTAACAAAGATCTGAAACAACAGACGGCCTCGGTAACCATGTTCTGAAACAACGGACAACCTCAGTACCAAAGATCTGAAACAACAGACAACCTCGGTAACAAAGATCTGAAACAACAGACGACCTCGGTAACAAAGATCTGAAACAACAGATGGCCTCGGTAACAAAGATCTGAAACAACAGACGGCCTCGGTAACAAAGATCTGAAACAACAGACGGCCTCGGTACCAAAGATCTGAAACAACAGACGGCCTCAATAACAAAGATCTGAAACAACAGACGGCCTCAGTAACAAAAATCTGAAACAACAGACTGCCTCATTAACAAAGATCTGAAACAACAGACGGCCTCGGTAACAAAGATCTGAAACAACAGACGGCCTCGATAACAAAGATCTGAAACAACAGACGGCCTCAGTAACAAAAATCTGAAACAACAGACTGCCTCATTAACAAAGATCTGAAACAACAGACGGCCTCGGTAACAAAGATCTGAAACAACAGACTGCCTCAGTACCAAAGATCTGAAACAACAGACGGCCTCGGTAACAAAGATCTGAAACAACAGACGGCCTCGGTAACAAAGATCTGAAACAACAGACGGCCACGGTAACAAAGACGGCCTTGATGACTAGGGAAACACTGGAAACCTTGGTAACCATGATCTGAATACAACTTTCAATCAAAACAACAATGAATTGACATTTATTTCATTGAAAAGTGTGTTTAATGCTTTCTTTTGATGGATAGGAATAAATACATAAATAAATGTTTATGACGACTACCTACCAAGATATGATCCCAGTTTTGCATCATGAGAATGTCTGCTTGGTCAATAATCAACACTTCAATAGAGTTGAGGAAATCATAGTCTCTCTCCTTGTCTCTGAAATCATTATCAGATTAATCCCACATAGGTTAATGTCAGATCAGGTATCGTAAGTCAATGCCAGGCCTAGCAACCAAAGTCAATGTCAGATCGGGTATCCTAAGTCAATGCCAGGCCTAGCAACCAAAGTTATGCACAATGTAGCGGTGTCTGGTCCTCTGCAAGGTTGGCACAATGTAGCGGTGGCTGCAACCAAAGTCAATGTCAGATCGATTCTGCATAAGACAATATCAGATCAGGTGACATAAGACAATATCAGATCAGGCCAAACAATAAAATGTCAGATCTGGCAGCATATAAGTCAATGTCAGATCAATCAATATATTAAAGTCAATGTCGATGATTTATTACACATGAAAGTCAATGTCAGATAAGACAGAGAGTAAGTCAATGACTGATTGAACATGGTCAGACAGAGAAAGTCAATGTCAGATCAGACAGAGAAAGTCAATGTCAGATCAGACAGAGAAAGTCAATATCAGATCAGACAGAGAAAGTCAATATCAGATCAGACAGAGAAAGTCAATGTCAGGTCAGACAAAGAAAGTCAATGTCAGGTCAGACAGAGAAAGTCAATATCAGATCAGACAGAGAAAGTCAATGTCAGATCAGACAGAGAAAGTTAATGTCAGGTCAGACAGAGAAAGTCAATATCAGGTCAGACAGAGTACATCAGTATCAGATCAGACAGAGTACATCAGTATCAGAACAGACAGAATACATCAGTATCAGATCAGACAGAGTACATCAGTATCAGAACAGACAGAGTACATCAGAATCAGATCAGACAGAGTACATCAGTATCAGATCAGACAGAGTACATCAGTATCAGAACAGACAGAGTACATCAGTATCAGAACAGACAGAGTACATCAGTATCAGATCAGACAGAGTACATCAGTATCAGAACAGACAGAATATATCAGTATCTATCAGATCAGACAGAGTACATCAGTATCAGGTCAAACAGAGTACATCAGTATCAGAACAGACAGAATATATCAGTATCTATCAGATCAGACAGAGTACATCAGTATCAGAACAGACAGAGTACATCAGTATCAGAACAGACAGAGTACATCAGTATCAGATCAGACAGAGTACATCAGTATCAGAACAGACAGAGTACATCAGTATCAGAACAGACAGAGTACATCAGTATCAGAACATACAGAGTACATCAGTATCAGATCAGACAGAGTACATCAGTATCAGATCAGACAGAGTACATCAGTATCAGAACAGACAGAGTACATCAGTATCAGAACAGATAAGTAACTGTTGAAATAATTTAACAAATGTCATTGGCAGGTAAATCAAACATAAGTCAATGTAAGATCAGACAGCTGTAAACAGACGGATCTGTAGTCCAGTGGTAACACGCTGGACTGGTAATCCAGGGATCGCAGGTTCGATCCCCCATCTTACCCTAATAAAATTAACAGTCTTTCAGTTGGGACTTTAAACCAAGGTCTCGTGTACACCGTGCATGTAAAAGAACCAGAGGATACCGTGGAATGGGTCTGTATCATTGCACTATCTTCCAAAAATCTAAAATGACTAATCTCTTCAGGAAGCGTCACTCATATGGGCAACCGGTAGCGACGATAAATAAACGTAAAACACACAAAAAAGACAGCTGTAAGGGTTGTAATTCTTCCAAAATTCATCAAACTTGGTCAGTACAAAATGGAAACTTCATATTGATGCTCACTACCAAATTTCATCAAAATGCAACTAATGGTTTGTGAGTAGTAGTGATGACTAGAATGGTGACAGAATGATGAAGTCAAAAGCAATCTCTCCCCTATCACTAGTGGTGAATGGGTGGGGGGAGAAGATAGAATTAATTAGTTACAAATTATTCTCGGATATCAATTTAGTACATTTACTAGGTTATAATAATCAATATTTCTACCAGTATTCTCTGCTTCATGACTATAAAGTCAAACCTGTGTTAGTGGGCATCTCCATTAAGCAGCCAACTTGTATTAAGCAGCCAGTTTTCAGATTCCCAATAGGTTGCTTTAGTATACATTTACCCTCCATTAAGCAGCCACCTGTGCTAAGCAGCCACTTTCTGTAATTCCCTTGACTTGCTGTTTAAGACAGGTTTGACTTAATGCTATGACCGATATTAATTTAAAACAAACTCTGCCTTAAACAAAGCTGTTTTGGTTATTTTATTCAACTCTCAAAGTCATTTTTAATATTAACCCCAAAATCTTAGCCCTACTCACCCTTCTGATCCAATTAATGTTCTCAGACCGAGCGGGGAAGCCAAGATAATGTCAGCCGAGTAGAACTTTGTGTACAACTTGAGAGTTTTCTTGGCAACACCAATACCAATACGGAAATGGTCATCAATGCTGCCAGTAAATGTAGCCTCAAAATCCTCTGTGAAATTTAAAAATAAGGAAGATGTCAACATTATATGAGAAATGCCCAGGACAACTGCTAAAATACCTTGTACATTTTGCCGCAGCATCCTGGTGGGAGGGGGGGGCAAATTTAACCAACAGGAATTAAAACTAGGCCATGACAAACAGTCCTACAAGCTAGAACAGTGTCAGCCTCATACTGAATGAGTTAGACAAGATTGTGTCTACAGACAGACACAGTTTAATCCGGTATACAGTCTCTTCCAATGTTGTTGGGCCGGTTTTGAAGACAAAAATTTCAACATTTGGCTTATGACCACTAATTGTGATTCTAATCTTGAATATTACAACCAGGCATTTAATTTGTGTAAAATCAACCTCTTGAGTGACGTTTAATGTGAGGGCAGGAACCACTAACAAGAGATAATTATATTGAGGTCTTCAGTAAATTACAAACTTAATCCATTCATGAGTTGCACATGAGTTGTACATCCGTTCATGAGTTGACATCCATTCATGAGTTGCACATCCGTTCATGTGTTGCACATCCGTTCATGAGTTGCACATCCATTCATGAGTTGCACATCTGTTCATGAGTTGCACTTCCATTCATGTGTTGCACATCAGTTCATGAGTTGCACATCCGTTCATGTGTTGCACATCCGTTCATGTGTTGCACATCAGTTCATGAGTTGCACATCAGTTCATGTGTTGCACATCCGTTCATGTGTTGCACATCCGTTCATGAGTTGCACATCCGTTCATGAGTTGCACATCCGTTCATGAGTTGCACATCAGTTCATGTGTTGCACATCCGTTCATGTGTTGCACATCAGTTCATGTGTTGCACATCCGTTCATGAGTTGCACATCAGTTCATGTGTTGCACATCTGTTCATGTGTTGCACATCAGTTCCTGAGTTGCCAGGGGCCACGCTGTCAGTCGCCACAAGAGCCAAATGGCGATTTTGCGATAGAAATGGCTCCTAAAATTTCAATTTGGCGATTTTCAGAAAATTGCACCAAAAATCGGCATAAATAACGTTTGTGCCATATTTTAACCTTTCATACTCGACTGGTTTTATTTACCATTGACGACGGCGCGTTCCAGTTAAAGAAAAATCAATACACAGTCTGTGTTCATTGTATCTTTGATTGGTTACAATTTTTTTCCTCTGGTATACGCTATCGTTTGGCGAAACAATCGATTCACAGTCAAAACAGCTGTGTACATGTGCTGGAGGCATATTCCCATCATAAATTGCAATCAAAACAAAATAAACATGTAAATTAGCGGTATATGATCACACATTTACAGTTTTGTATAATGGGAATGATTTGATAATTGAGGTCCTTTATGAAAACGGCAGTACTTGATCGGTGAAATGATGACATTGTTTGAAGATTATACGGATGACCGAATAACTTGTGTACATAATTAGGTAATAATTATTGGCGTTGTTTTTCACAAATAAGATCAAAAGTAGTAGTTGTGAAAAATATGATTTTCGTGTCCTCAACTATAAAAAGTGAATGAAACTTGTCCAAATCGCCGATAAATAAACGTAAAAAAAAAAAATCCAAATCATCACGTGTCAAAATGGCTACTTTCGGTTTTAAACGTCCGAAATGGAACTTGGTGAATGAAACCTAGACAGCCTGATGAAAATATTCATTGACGGCGCAGACAAGTTCAACTTCAAATCGGCATTTGTAATGTGGTCCAAGAAGAACAGACGCATTTTGAACTGAATGTTGTGCAATTTGTTAGACATAGTGGATACTTGTACATGTATTTTTAAATTATTATGACCAAGAAAATAATTAAAGTTGTAAAAGTTCATTGGATTGTCTTCAAAAATGATTAGTATGCATGTCTTTTTGAGCTTAAAGTTAATTTGAAATGGAATCCTGTGTTGGCTTCCATTATTAATCACTGTCACAGGGCTACATTGTAAAATAAACTTTTAGCCTTAACAGGTATGCATTCTTTCATTCTAATTTCTATATTAATACTTCTTCCAGAAAAAAACGGGCTAGAATCTCACCATTTACAAATAAAAATACCAAAAAAATCAAACCAGGGAGGGGACGACACCGCTCCCGCACACACCCCATCTTTCAAACAGATAAGTGGCCCCAACTTTTTTCTGCCCAGTGTGGGCCCTGGTTGCACATCAGTTCATGTGTTGCACATCCGTTCATGAGTTGCACATCCGTTCATGTGTTACACATCAGTTCATGTGTTGCACATCCGTTCATGTGTTGCACATCAGTTCATGTGTTGCACATCCGTTCATGAGTTGCACATCAGTTCATGTGTTGCACATCAGTACATGTGTTGCACATCAGTTCATGAGTTGCACATCAGTTCATGAGTTGCACATCCGTTCATGTGTTGCACATCCGTTCATGAGTTGCACATCCGTTCATGTGTTGCACATCAGTTCATGTGTTGCACATCAGTTCATGTGTTGCACATCAGTTCATGTGTTGCACACATCAGTTCATGTGTTGCACATCAGTTCATGTGTTGCACATCAGTTCATGTGTTGCACATCAGTTCATGTGTTGCACATCCGTTCATGAGTTGCACATCAGTTCATGAGTTGCACATCAGTTCATGTGTTGCACATCAGTTCATGTGTTGCACATCAGTGTGACGGTGAAGGAAGATTTGTTTGTTTATGGGGTTTATCGTCGCACAAACATGTTAGGACATACGGTGACTCTTGAAGGAAGAATGGAAATAGCAGTTACTTATGACACATTGCCTCAATGGGGTGAAATCTCGAGGAAAGTATCAAATTAAGCCCTCAAAACAAATCGTAGCACCATTTTATATGTATAGTACCTCAAGAAGTTACCTGGGAATTGCACTTACAACACATTATTTCATTCAGATCAAATTGCTAGATGGGTTGCAGTATGACTCTACAACACTATATGTTTCTTGACTCTCCAACACTATATGTTTCTCAACTCTCCAACACTATATGTTTCTCAACTCTCCAACACTATATGTTTCTTGACTCTCCAACACTATATGTTTCTTGACTCTACAACACTATATGTTTCTTGACTCTCCAACACTATATGTTTCTTGACTCTCCAACACTATATGTTTCTTGACTCTCCAACACTATATGTTTCTCAACTCTCCAACACTATATGTTTCTCAACTCTCCAACACTATATGTGGTACGAAGAGTGGTGTAGGTTTTATTGAGCAATGATGTCATAAATGTACATTCAGTTATTAGTTGTTTGTGCATCCACACAGTACTTGCCTGGTTTATACCCTTTCTTTGGTTCCTCCTCTGCCGACAGGCCATATTCTTGATGAAACCTGTTCTTGTTCGCCACAAATCCCTTAAAAATAATCGACTTTTAATGACTGAGAAGTTATTAACATGTAGGCCTAAACAAACAAGTTAAACTACTGAATAGATTTCATATCTAGTTACCCCATATGGAGAACTTCATTCTGCAATGACATTCAATACAAACTTATTTAAAGAGTTACTTTAAATGGGTGTTTCACACCTACTGCTGTGCATGTTAAAATGTAAACATTTATAGAACACATGTTCTGGCCTCATTGACAGATTACTTGACAACATCTATAGAACACATGTTCTGGCCTCATTGACAGATTACTTGACAACATCTATAGAACACATGTTCGGGCCTCATTGACAGATTACTTGACAACATCTATAGAACACATGTTCTGGCCTCATTGACAGATTACTTGACAACATCTATAGAACACATGTTCTGGCCTCATTGACAGATTACTTGACAACATCTATAGAACACATGTTCTGGCCTCATTGACAGATTACTTGACAACATCTATAGAACACATGTTCGGGCCTCATTGACAGATTACTTGACAACATCTATAGAACACATGTTCTGGCCTCATTGACATATTACTTGACAACATCTATAGAACACATGTTCTGGCCTCATTGACAGATTACTTGACAACATCTATAGAACACATGTTCGGGCCTCATTGACAGATTACTTGACAACATCTATAGAACACATGTTCTGGCCTCATTGACAGATTACTTGACAACATCTATAGAACACATGTTCTGGCCTCATTGACAGATTACTTGACAACATCTATAGAACACATGTTCTGGCCTAATTGACAGATTACTTGACAACATTTACTAAGAACCTCATTCTCCAAATAGAAAAAGTGCCGAGATATGTATAAACAATGACAATCTTGACAATATGTTTTAGAATTACAGCACAATATTTGAGCTATATTTGTTCAATCTCTGCATGTATGCCAGTAGAGATATCAATCTAAATAGTTGACTACCATCCCCATCGTCATCATGGGCACTGTGATGACATTGGCGACAGGTTTACTACAACATTCATTCAGGTCTATTTTAACGTGACCTCGTTTTCTCCGTAGACAAACATTGAAGGCGTAGCTATACAAGCAAAGGGATTGGTCAATGAAATTAATGTTGCTACGATTCGCCTCAATTCTCCTGTGAACGATTATTGCCATACAATATAACACAACGATCAGAGAAAGGGGTACAAGGCAAATACGAACAATGATCATTTAGTCGCTCACTTACAGCAACTTCAAGCAGACCTTTATATATGCGAACAGAAGACAATGCTCACTGCATACATCAGCTAGTTTCATATGCATGACTCACTTGATCAGGAGGCAGACATCCTATCCACCAGTATTAGTCATATAACGCACAGATTTGCTACAGCTTTTGTACTTAATTTCTGTCTAAACAAGACATGGAACATAGACCCAGGTTTAGTATTTTGAACAGAGCCTCCATCCATGGCCGAGTGGCTATGGCCATTGACTTCAAATCACGTGTTTGTTCGAATCCCACTGGATCTTGAAGTCTTTCAAGTGAGGACGCTATCCAGCTGGCTTGCAGTAGGTCGGTGGTTCTTCCCAGGTACCCGTCAGTGCCTGGAATACTGCTCGGAGGGGCACCCAGGGTCTTCCTCCACCAATAATTGCTGGAGAGTGGCCATATGACCTAAGCTATTGCTGCGACTTTAAACCACAAACACAAACAATATTTTGATCTTAACAACACAGTTTAAGACTGAATAGTGATTGTATTATACAGACACTAACCCACACAATGTGTATATCATAACTACAAGCATATTGTATATTAGAAATACTATACTGTAATCTCTGCTTTCATCTCTAATACAGTGAAACCATACGAAACCCAACGGCAACCAGATCAGAGGTAACATTTAGTTTAGAGGGGTTACCATAGTGGGCGAGACTTATCTAGCAGCTCAACTTTGTCAACAGGAGACTGAGATATGTTGATATTTATAAAAATACCAGATAATTGCTTATTTAATAAGTTTTGAGCTTGGATTATCAAATCAAGTGGTTGTTACGGTAACAGAAGCAAATTGCAGTTGAAATATACACAGATATATCAGTAAATGTGGTCAGTAACCGAAAAAGATGGATTCCGGTTTACAAATGTTTCTTTACAATGAACTACGAGAAGGGGAAACAATTGGGACCATGTAAATCGTTCGGGTCGGGGAGTGGGTGGGGCATGGGAGGAAGGGAGAAGGTGGCATTTCAAGTTTAGAGGGGTTTCACTGTATATACGATAGTAGTATTTACAAAATGGAATAATTGTGAATTTACTTGATCTGTAGGGTTGAGGAGCTGTATAAACATGTCCACTACCCT
The DNA here is from genome assembly GCA_014843695.1 of Archivesica marissinica. Classification (NCBI taxonomy): domain Eukaryota; kingdom Metazoa; phylum Mollusca; class Bivalvia; order Venerida; family Vesicomyidae; genus Archivesica; species Archivesica marissinica. The sequence continues at coordinate 45,889,711 of CM026404.1, read as the reverse complement.
CTTAGCGGACTCTCGGAATGGCAGTAGCATCAGCACTTTAGGTCTGGTCAATCCCTGGTCCCTGAACTCCCTGAGAGACACACGTAATTACACATAATCACATGACTTTACTTGTATTCAGTGTAATACAGCCATCACATATTTTCTTGTATGTCCACACGTGTAATACAAGGATTCTGATTGGTCGCCGCATGACATCTTGCTTTGGACACATTTGTCATATAGTTAACAACTTTACCTTCATGCTTTCTTTGTTGAAAATGTTAAATATGCACTTTATATGTTATGATTCGGGTTTTACGCCTGCATCAGCACCATTTTGGGCTATATCGCCGGCGGGCAGTTTACCTAACAACACCTTTCCTGGGCAGGCTCCAGCGGTTAACCAGTACTTGGGTGCACCAACCTCCGTAAGAAACTGCCAACTTTTTCATATAAATGAGACACGGCCTGAGCAGGGCTCGAACCCGTGATAAATATGCACTAGCGGTAACAGTATAGTGATTAAAAGTATTTAATTGATTATTTGTGTGGCGTTGTTTGTTTGATTAGTCCCCTATTTACTACAGCATACAGATGCACCATACTGATTTCACTGAGATGTAATAAGGCTCAAAGTATACAGGCAAACAGAAAAGTTCTTTCAAATTCATGGTTACTATGGTAATGTGATAAACAAGGATCATACACTCGTGATTTCATACCATATTTTATGAAACTAGTTTTGGAATTTGCTATTAAGTGAGCTTTTGGCGTGCTTAATAGCAAAATTCCAAAACTCTGCATATTTTGGTATGAAATCACCACTCATGTAAGATCATATATGTATATATATGTCACATACTGCAAATCATTGTTCGTGGATGGGCTAATCCACGAAATAAAATGCTCCTTGGAAAGTTGAAATTTCCATCTCCGATAATATAAAATATATAAGATAAAATAACGTGTGTCCTGGCCATAGGACATAACGTGTGTCCTGGTCATAGCACATAATGTGTGTCCTGGTCATAGGACATAACGTGTGTCCTGGTCATAGGACATAACATGTGTCCTGGTCATAGCACATAATGTGTGTCCTGGTCATAGGACATAACGTGTGTCCTGGCCATAGGACATAACGTGTGTCCTGGTCATAGCACATAATGTGTGTCCTGGCCATAGGACATAACGTGTGTCCTGGCCATAGGACATAACGTGTGTCCTGGTCATAGCACATAATGTGTGTCCTGGCCATAGGACATAACGTGTGTCCTGGCCATAGGACATAACGTGTGTCCTGGTCATAGGACATAACGTGTGTCCTGGTCATAGGACATAACGTGTGTCCTGGCCATAGGACATAACATGTGTCCTGGCCATAGGACATAACGTGTGTCCTGGCCATAGGACATAACGTGTGTCCTGGCCATAGGACATAACGTGTGTCCTGGTCATAGGACATAACGTGTGTCCTGGTCATAACACCAACACAACCCCAAAAAACCCAAAAAACGTGTGTCCTGGCCATAGGACATAAATGTGTCCTGGCCATAGGACTACGTGTGTGTCCTGGCCAAGGACATAACGTGTGTCCTGGCCATAGGACATAACGTGTGTCCTGGCCATAGGACATAACGTGTGTCCTGGTCATAGCACATAATGTGTGTCCTGGCCATAGGACATAACATGTGTCCTGGCCATAGGACATAACGTGTGTCCTGGTCATAGGACATAACGTGTGTCCTGGCCATAGGACATAACGTGTGTCCTGGTCATAGGACATAACGTGTGTCCTGGCCATAGGACATAACGTGTGTCCTGGCCATAGGACATAACGTGTGTCCTGGTCATAGGACATAACGTGTGTCCTGGTCATAGGACATAACGTGTCCTGGCCATAGGACATAACGTGTGTCCTGGCCATAGGACATAACGTGTGTCCTGGCCATAGGACATAACGTGTCCTGGCCATAGGACATAACGTGTGTCCTGGTCATAGGACATAACGTGTCCTGGCCATAGGACATAACGTGTGTCCTGGCCATAGGACATAACGTGTGTCCTGGTCATAGGACATAACGTGTGTCCTGGTCATAGGACATAACGTGTGTCCTGGCCATAGGACATAACATGTGTCCTGGCCATAGGACATAACGTGTGTCCTGGCCATAGGACATAACGTGTGTCCGGGCCATAGGACATAACATGTGTCCTGGTCATAGGACATAACGTGTGTCCTGGTCATAGGACATAACGTGTGTCCTGGCCATAGGACATAACGTGTGTCCTGGTCATAGGACATAACGTGTGTCCTGGCCATAGGACATAACGTGTGTCCTGGCCATAGGAGGGAGAGAAGAACTATGCATCAGTATGTACTGGTGTGGGACAAGGATTTTCCACCCTTGTGGTCAGAATTTCTCATCTGTAACTCTGCAGATCCTCGTTTCTGACGACTTATTCTGACAACTCGGGTGGAATATCCTTGTGTATACGAAGGACACTCTTATTTCGTCTCGCTCACATGACTACAGATTTATATGCATGTCAGGGTTCATACCCTTCACTGAGAAGCAAAATTAAGTACTTTTTAAAGACTATTATCGGCAACATCCCTGATATCGGCCGTCACATGTTTTCGGCCTTTGTTTATTCATGTGATTTTTGTTTACATCCGGAATGTGAATGACGTTATTGTTAGCAAAAAAGGTGCATTGGTACTTATGAGGTTCACATATTAGTTATCAAAGAGCAAATTGTGCATAAAGTAGATAAATTGTCACATTTTATTTGAAACTATGCAAATGTTGATGTTTTCATTAATCCCATTTATGTGTCGCCTAAAAATCCCGTAAACAGAGGTAATTATACAGAGATGTGTTTCTTTTTGTAAAATGATAAATTACATCGTCTGCTCAGGAAGGTCACATGATAGTTATGCGACAATGTCATAATGCGCATTTTACAGGTTAATTCAAATATAGTGTTTCTCTTGCAGCTTTTTAACATTTTTTTCTTCAAAAATACTATTGTCCAAGATATTTACTATTTATGCTAATTCAGTTTCATCCATTGTTTTCAAATCCAACCTGGCGTCTCTATTCACCAAGTGCACTGACAAATGCATATCAGGTTGTTAGAGACATGGGTTTGCCAATAAAATCGGCAGCAAGACAGTATGATGTGCCACTCTCCACATTAAATGACATTTCTCGCCTCATATTGAAGAATAAACATAATTTGTTGTGTGTTAAATTCCTCCGTTTCGAGTAACAATTATTACTATGCCCAATGTTAATTAGCTTTTTGGAACTTAATTGTAATCAACATTTCTGTTACATGAATTTTCAAGGTCGGACGATAATAGGTACCTTTTTCGACGCCATGTTGAAATCACAAGCGAGTGAATGTGTATTTTATTTTGAACATTTGTTATGCAATCTCAGTTCAGACAATTGCATTAAATGCAGAAATGATCATTTTACTTAGTAATATTATTCCACTTGCCGTAAAAGAGACTGACTAGAAGACATTTACCGAAAAGCCTTAGACGGCCGATTACCGGTACGCCAATGGTAATGACTAATTCGGGATAATTTAAGGACCGTCTACCGCATTGTGCTTTTCCACAATTTGTAATATTGAGCAATATAAATACCGGTACATTCCAGCAGCTGCAAATTGATAGATATCGTTATCTAAATATAGTTGTAGAATTATTTCTTTATACGAGGAAATATAACCAAGTTGTTTGGCAGTCATACAAATCTCAAATTTAATGAGTTTTGAAGACTAAATGGAAAATGTGGCTATTTTTAAAGACATTTTGAGTACTTAATTTGGGATTTTTAAATTTAATGACTTTTAAGGATTTTTTAGGGCCCGTACGAAACCAGGCATGTAAATTATTGTTCCCCTGCTAAACAATACTGAACACAACACAGAACACCGCATTTCTAAAGAGACAGATAACCGACACTTACTCATCAATGTTTATATCCGATTTCTGCTTGATCTTCGTATTGTGGGAAATCACTCGTTTTCGAGTTCTGAAAAAGAACAAGAGCTGACAAATTGAAAGGCTCGAGAATTTGAGATGAATGTCGTTATAGTAGTACTAAATGGTGATGGTACCGACATTGTTGGCAAGGTCTGTGTGTGGCATCAACACCCATGCCTATAATGTCCGAGGAAAGAATCCCTCATTTACATAAACTGGCAAGTTGTGCATCTTATGTGGCTCAGTATGTGTTTTAATTTCATTGTGTGTTTATTTGGGATAATTTGGAAAAGTGCATTTAACCCTTTCCCTCATAGAAGCACCTATTGACGCCATTACCAATATGACATACATTGACAATGTAGTAGTTCATAATAAAGGCCAGAATCTCATGTAGTCCGAGTAATATCGATGGGGGTGGGATAGATATGGCGACCACTTATCCACTACATATTAGCTAAATGGCGGTCGTTTGTATGGAGATATAATAGTATATTAACCTAAATCTCTATGAAAGAAAGGGTTAAAGAAAATTGCCATAGATTAACAGAATTTGTATACATGCATTCTCTTTTTATGTTGGTGTCATTTTTACAGTATAATAAAACACAACAATAGTAGATACATGCCCCTAGTTTTGTTTGATCTTATTTTGGTAGTTTATGTAAGGGACAGGATAGGTATTTTGGTAGTTTATGTAATGGACAGGATAGGTATTTTGGTAGTTTATGTAAGGGACAGGATAGGTATTTTGGTAGTTTATGTAAGGGACAGGATAGGTATTTTGGTAGTTTATGTAAGGGACAGGATAGGTATTTTGGTAGTTTATGTAAGGGACAGGATAGGTATTTTGGTAGTTTATGTAAGGGACAGGATAGGGATTTTGGTAGTTTATGTAAGGGACAGGATAGGTATTTTGGTAGTTTATGTAAGGGACAGGATAGGTATTTTGGTAGTTTATGCAGGGTTCCCGCTGTCGGTCGCATTTGTCGCCAAATGCACATAAAAATTAAATCTGGCTCCAAAAATCTTCAGTTGGCGAAAATCCTTGGCGCATGCCATAAATATCGGCAAAATAACTTTGTTCAAAAAACGTAATCGGCTGAAAATCCATGAAAGTGAAGGTCGCGTGTGCGGTCACGCGTGCGATGATGACAAGCGTTTGTTTATTGGAAATCAGCTGTTTGGCACTTGATTGCATGGGGTGTTGAGAAGTTGGTGACATTTTAATTACGGATAATTGGATTAAATGGCCTACAACTGATTAGCACAGATATTTCTGTATACCAGAATGTGATAATGCAGTGTTTTCTCACTGTGCGTTCTTGCGGTTTTGATGCAATGAAATGGCCAGACACGCAATGAGAATCATTGAATGCGTGTTCTGCGACGCAACAATATTTTGACAGCCGATTATATGGACCTTTCTGCAGGGATAAAATGTACAAGATCACCGAGGACGAGACGCTTTTACTTGTTATGTACAATGAAAAGCATTCAGATGATACAGATAAGTAAGTACGTCATATGCCGGGAAATGCCCACTGAAATAGGTTTAGTTTCCAAGCAGAATAATTCTGCTAATCCTGAAACCCCAGAATATGATTCGGCCCAGACAATTTCCAACCATGAAAGTACTGAAACACCTTCAGTTTTGTGATATGACTAATAGTCCCTACAAACGTAAAACTGTATCAAAACGCGAATTTAGAACATAGTGGGTGCAAGAAAATGCATGGATAGTCGTCTTAGTGCACTTACCAATTTCCCAAACTTGATTTTTTATGATTGGTAGGTAATAAGTTACACAGTATTTATTTATTCATAAGTACATGTAGACAACTACAGCAGAAGTACAAGTAATTAACAGTAGTACATGCACACAATATGACAACTTGTTTAACATCAGCACATACCAGATGTCTGATTGAATATGGCACTATAGACTGCTGGCTCCAACATTGGAGCCATTGGCGCAAACTTTTTCTGATTGGCGAATTTGCTGGCGCAAACTAAAATTGACCCAGAGGAAACCCTGTTATGTAAGGGACAGGATAGGTATTTTTAACTTAAAACAGGGCATGCAGCAGAGAACAACTCTGTGATTATTGTCGACTAACACAGCCAACAAAGGACTCTGAGTTATGCCCCTTACATCTATTACATGGATGACACCCACACAGTCATTTATGAGTGAACTGCTAACAGATAAATAACTTGCTACATAGAAAGGAAACACAACTGAGCATTGTACTTGTTTACCGATATGCCAAAATAAGTTCCAGCAGTTTCTGATATACCAGCTTACATCTATTTATAGGATCATTCTGCTAAGATTTATGAAACTCATCTCTTATATTTTGATTACACGTGCATGTGTGAAGCTTCAGTCAAGTGTAGAAGTGTATGAGATACAGGTGCAATACCTCCACCTATTCTAGAAATATGCAAATATAGAGTGGTGGAACCTATGCTCGGCGTATTCCTATGCTCGGCGTATTTTCCATTTTCATCCATATTTAAAATATTTATATAGTTCTAGGCTAATTTCGCCTTTGACAGAGCTGAAGCATGGTTCAATAGCATTCTGTTGAGTGTATCGGTAGGCTGATGCAACTGTCACATGACTGGTCCAGCAAACGGAATATAAACAAACAAATCATTGGGAGAATATTTCCACCGATACGTGTATGAGCAATTCAGCTATATGAATTAAAAAAATCTTACACCTAAACCAAAAAATAGTTTCTATACCATTTCTGATTAAGACAAATAAGTGTTTTTATTCAATGATGTACTATATCAAAATAAGATATTCAACAAGTTATGGTGGATAAATGAAAAATAACAAGTACGCCGTGCATAGGTGCCCTGATGTCTTCAGTTCCCCATATAAACGGGTGCCGACAGATGCCGTTGCGATAGCTGTATTGAGCAGCAAGGTCACATGATGAAGCTAAAACTGTCAACAAGAGTGTTTTGAAAGTTGTTTTCACGACTTAAGAAAATAATAATATACAACAAGTGCAATTATCATTTTATACTGGTCATTATATGTGGGATTTATGCCGAGCATAGGTTCCACCACTCTACAATACCAATACACTGCTATAAACATATTGCAAGACACCACGTTTTCATGTAGGGATGATGTACTTAATGCATGCACTGTTTGTACTAAAAACTTCCTCGGGTATACGATTGATTGTGATAGAATATATAACTTCCTCGGGTATACGATTGCTTGTGATAGAATATATAACTTCCTCGGGTATACGATTGATTGTGATAGAATATATAACTTCCTCGGGTATACGATTGCTTGTGATAGAATATATAACTTCCTCAGGTATACGATTGATTGTGATAGAATATTTAACTTCCTCAGGTATACGATTGATTGTGATAGAATATATAACTTCCTCAGGTATACGATTGCTTGTGATAGAATATATAACTTCCTCGGGTATACGATTGATTGTGATAGAATATTTAACTTCCTCGGGTATACGATTGCTTGTGATAGAATATATAACTTCCTCGGGTATACGATTGATTGTGATAGAATATATAACTTCCTCGGGTATACGATTGATTGTGATAGAATATATAACTTCCTCGGGTATACGATTGATTGTGATAGAATATATAACTTCCTCGGGTATACGATTGATTGTGATAGAATATATAACTTCCTCGGTATACGATTGTTGTGATAGAATATATAACTTCCTCAGGTATACGATTGCTTGTGATAGAATATATAACTTCCTCAGGTATACGATTGATTGTGATAGAATATTTAACTTCCTCAGGTATACGATTGATTGTGATAGAATATATAACTTCCTCAGGTATACGATTGCTTGTGATAGAATATATAACTTCCTCGGGTATACGATTGATTGTGATAGAATATTTAACTTCCTCGGGTATACGATTGCTTGTGATAGAATATATAACTTCCTCGGGTATACGATTGATTGTGATCGAATATATAACTTCCTCGGGTATACGATTGCTTGTGATAGAATATATAACTTCCTCGGGTATACGAATGATTGTGATAGAATATATAACTTCCTCGGGTATACGATTGCTTGTGATAGAATATATAACTTCCTCGGGTATACGAACGATTGTGATAGAATATATAACTTCCTCGGGTATACGAACGATTGTGATAGAATATATAACTTCCTCGGGTATACGAACGATTGTGATAGAATATATAACTTCCTCGGGTATACGATTGATTGTGATAGAATATATAACTTCCTCGAAGATTGCATGAAAAAAAGCGTATTATTGATCAGATATGGACTTTATAAATCTGTTTAAAGCATATTATTGATATAGACTGCATAAACCACTTACTTGAGTACATGATTAAGAGCATGAAGACAATATACGAGTCTGATCTCCTCTCCATTGTCGGTGCTTCTCTCCGGGTAAAATACATCCTGGATATATATCAACAATAGATTGTAACAGAGTTACGGGACATATATCCCTGGCCTGTGCTTTATCACAATAAGTGAATAAGATGATAATTACAGGACATAGCCACAATTTATGTCAGATAGCCGGTTTAAACATCATTCATGATGTAAACAAAGCATAAAATAGAAAAATTGGTTTTGTACGGTATACGTTTGTGCTGACACACAACACGATAGTTATTTATGAGGGAGAAGTACATTACATGATAGTTATATATGAGGGAGAAGTACATTACATGATAGTTATCTATGAGAGAGAAGTACATTACATAATAGTTATATATGAGGGAGAAGTACATTACATGATAGTTATATATGAGGGAGAAGTACATTACATGATAGTTATATATGAGGGAGAAGTACATTACATGATAGTTATTTATGAGGGAGAAGTACATTACATGATAGTTATCTATGAGGGAGAAGTACATTACATAATAGTTATATATGAGGGAGAAGTACATTACATGATAGTTATATATGAGGGAGAAGTACATTACATGATAGTTATATATGAGGGAGAAGTACATTACATGATAGTTATTTATGAGGGAGAAGTACATTAATGATAGTTATTTATGAGGGAGAAGTACATTACATGATAGTATATATGAGGAGAAGTACATTACATGATAGTTATATGAGGAGAAGTACATTACATGATAGTTATTTATGAGGGAGAAGTACATTACATGATAGCTATATATGAGGGAGAAGTACATTACATGATAGTTATATATGAGGGAGAAGTACATTACATAATAGTTATCTATGAGGGAGAAGTACATTACATGATAGTTATATGAGGGAGAAGTACATTACATGATAGTTATATATGAGGGAGAAGTACATTACATGATAGTTATATATGAGGGAGAAGTACATTACATGATAGTTATTTATGAGGGAGAAGTACATTACATGATAGTTATCTATGAGGGAGAAGTACATTACATAATAGTTATCTATGAGGGAGAAGTACATTACATAATAGTTATATATGAGGGAGAAGTACATTACATGATAGTTATATATGAGGGAGAAGTACATTACATGTTAGTTATATATGAGGGAGAAGTACATTACATGATAGTTATTTATGAGGGAGAAGTACATTACATGACAGTTATATATGAGGGAGAAGTACATTACATGAGTTATTTATGAGGGAGAAGTACATTACATGATAGTTATTTATGAGGGAGAAGTACATTACATGATAGCTATATATGAGGGAGAAGTACATTACATGATAGCTATAAATGAGGGAGAAGTACATTACATGATAGCTATATATGAGGGAGAAGTACATTACATGATAGCTATATATGAGGGAGAAGTACATTACATGATAGCTATATATGAGGGAGAAGTACATTACATGATAGCTATATATGAGGGGGAAGTACATTACATGATAGTTATATATGAGGGAGAAGTACATTACATGATAGTTATTTATGAGGGAGAAGTACATTACATGATAGTTATTTATGAGGGAGAAGAAACTGTATGTATATACCTGATTCTAGTTTACAAGGGAGAAAATATTATAATTATCTCATAGTTTTTGTTTGTTAATTTGTTTTGTGGGTTAAACATCGCACCAACAGCTTAGATCATATGGCGACTCTCCAGCTAGTATTAGTGGAGGAAGACCCCGGATGCCCCTCCGAGCAGTATTTCATGCACGCGCGTGCATACGGGTAAAACCACCGACCTACCACAAGCCAGCTCATAGTTGTTTAAGAGAGGGGAAGTATGGACATTAATTACCTGATAGTTGTTTATGAGGGAGAACAGACCACTTTGGAAAGCTGAAAGTCCATCTGAAATACAAAGTTAAAATGCAGAGCTACATATCACACACTTTAACATACAAGTTACAGGACACATGTTAACATACACAGTTACAGGACACATGTTAACATACACAGTTACAGGACACATGTTAACATACACAGTTACAGGACACACATGTTAACATACACAGTTACAGGACACATGTTAACATACACAGTTACAGGACACACATGTTAACATACACAGTTACAGGACACATGTCAACATACACAGTTACAGGACACATGTTAACATACACAGTTACAGGACACACATGTTAACATACACAGTTACAGGACACATGTCAACATACACAGTTACAGGACACATGTCAACATACACAGTTACAGGACACATGTTAACATACACAGTTACAGGACACATGGTAACATACACAGTTACAGGACACATGTCAACATACACAGTTACAGGACACATGTCAACATACACAGTTACAGGACACATGTTAACATACACAGTTACAGGACACACATGTTAACATACACAGTTACAGGACACATGTTAACATACACAGTTACAGGACACATGTCAACATACACAGTTACAGGACACATGTTAATATACACAGTTACAGGACACACATGTTAACATACACAGTTACATGACACATGTTAACATACACAGTTACAGGACACATGTCAACATACACAGTTACAGGACACACATGTTAACATACACAGTTACAGGACACACATGTTAACATACACAGTTACAGGACACATGTCAACATACACAGTTACAGGACACACATGTTAACATACACAGTTACAGGACACATGTCAACATACACAGTTACAGGACACATGTTAACATACACAGTTACAGGACACCTGTTAACATACACAGTTACAGGACACATGTTAACATACACAGTTACAGGACACATGTTAACATACACAGTTACAGGACACATGTTAACATACACAGTTACAGGACACACATGTTAACATACACAGTTACAGGACACATGTTAACATACACAGTTACAGGACACATGTTAACACAGGGCGTTCATTTGACCCGAGCTCCCGGGTTTTGACGCACGAAAATTGATAAAGACGCATGTTTGACTCTTGGTGAAAATGCCCTGAGAGTCAACTTGACCCGGGGCGTTGATCGATCATGCGTCATCAAATATTTTCTCAGCGGAGTAATTATCAAAATATGTCTGTCTACGAGGTCGAAGACCGTAATCGTTCATATATAAAACGCAGTTATTGTCATCAAAAGTCTGCTGCATTTCGTTATGAACACGATCGTGATTTACGAGGGACTCACAATCGGACAAATGGCGTCTAGGCAAACTTTACGTAAAATCTTTATCTCAACCAGCCGATCAGAATATAGTATCAACCACGCATAAAGCGCCTTCATCACTTGCGCCGCCCAGGGTTAGGTTCAAAACGCGTGGTTGATGTCATTATTCAGTTGGGTGGTTGAGAAAAAAGGCTAACCCAAACTTTAGTATCAAAGGGAAATAAATCTTTAATAACGTTTCTCTAATACCTGTACGGCTCGGTATTTTTCCGGTAAAAATTAGTTTTTATCAAAAGACAATTATTATCGATTGTCACAATAAACACCTTTAGTAAGTTTTGCAAACAACCAATTACCGTTTGTGTTGTTTGCCATCATATGTGCTGCTAATCATGAGAACTGAGAAGTTTAAGTAGGTGTTGACATTATGTGTATTGTCAATGTACAATCGGCATAGATAAAACGGTGTTTTTGTAACACGTGTATTGTCAATAATAAGTTGTCTGCTATTTGAGAAGCTTATAGTGGGCCACTGATATAGAAATTATACGCCGGAATCGTTTGATGATGTCGGTGAGTAAAAGTACTTTTGCTATTGTTTGTTACAGATTTCTATGGGGTATTCATTGTGTGCACCACCCATTAATCATTTCATTGTTTCTACATTATTCCTTCATTTTCTGGAGAATATTCCTAAATCATTCTTAGTTATATTTTCAATCAGATCGGAGATAAAAAATTAAAGAGTATCAGTTTTAGAAATTAAATCTTAAATATGGTTCAGAAAAGCCTTAGTCACTTCGGAATTGGCACACCCAGCAAACGTAAGCTGAGTGATAGTGTTAGTGAACCTGGGACACCTAAACGCCATAAAGTAGACTGTGACACTCCTAAGTCTAAAGTGAAAAGAAAATTCAGGTCTGAGTGGCTTAATGAATTTGGGTGGCTGGAAATGAAACAAACTGATGATCAGATTCTGTTGTATTGTACTTGGTGTAGAGATGCTAAAAAGAAAAATCCCTTCGCTAACAGTGGTAGCACGAACCTACAACAATTACATGTACGTAAAGTACCAACATGCATATATTTGACTCTTGAAAATTCCAGCTTGACTCTTGAAAATTCCTGTTTGACTCTTGAGATTTTGACCTCAAGGGTCATTGACTCTTGAGTTTCAAAGTCTAGTGAACGCCCTGGTTAACATACACAGTTACAGGACACATATCTTAACATACACAGTTACAGGACACACATGTTAACATACACAGTTACAGGACACACATGTTAACATACACAGTTACAGGACACATGTTAACATACACAGTTACAAGACACATGTTAACATACACAGTTACAGGACACACATGTTAACATACACAGTTACAAGACACATGTTAACATACACAGTTACAGGACACATGTTAACATACACAGTTACAGGACACACATGTTAACATACACAGTTACAGGACACACATGTTAACATACACAGTTACAGGACACATGTTAACATACACAGTTAAAGGACACACATGTTAACATACACAGTTACAGGACACACATGTTAACATACACAGTTACAGGACACATGTTAACATACACAGTTACAGGACACATGTTAACATACACAGTTACAGGACACATGTTAACATACACAGTTACAGGACACACATGTTAACATACACAGTTACAGGACACACATGTTAACATACACAGTTACAGGACACATGTTAACATACACAGTTAAAGGACACACATGTTAACATACACAGTTACAGGACACACATGTTAACATACACAGTTACAGGACACATGTTAACATACACAGTTACAGGACACATGTTAACATACACAGTTACAGGACACATGTTAACATACACAGTTACAGGACACACATGTTAACATACACAGTTACAGGACACATGTTAACATACACAGTTACAGGACACATGTTAACATACACAGTTACAGGACACATATCTTAACATACACAGTTACATGTCACATATCTAAACATACACAGTTATATGTCACATATATCTTAACATACACAGTTATATGCAACACATTATTCTTTTTAAAACAACTGTTACACATCGTATAACCTTCAATGACCACATGGTATTAATGATGAAACATCAATGACCACATGGTACTAATGATGAAACTTCAATGACCACATAATAATATGCTCAATTAATAATTATAATATTGAAACATTACAAAAAGACCGTCAGGAGCTATCTAAACATTACACAAAGACCGTCAGGAGTTATCTAAACATTACACAAAGACCGTCAGGAGTTATCTAAACATTACACAAAGACCGTCAGGAGTTATCTAAACATTACACAAAGACCATCAGGAGTTATCTAAACATTACACAAAGACTGTCAGGAGTTATTTAAACATTACACAAAGACCGTCAGGAGTTATCTAAACATTACACAAAGACCGTCAAGAATTATCTAAACATTACACAAAGACCATCAGGAGTTATCTAAACATTACACAAAGACCGTCAGGAGTTATCTAAACATTACACAAAGACTGTCAGGAGTTATCTAAACATTACACAAAGACCGTCAGGAGTTATCTAAACATCACACAAAGACCGTCAGGAGTTATCTAAACATTACACAAAGACCGTCAGGAGTTATCTAAACATTACACAAAGACTGTCAGGAGTTATCTAAACATTACACAAAGACCGTCAGGAGTTATCTACACGATCAGTAAGTTATCCTCAATTATATTGATATACATTATTTGCAGAATAATAATATATTTATCCTAGGTTTACAGTAATTCGGGTAATGGTGTGCAATCAAGTGTTGTGTTTATATGCACGATTATTTCGTGCATTTTCGGTTAGTATAAATAGTGGAATGTAGATAGTTATCTCCATTCGAAGTCGTTTGCATTACACGATACACGTCAGTTTATTGGATTAATGGCATCTAACGATATTTTAGGCGACCTTTTGCCACGTGGTGAATCCTTAAATTAATAAAGCAAGTTATTTACCTGATTTCACACTGCATAGTTTACTGTTTGCTGCTGGCAAGTTGGAACACAAGGACTGTTTAACCTGATAGAAATAAACTGGCAAGTTATACGAGATAGTGGGTTAACTGTGAGAGAGAATGTGAGGGAGAGAGTGGGTGTGAGGGAGATATTATGCAGGAATATAACTGAGGTTGTGAGGGAGAGAGTGGGTGTGAGGGAGATATTATGTAGGAATATAATTGAGAGGTTGTGAGGGAGAGAGTGGGTGTGAGGGAGATATTATGCAGGAATATAACTGAGAGGTTGTGAGGGAGAAAGAGGGGGTGTGAGGAAGATATTATGTAGGAATATAACTGAGAGGTTGTGAGGGAGAGAGAGAGGATGTGAGGGAGATATTATGTAGGAATATAACTGAGAGGTTGTGAGGGAGAGAGAGAGGATGTGAGGGAGATATTATGTAGGAATATAACTGAGAGGTTGTGAGGGAGAGAGGGGGTGTGAGGGAGATATTATGTAGGAATATAACTGAGAGGTTGTGAGGGAGAGAGGGGGTGCGAGGGAGATATTATGTAGGAATATAACTGAGAGGTTGTAAGTTTGAACCCATCCGAACCATGATGACTATGTCCTTAGGCAAGATTACTTGATTACTTAAATGCACATTGCCTTTGCTCTCTTCATTCGTGGTGATGTACTAGTATTCCATCAGGAATCTTGATAGTGATTAAACTAATATGTAAACAAATCATACATAATTGTGGAGCAAAATGACTATGAGGTGTGTGAATATCATCTACGTATGTGAAGTGATGTAGCAGTATTGTGTGTGAATGTCATCTACGTATGTGAAGTGATGTAGCAGTATTGTGTGTGAATGTCATCTACATATGTGAAGTGATGTAGCAGTATTGTGTGTGAATGTCATCAACATATGTGAAGTGATGTAGCAGTATTGTGTGTGAATGTCATCTACGTATGTGAAGTGATGTAGCAGTATTGTGTGTGAATGTCATCTACGTATGTGAAGTGATGTAGCAGTATTGTGTGTGAATGTCATCTACGTATGTGAAGTGATGTAGCAGTATTGTGTGTGAATGACATCTACATAATTATGTGAAGTGATGTAGCAGTATTGTGTGTGAATGTCATCTACATATGTGAAGTGATGTCATCTACATATGTGAAGTGATGTAGCAGTATGGTGTGTGAATGTCATCAACATATGTGAAGTGATGTAGCAGTATTGTGTGTGAATGTCATCTACATAATTATGTGAAGTGATGTAGCAGTATTGTGTGTGAATGTCATCTACGTATGTGAAGTGATGTAGCAGTATTGTGTGTGAATGTCATCTACATATGTGAAGTGATGTAGCAGTATTGTGTGTGAATGACATCTACATAATTATGTGAAGTAATGTAGCAGTATTGTGTGTGAATGTCATCAACATATGTGAAGCGATGTAGCAGTATTGTGTGTGAATGTCATCAACATATGTGAAGTGATGTAGCAGTATTGTGTGTGAATGTCATCTACATATGTGAAGTGATGTAGCAGTATTGTGTGTGAATGTCATCAACATATGTGAAGTGATGTAGCAGTATTGTGTGTGAATGACATCTACATAATTATGTGAAGTGATGTAGCAGTATTGTGTGTGAATGTCATCAACATATGTGAAGTGATGTAGCAGTATTGTGTGTGAATGTCATCTACATATGTGAAGTGATGTAGCAGTATTGTGTGTGAATGTCATCTACATATGTGAAGTGATGTAGCAGTATTGTGTGTGAATGTCATCTACATATGTGAAGTGATGTAGCAGTATTGTGTGTGAATGTCATCTACATATGTGAAGTGATGTAGCAGTATTGTGTGTGAATGTCATCAACATATGTGAAGTGATGTCATCTACATATGTGAAGTGATGTAGCAGTATTGTGTGTGAATGTCATCTACATATGTGAAGTGATGTCATCTACATATGTGAAGTGATGTAGCAGTATTGTGTGTGAATGTCATCAACATATGTGAAGTGATGTAGCAGTATTGTGTGTGAATGTCATCAACATATGTGAAGTGATGTAGCAGTATGGTGTGTGAATGACATCTACATAATTATGTGAAGTGATGTAGCAGTTTTGACCATATTTAAAGTTTTGAGACAGTTAGAAGATGGATGGACGCCCACAAAAACATGTCAATAACTTATTGTGTACATACAAGAGCTAAGGCCACTAAATATTACTGTGCAGTTTATACAAAGTTAGTTTAGCTCGATTGAAACAAGTTGATACAACATTAGATTAATCGCTCTTGAGACCTAATTCCTGATGGAATCCTCGCCACAAGGGAGAGGGAAGAGGCAATGTGGTATTTAAATGCCTTGCCTAAAGGCAAAATCATAGCGGCTACAGCTGGGCACGCACTCCGGACGTCTCGCATCCTGAATCGAACACCACTACCACTACACTATCACGATTTTCACAGTCATGTTTCGCTCCCTGGCCTTGTCCTACAAAATTGAAGCCTTCCACCCATTCCATATGTTTCGAGATTTCAGAAAAACATGACTGTTATCTTCAGGCCAGGGAAACATGACTGTGTTACCTTCAGGCCAGGGAAACATGACTGTGTTACCTTCAGGCCACAGAGAAACATGACTGTCTTATTTTCAGGTCAGAGAGAAACATGACTGAGTAACCTTCAGGCCAGAGAGAAACATGACTGTGTTACCTTCAGGCCAGAGAGAAACATGACGGTAGGTAGGTTGTGAATCAGACAGTAGGTTGTGAATCAGTCAGTAGGTTGTGAATGACCTGGTAGGTTGTGAATCAGTCAGTACATTGTGAATCAGTCAGTAGATTGTGAATAAGACAGTAGGTTGTGGATGAGTCTGTAGGTTGTGAATCAGTCGATATGTTGTGAATCAGTCAGTAGCTTGTGAATGAGCTTGTAGGTTGTGAATCAGTTTGTAGATTGTGAATGAGTCTGTAGGTTGTGAATAAGACAGTAGATTGTGAATGAGTCTGTATGTTGTGAATCAGTCTGTAGGTTGTGAATCAGACAGTAGGTTGTGAATCAGTCAGTAGATTGTGAATCAGTAAGTAGGTTGTGAATCAGTCAGTAGATTGTGAATCAGTGTGTAGATTGTGAATCAGATAGTAGGTTGTGAATCAGTCAGTAGGTTGTGAATCAGTCAGTAGATTGTGAATCAGTCTGTAGATTGTGAATCAGACAGTAGGTTGTGAATCAGTCAGTAGGTTGTGAATCAGACAGTAGGTTGTGAATCAGACAGTAGGTTGTGAATCAGTCAGTAGGTTGTGAATCAGACAGTAGGTTGTGAATCAGACAGTAGGTTGTGAATAAGACAGTAGATTGTGAATCAGACAGTAGATTGTGAATCAGTCAGTAGGTTGTGAATCAGTCAATAGATTGTGAATCAGTCTGTAGATTGTGAATCAGTCTGTAGATTGTGAATCAGACAGTAGATTGTGAATCAGTCAGTAGGTTGTGAATCACTCAATAGGTTGTGAATCAGACAGTAGATTGTGAATCAGACAGTAGGTTGTGAATCAGACAGTAGGTTGTGAATCAGTCTGTAGATTGTGAATCAGACAGTAGATTGTGAATCAGTCAGTAGGTTGTGAATCACTCAATAGGTTGTGAATCAGTCTGTAGAGTGTGGATCACACAGTAGGTTGTGAATCAGTCAGTAGATTGTGAATCAGACAGTAGGTTGTGAATCAGACAGTAGGTTGTGAATCAGTCAGTAGGTTGTGAATCAGACAGTAGGTTGTGAATCAGACAGTAGGTTGTGAATCAGTCAGTAGATTGTGAATCAGTCAGTAGGTTGTGAATCAGTCAGTAGGTTGTGAATCAGACAGTAGATTGTGAATCAGACAGTAGGTTGTGAATCAGTCAGTAGATTATGAATCAGACAGTAGGTTGTGAATCAGACAGTAGGTTGTGAATCAGACAGTAGGTTGTGAATCAGACAGTAGGTTGTGAATCAGACAGTAGGTTGTGAATCAGTCGGTAGGTTGTGAATTTGTCTGTAGGTTGTGAATCAGACAGTAGGTTGTGAATCAGACAGTAGGTTGTGAATCAGTAGGTAGGTTGTGAATTTGTCTGTAGGTTGTGAATCAGTCAGTAGATTGTGAATCAGACAGTAGGTTGTGAATCAGTCAGTAGATTGTGAATCAGACAGTAGGTTGTGAATCACTCAATAGGTTGTGAATCAGTCTGTAGGTTGTGAATCAGACAGTAGGTTGTGAATCAGTCAGTAGGTTATGATTCAATCTGTAGGTTGTGAATCAGTCAGTAGGTTGTGAATCAGACAGTAGGTTGTGAATCAGTCAGTAGGTTGTGAATGACCCGGTAGGTTGTGAATCAGTCAGTAGGTTGTGAATCAGACAGTAGATTGTGAATCAGTCTGTAGATTGTGAATCAGACAGTAGGTTGTGAATCAGATAGTAGGTTGTGAATCAGACAGTAGGATGTGAATCAGACAGTAGGTTGTGAATCAGACAGTAGGTTGTGAATCAGACAGTAGGTTGTGAATCAATCAGTAGATTGTGAATCAGTCAGTAGGTTGTGAATCAGACAGTAGATTGTGAATCAGACAGCAGGTTGTGAATCAGTCAGTAGGTTGTGAATCAGACAGTAGATTGTGAATCAGTCTGTATGTTGTGAATCAGTCGGTAGGTTGTGAATCAGACAGTAGGTTGTGAATCAGTCAGTAGGTTGTGAATCAGACAGTAGATTGTGAATCAGACAGTAGGTTGTGAATCAGACAGTAGATTGTGAATCAGACAGCAGGTTGTGAATCAGTCAGTAGGTTGTGAATCAGACAGTAGATTGTGAATCAGTCTGTATGTTGTGAATCAGTCGGTAGGTTGTGAATCAGAGGGTAGGTTGTGAATCAGTCAGTAGGTTGTGAATCAGACAGTAGATTGTGAATCAGACAGTAGGTTGTGAATCAGACAGTAGGTTGTGAATCAGTCGGTAGGTTGTGAATGAGTCTGTAGGTTGTGAATCAGTCTGTAGATTGTGAATTTGTCGCTAGGTTGTGAATCAGACAGTAGGTTGTGAATGAGCTTGTAGGTTGTGAATGACCCGGTAGGTTGTGAATGAGACCGTAAATTTTGAATCAGACAGTAGGTTGTGAATGAGTCTGTAGGTTGTGAATCAGACGGTAGGTTGTGAATGAGACAGAGATGATACACCACATTGTTAAACATCACCAACACTAACAATCATATCATACTTACATGCAATCTAGACTCATCTTTGTCTTTTCTATGTGAAATGTTCTGTTTGACTTGATCAAGTGGCCACTTATAAACAGCTTGCCCAATGCCAGGTACCTGAAAAATGTGACATCTTGTTGATGATTTTCTTCCGAGAAGCTATTCAGATTGTTAAAGACCTTCCGAAATTGTGTCTGAAGGCTGTGAAGAATTTTGGATTACTCTTTGATGCATAGGTTTGATTAATAATTGTGTTGTTTGTACATTACATATAGTACATGCTCAATTAGTAACCTTGATTTGTACACTATTCAGGTGTTATACATTGTTACCGCTCCTTATTGCCTGCATTATCTAGTAACATTGAGTCGGTTGCTCCCCATTACAGTGTATTATTACCTTGAGATACTCCTTATTACAGTGTATTATTACCTTGAGATGCCCCTTATTACAGTGTATTATTATTACCTTGAGTTGCTCCCGATTACAGTGTATTATTATTACCTTGAGATGCTCCTTATTACAGTGTATTATTACCTTGAGATGCTCCCCCATTACAGTGTATTATTACCTTGAGATGCTCCTTATTACAGTGTATTATTACCTTGAGATGCTCCTTATTACAGTGTATTATTATTACCTTGAGATACTCCTTATTACAGTGTATTATTATTACCTTGAGATGCTCCCCCATTACAGTGCATTATTATTACCTTGAGATGCTCCTTATTACAGTGTATTATTACCTTGAGATACTCCTTATTACAGTGTATTATTACCTTGAGATGCTCCTTATTACAGTGTATTATTATTACCTTGAGATGCTCCTTATTACAGTGTATTATTATTACCTTGAGATACTCCTTATTACAGTGTATTATTACCTTGAGATGCTCCTTATTACAGTGTATTATTATTACCTTGAGTTGCTCCTTATTACAGTGTATTATTACATTGAGATACTCCTTATTACAGTGTATTATTACCTTGAGATGCTCCCCCATTACAGTGTATTATTATTACCTTGAGATGCTCCTTATTACAGTGTATTATTATTACCTTGAGATACTCCTTATTACAGTGTATTATATTACCTTGAGATGACAGTGTATTATTATTACCTTGAGATGCCTTATTACAGTGTATTATTACCCTGAGATGCTCCTTATTACAGTGTATTATTACCTTGAGATACTCCCCATTACAGTGTATTATTATTACCTTGAGATGCTCCCCATTACAGTGTATTATTATTACCTTGAGATGCTCCTTATTACAGTGTATTATTATTACCTTGAGATGCTCCTTATTACAGTGTATTATTACCTTGAGATGCTCCTTATTACAGTGTATTATTATTACCTTGAGATGCTCCTTATTACAGTGTATTATTATTACCTTGAGATGCTCCTTATTACAGTGTATTATTATTACCTTGAGATGCTCCTTATTACAGTGTATTATTATTACCTTGAGATACTCCTTATTACAGTGTATTATTACCTTGAGATGCTCCCCATTACAGTGTATTATTATTACCTTGAGATGCTCCTTATTACAGTGTATTATTACCTTGAGATACTCCTTATTACAGTGTATTATTATTACCTTGAGATGCTCCTTATTACAGTGTATTATTATTACCTTGAGATGCTCCTTATTACAGTGTATTATTACCTTGAGATGCTCCTTATTACAGTGTATTATTATTACCTTGAGATGCTCCTTATTACAGTGTATTATTATTACCTTGAGATGCTCCTTATTACAGTGTAATTATTACCTTGAGATACTCCTTATTACAGTGTATTATTATTACCTTGAGATGCTCCCCCATTACAGTGTATTATTATTACCTTGAGATGCTCCTTATTACAGTGTATTATTATTACCTTGAGATACTCCTTATTACAGTGTATTATAATTACCTTGAGATGCTCCCCCATTACAGTGTATTATTATTACCTTGAGATGCTCCTTATTACAGTGTATTATTACCTTGAGATGCTCCTTATTACAGTGTATTATTACCTTGAGATGCTCCCCATTACAGTGTATTATTATTACCTTGAGATGCTCCCCATTACAGTGTATTATTATTACCTTGAGATGCTCCTTATTACAGTGTATTATTATTACCTTGAGATGCTCCTTATTACAGTGTATTATTATTACCTTGAGATGCTCCTTATTACAGTGTATTATTATTACCTTGAGATGCTCCTTATTACAGTGTATTATTACCTTGAGATGCTCCTTATTACAGTGTATTATTATTACCTTGAGATGCTCCTTATTACAGTGTATTATTATTACCTTGAGATGCTCCTTATTACAGTGTATTATACCTTGAGATGCTCCTTATTACAGTGTATTATTATTACCTTGAGATGCTCCTTATTACAGTGTATTATTACCTTGAGATACTCCTATTACAGTGTATTATTACCTTGAGATGCTCCTTATTACAGTGTATTATTATTACCTTGAGATACTCCTTATTACAGTGTATTATTATTACCTTGAGATGCTCCCCCATTACAGTGTATTATTATTACCTTGAGATGCTCCTTATTACAGTGTATTATTACCTTGAGATGCTCCTTATTACAGTGTATTATTACCTTGAGATACTCCCCATTACAGTGTATTATTATTACCTTGAGATGCTCCCCATTACAGTGTATTATTATTACCTTGAGATGCTCCTTATTACAGTGTATTATTATTACCTTGAGATGCTCCCCCATTACAGTGTATTATTATTACCTTGAGATGATCCTTATTACAGTGTATTATTATTACCTTGAGAGGCTCCTTATTACAGTGTATTATTATTACCTTGAGATGCTCCTTATTACAGTGTATTATTACCTTGAGATGCTCCTTATTACAGTGTATTATTATTACCTTGAGATGCTCCTTATTACAGTGTATTATTATTACCTTGAGATGCTCCTTATTACAGTGTATTATTATTACCTTGAGATGCTCCTTATTACATTGTATTATTACATTGAGATGCTCCTTATTACAGTGTATTATTATTACCTTGAGATTCTCCTTATTACAGTGTATTATTACCTTGAGATGCTCCTTATTACAGTGTATTATTACCTTGAGATGCTCCTTATTACAGTGTATTATTATTACCTTGAGATTCTCCTTATTACAGTGTATTATTACCTTGAGATGCTCCTTATTACAGTGTATTATTACCTTGAGATGCTCCTTATTAGTGTATTATTATTACCTTGAGATGCTCCTTATTACAGTGTATTATTATTACCTTGAGATACTCCTTATTACAGTGTATTATTATTACCTTGAGATGCTCCTTATTACAGTGTATTATTATTACCTTGAGATGCTCCTTATTACAGTGTATTATTATTACCTTGAGATGCTCCTTATTACAGTGTATTATTACCTTGAGATGCTCCTTATTACAGTGTATTATTATTACCTTGAGATGCTCCTTATTACAGTGTATTATTACCTTGAGATGCTCCTTATTACAGTGTATTATTACCTGAGATACTCCCCATTACAGTGTATTATTATTACCTTGAGATGCTCCCCCATTACAGTGTATATATTACCTTGAGATGCTCTTATTACAGTGTATTATTTACCTTGAGATGCTCCTTATTACAGTGTATTATTATTACCTTGAGATGCTCCTTATTACAGTGTATTATTATTACCTTGAGATGCTCCTTATTACAGTGTATTATTATTACCTTGAGATACTCCTTATTACAGTGTATTATTACCTTGAGATGCTCCTTATTACAGTGTATTATTATTACCTTGAGATGCTCCTTATTACAGTGTATTATTACCTTGAGATACTCCTTATTACAGTGTATTATTACCTTGAGATGCTCCCCCATTACAGTGTATTATTATTACCTTGAGATGCTCCTTATTACAGTGTATTATTACCTTGAGATGCTCCTTATTACAGTGTATTATTATTACCTTGAGATGCTCCTTATTACAGTGTATTATTATTACCTTGAGATGCTCCCTATTACAGTGTATTATTATTACCTTGAGATGCTCCTTATTACAGTGTATTATTACCTTGAGATGCTCCTTATTACAGTGTATATACCAACCCATTACAGTGATATTATTACCTTGAGATGCTCCCCATTACAGTGTATTATTATTACCTTGAGATGCTCCTTATTACAGTGTATTATTATTACCTTGAGATGCTCCTTATTACAGTGTATTATTACCTTGAGATGCTCCTTATTACAGTATTATTATTACCTTGAGATGCTCCTTATTACAGTGTATTATTATTACCTTGAGATGCTCCTTATTACAGTGTATTATTACCTTGAGATGCTCCCCCATTACAGTGTATTATTATTACCTTGAGATACTCCTTATTACAGTGTATTATTACCTTGAGATGCTCCCCATTACAGTGTATTATTATTACCTTGAGATGCTCCTTATTACAGTGTATTATTACCTTGAGATACTCCTTATTACAGTGTATTATTATTACCTTGAGATGCTCCCCCATTACAGTGTATTATTATTACCTTAAGATGCTCCTTATTACAGTGTATTATTACCTTGAGATGCTCCTTATTACAGTTTATTATTATTACCTTGAGATGCTCCTTATTACAGTGTATTATTATTACCTTGAGATGCTCCTTATTACAGTGTATAATTATTACCTTGAGATACTCCTTATTACAGTGTATTATTATTACCTTGAGATGCTCCCCCATTACAGTGTATTATTATTACCTTGAGATGCTCCTTATTACAGTGTATTATTATTACCTTGAGATGCTCCTTATTACAGTGTATTATTCTTACCTTGAGATGCTCCTTATTACAGTGTATTATTACCTTGAGATGCTCCCCCATTACAGTGTATTATTATTACCTTGAGATACTCCTTATTACAGTGTATTATTACCTTGAGATGCTCAGTATTACAGTGTATTATTATTACCTTGAGATGCTCCCCATTACAGTGTATTAGTATTACCTTGAGATGCTCCTTATTACAGTGTATTATTATTACCTTGAGATGCTCCTTATTACAGTGTATTATTATTACCTTGAGATGCTCCTTATTACAGTGTATTATTACCTTGAGATGCTCCTTATTACAGTGTATTATTATTACCTTGAGATGCTCCTTATTACAGTGTATTATTATTACCTTGAGATGCTCCTTATTACAGTGTATTATTATACCTTGAGATGCTCCTTATTACAGTGTATTATTACCTTGAGATGCTCCTTATACAGTGTATTATTATTACCTTGAGATGCTCCTTATTACAGTGTATATTATTACCTTGAGATGCTCCTTATTACAGTGTATTATTATTACCTTGAGATGCTCCCCATTACAGTTATTATTACCTTGAGATGCTCCTTATTACAGTGTATTATTATTACCTTGAGATGCTCCTTATTACAGTGTATATTATTACCTTGAGATGCTCCTATTATTACCTTGAGATGCTCCTTATTACAGTGTATTATTATTACCTTGAGATGCTCCTTATTACAGTGTATTATTATTACCTTGAGATGCTCCTTATTACAGTGTATTATTACCTTGAGATGCTCCTTATTACAGTGTATTATTATTACCTTGAGATGCTCCTTATTACAGTGTATTATTACCTTGAGATGCTCCCCATTACAGTGTATTATTATTACCTTGAGATACTCCTTATTACAGTGTATTATTACCTTGAGATGCTCCCCATTACAGTGTATTATTATTACCTTGAGATGCTCCTTATTACAGTGTATTATTACCTTGAGATGCTCCTTATTACAGTGTATTATTATTACCTTGAGATGCTCCTTATTACAGTGTATTATTATTACCTTGAGATGCTCCTTATTACAGTGTATTATTACCTTGAGATGCTCCCCCATTACAGTGTATTATTATTACCTTGAGATGCTCCTTATTACAGTGTATTATTACCTTGAGATGCTCCTTATTACAGTGTATTATTATTACCTTGAGATGCTCCTTATTACAGTGTATTATTATTACCTTGAGATGCTCCTTATTACAGTGTATTATTATTACCTTGAGATGCTCCTTATTACAGTGTATTATTATTACCTTGAGATGCTCCTTATTACAGTGTATTATTATTACCTTGAGATGCTCCTTATTACAGTGTATTATTATTACCTTGAGATAACCAACCCAACGTGTATTATTACCTTGAGATGCTCCTTATTACAGTGTATTATTACCTTGAGATGCTCCTTATTACAGTGTATTATTATTACCTTGAGATGCTCCTTATTACAGTGTATTATTACCTTGAGATGCTCCTTATTACAGTGTATTATTACCTTGAGATGCTCCTTATTACAGTGTATTATTATTACCTTGAGATGCTCCTTATTACAGTGTATTATTATTACCTTGAGATGCTCCTTATTACAGTGTATTATTATTACCTTGAGATGCTCCTTATTACAGTGTATTATTACCTTGAGATGCTCCCCATTACAGTGTATTATTATTACCTTGAGATGCTCCTTATTACAGTGTATTATTACCTTGAGATGCTCCTTATTACAGTGTATTATTACCTTGAGATGCTCCTTATTACAGTGTATTATTATTACCTTGAGATGCTCCTTATTACAGTGTATTATTATTACCTTGAGATGCTCCTTATTACAGTGTATTATTATTACCTTGAGATGCTCCTTATTACAGTGTATTATTATTACCTTGAGATGCTCCTTATTACAGTGTATTATTATTACCTTGAGATGCTCCTTATTACAGTGTATTATTATTACCTTGAGATGCTCCTTATTACAGTGTATTATTATTACCTTGAGATGCTCCCCCATTACAGTGTATTATTATTACCTTGAGATGCTCCTTATTACAGTGTATTATTACCTTGAGATGCTCCTTATTACAGTGTATTATTACCTTGAGATACTCCTTATTACAGTGTATTATTATTACCTTGAGATGCTCCCCCATTACAGTGTATTATTATTACCTTGAGATGCTCCTTATTACAGTGTATTATTATTACCTTGAGATGCTCCTTATTACAGTGTATTATTATTACCTTGAGATGCTCCTTATTACAGTGTATTATTATTACCTTGAGATGCTCCTTATTACAGTGTATTATTATTACCTTGAGATGCTCCTTATTACAGTGTATTATTATTACCTTGAGATGCTCCTTATTACAGTGTATTATTATTACCTTGAGATGCTCCTTATTACAGTGTATTATTATTACCTTGAGATGCTCCTTATTACAGTGTATTATTATTACCTTGAGATGCTCCTTATTACAGTGTATTATTATTACCTTGAGATGCTCCTTATTACAGTGTATTATTATTACCTTGAGATGCTCCTTATTACAGTGTATTATTATTACCTTGAGATGCTCCTTATTACAGTGTATTATTATTACCTTGAGATGCTCCTTATTACGTGTATTATTACCTTGAGATGCTCCTTATTACAGTGTATTATTACCTTGAGATGCTCCTTATTACAGTGTATTATTATTACCTTGAGATGCTCCTTATTACAGTGTATTATTATTACCTTGAGATGCTCCTTATTACAGTGTATTATTACCTTGAGATGCTCCTTATTACAGTGTATTATTACCTTGAGATTCTCCTTATTACAGTGTATATTTATTACCTTGAGATGCTCCTTATTACAGTGTATTATTACCTTGAGATGCTCCTTATTACAGTGTATTATTATTACCTTGAGATGCTCCTTATTACAGTGTATTATTATTACCTTGAGATGCTCCTTATTACAGGCAGTACAACTTTTCAAGTCATCAGCAATCTTCTCCTCCAGATCAGTCTCAAAGTGTAAACTGAATGGATCTATAAATACAGAATATAATTCTACACACAATGCTCACAAACAAGTAGGTCATGATGTCCCCTAGACACAACGCTCACAAACAAGTAGGTTATGGTGGACCTATATCGCTATTCTGAGCATTTATGATAGAGTAAGTCCCAATTGTTGCACCAAATGACAATATGACTATCCGCTTAGTGCAGTGGTTAGCGCGTTCGCTTCTCACCAATGTAACCTGGGTTCGATCCTCGGACTGTAAAGTATATGAGATGGTACAGTGGTCACCAGGTCAGACAGATAGGTTTTCTCCGGGTACTCCGGTTTCCTCCCACACGAATGACCACATTTATGCTTTCATCTGCGCCAACGAGAGTGATTAATATAGTTGTTAAAGCTTGTTTCGCAATTGTTGTACTTTTAAATGACAATATGAGAAGAACAAAATGTACGAACCACAACTGCTATATGTAACAGGCTGAGATATACTCGGATGATGCTCGGGTGAAGTTTGTCACTACACTTCATAGCGACACATTTTAGCCGAGTGCTATATCACCAGCTATGCCCTGGCATGTAGAAATAGCTCTCCCTATTCATTGTCAGTTATAGTAAGAAAATGTATTTACCACATTCTTGTAACGTATTATCTATGTCATCGTCATCATCAAATTCTACTACAGTTTCTGATATATCTTCTGCATCATCATCATCATCATCGTCATCACTATCAGTTGCAGATCCAGAGTCATCAACAGCATCATCGTCCACAATGTCTTCACTGTTGGCATCAGAATCATATTTTTCTAGAATTTCTTCATCTGGTTGATCATCCGATTCAGCCTAAAGCCCATAAATGATGTCTTCAGAATGATGATACAAAGAGAATAATTCATTGAATTCCAAGACGCATCAATAACTAAGATTCCATCTGGATATTCACACTTTCTCTTGTGAAATAAGGCACCAAGTGCCATTTTGATTATTATTCCAAAATGGGAGGACAACTGGGTAGAACCACTGATCTTATACAATTCACACACTGGATATAGATAGAGAATAGCTCTTTCTTTTTTAATCTTACAAAGCTTCTTTTTAAGCATTGCTGAACACAACTTTTTTAAAGATTAGCAGTGCATTTGTAAATCTAGCCACATAAGCTTCACATACATTTCAAAACCAAACAAATTTGTGTTCAAATAATTCGGGTTTGTCTATTACCATTTCAGCTGCTGTCTGGATGTTGCTTCTCTCTGTATCAACATCACTGTCACTACTGCCCTCTTCATCCGAGTCTAATGAAAATAGAACACATCACGATGAATTACCGTATACTACAAATATAAGGCAAAAACCGAGTCTTATGAAAATAGAACACATCACGATGAATTACCGTATACTACAAATATAAGGCATAAACCGAGTCTAATGAAAATAGAACACATCACAATGAATTACCGTATACTACAAATACAAGAGGCAAAAGTATTGGTCTAATGAAAATAGAACACATCACAATGAATTACCGTATACTACAAACACAAGAGGAAAAAAACAAAAAACATACACTTCATGGGAAAAGAAATGACAGTACTGACATATTTCTAACTTTTGATTCACTGTGTTTGTATGTACCTTTATGAGTTTGTGGCTTGGTGGAACTGGTTAACGTAGCAACTAGTTGTTTATATGGGTTCTCCTCATCATCAGACGACAATGCTGAATCTGTGCCTTCCTGAAATGAATCAACAAACTTCTCACATATTTCCTATACATGTTTATGTCAATCTGACTGAAGCGCACATTGAATCTATGATAATATTGGATGATTACCGTACATACTCGCCTATAACACGCGATTTTTAACACAAGATTATGTGGCAATTATGTGGAAAAAGTGGCTTCCCGTCTTATAAGCTAGTGGGGGAAAAAATTAGCAAAATATATGACAGTAAGTGATGAATGGCTGTATAGTAAGAATTTACATGTTTTGAGATGTACTGAAATAGACATATAGTATAGCAACAATCTAAATTTGGAGAAAAGTATATGAGCCGCTATCCAGCAAACCCAGGCATGACCAACCATAATGGTTATTCAGTTAAACAGTAAGTTTGAATTGTGACATAGTATGCTTTTAAATTACATAATTTTGGTACAATTATGTAGTATTCAGAATTACTTTTCCACAAACAACTCAACATTGAACAAAGCATTTGACACTAGAAAATATCTGTTAAAACCATTATAACACATATAACACACTATACAACAAATGGGAACTTCGGTGGATATGTTATGTGGACAAATAACTAAGACTATATATTAACAAAATATTTTATATTTTAATATTTTTTTTATTTGCAAGATTTTCATAAAAAGTACAGAAAAACCCCTCTAATGCGGACTGGACAAAAAATCCGGCTTAGAGGGGGTTCCGGATTAGATGGGTTTTCATATTTAATACATTGAACACTAAAACATAATTATACACTAGTAGAAATGAGACATGTACATGTAGTCATGAACTGTATAATTATGTACTCTAGTTTTGATGCTAGTACAATGTTAATCCTGGACACTGAACACAGAACTTTGAATTAACACTATCATACTCTGAATACATTGTTTCTCCGGTTAGACTGAATACACACAGTATGTTAATCCAAAGAAATGTACGATTTTGTTTCGTGGAGAAACCAAACATTTTAAATGTACTTACCGGTACTCATTATTCAATTATTCAATTGGTTGATGCAATAGCATTTAGTGGAACACTGGTTTTGGGAAGTTGGGATATTTAAGATTTTGAAAGTTACAAGATCTTCATCAGGCTAATCCATCAATGTACATGTATACATCCAAACAGATACACACTTTCGAAGTCAATAAAATTAATTAGGAAAATTAACTAAATTCTGAGAGACGGACTGGTAATCCAGGGATTGCAGGTTGGATCCCCCGTCTGACCCTAATAAAATTAACTGTCTTTCAGATGGGACGTTAAACCAAGGTGCTTTACACTGTGCACTTAAAAGAATCAGAGAAGACTCTGGAATGGGTCTGTATCATTGCACTATCCTCCAAAAATCTAAAATTACTAATCTCTACAAGATGCGTGCTCATATGAGCAACCGGTAGCGACGATAAATAAACGTAAACACACACAACTAAATTCTGCCTATTAGTTTGAGAGAAGTGTATTGAAATGACAGACATGAAACAATGAATGATAGCCAATACATAAAACAGATTGACACACACATAACACACACTATGTTGACAGGTGGACAAACTTGGAATGAAGTGTGAGTAGATTAACGTATTACATTCACCGCTCCAATGGTGTCTCGCCATGCGCGATTCTTCAGTGTTGGTTCAGCAAATTAAGGGTGGAAACTTCCTGTTAGAATTAGTCCACGAATGTGTATACCATGTTTCAAAGCAATACCGTTTGACGGATTTTGAGAAATAATAATGTGTGTGTGTTTGATTTTTTTTGTACGCATTAATAATTTCTGAAATCAAGACAATTGTTTGGCCAAAATTCAAGTTCATGGTCACAATTGGGGGGTGGGGACACTTACTGTGGGTGTAGAGAATGAGTCCTCTGATGTATATGCAAAGTTATATAATGTAGCAATAACTGTTGGTGGTTTTTGAGAAATGACAATGTTTTGAGTTTTTTACGCATAAATAATTTAGATACAGTATGCAAGGTATCAAAGCATTAAATTCGACAGTTTTTAGTTACCGTATATGCAAATATGTAATAATTGATGACACTGCCGCCCTCGTAACAAGAAAGATGGCTGTTTAGTCTCGCTTTCCAATAAGGTAGGCACGACAAAAAGTACACCATTATGTGAAGAACAATGGAGCAAAAATATCTCACCGAGTCTACAACCATAGAGACATTGAACTAGTCAATTTCAATTACTGGAAATGATTGCATACTGCCAGGGTTGCATGCTTCTTGAGAGACGCTTTGTCTAATACTAGGACATTAATATCTGATGGGATGCATTAAATGTCTCGGATAATGTGGGCGACAATCCCTGTGATGACCTAGATTAATCTATATTCTTGAAATGTTTGCAGTGTATATTTCACAGGAGTCATTTGTAGTTTATACAAATTTCTTTTAGCTTGATTGCGAAACAAATTCTTACGAGGGGCATTCAATATATTCTGTCACTGGTATATACTGTCACTGGTCTTGGGAAATTTAAGATTATCACCAAGAACAGGATCTTTTTTCGGGCCAACCTTCGATGTATACCTCCACAACAAAGTCATACATGTAGATACACATTTTTGAGGTCTTGCTTAAAGTGACATTACATTGCAAAAAGCAAATAAGTTACATTTTTTCACATATAAATGCATTGCTACTACTAATTCTTCCAAATACATTCGAACACTAACATTGAATCAATAAACAGTGTTTTGTGGATTGAAAGTATGATTTCATAGAACGGTCATCCATGCTCCTGAATTGACGTTTGTTTGTCATCGGAGTCAATACTAATCGCGAGATAATTTAACAAAGAATAGTCTACAAATAAATATTGTTATGTTATATTTCGGGTTTTACGCCTGCATCAGCACCATTTTGGGCTATATCGCCGGCGGGCAGTTTACCGAACAACACCTTTCCTGGGCAGGCTCCAGCGGTTACCCAGTACTTGGGTGCACCAACCTCCGTAAGAAACTGCCAACTTTTTCATATAAATGAGACACGGTCTGAGCGGGGCTCGAACCCGTGACCATCAGTGATGATAGGTTACAGTGGTATACAAGTCAGCAACCTTAACCACTCGACCATGGAGGCGGACCACAAATAAATATGCACAAATGAAAGATATAACAGTAAATCTGTATCATAAATCGTGTTATTCACGATACACTAGTTGTATTACGCATGGATGTTTACATTATTTGGTTATGTCAACAAACTGCATATACGACGTTTGTTTATTAGTTGAAATACTCAGTTTTTGAGGCAAATATTTGGGAAAAAATTATACCACATAATAGGAAATTACATTCTGTATAAATTTGCATTTTCACTGATGTAGTGTCGCTTTAACCTAAATGCTGCAAAGTATTCTCCACTAGGTATACTGTTCTTACACTGTAAATTGCAGACAGAGGGACACTTGATTGTTTAAGTTTAAGCTGAATAAGCTGCATGCCTTCCAAACCTTTACGTGTGTTTATTTTTTATAAAACTTTTTGACAGATTTAAGTACTTTATTTTTGCAAAATTTGTGTTAAATTGTTCTACAATTTTTGCAAGGAATTAGTACAATAGGATCACTACAATTGTAGAAACTGGCATTAAAACCTTCTTGGAACTTCTTGTCCTCTTTGCTATGATCTGCATAACCATCGCAATTATCTTCTTGTCGGCTATGCTAAACACACGAGTGTGCATAATAATTAATAGCCAAAAGTCAAGTCAAAGAATTTTATTGGCAAAAACAAGTTAAATGTTCATCGCCATGTAACATGTTTGGCGGTTATTTACAAACAATCAGAAAAGCATGATATATTATACAATAGCAACAATAATTTAGTACTTGTATTTTTTAAAAAATGGAAAATAAATAAACTATTAATTATTTAATTATAATAATAAAGTAATACTTAAAGCAGCATTACATCGTATGAAATAAAAGATATTTGAAAAATTCAAATTTTACATATGGGTAGCAATGCTGCTACACATTCTAACATTATACTTTGTATGCTTATGTTCATTTGGTAAACAGTGTTTTTTTGCGATAAAACAAACTCGAAACCGAAAGTAGGACTTTCCGAGTCGATCGGTCACGCACTTGTTTACAACTGGAACGCATCGTCCGCACTTGTTTACATTCGGAATGCATCGTTTCCATTTGTCCCACGTTGTCCTTTTAATTAAATTACTTGATATGTTGATTCATACCTCTGTTAGCTAAGTCTTTAATGAACATTTCTACATCCCCGCGAGGGGTTCGACATTAGAGGAAGATAGATAGATAGATAGTCTTTCATGTTCAAAATATATACGTTGTTTTCTACATCCTCTGTTGTTTCACGCATGCGCGCTGTGCGTGTTTACAAATTTGCGTATACGACGGTTTAAATTTATTGGAATTTTATCGTTTCTGAGCGACTATTTCGATTTTTGTAAACACACACACATTAGTATTTATATTTTACCCAAAACATCCTTTATTACGATGTAATGCTGCTTTAAATACAACACTCATGATACACAGAAATAATTACAGTTTCCCTTTTAACTGTAGGATATATACATTTAGCCAGCTTATTAACTACCTCTGACTGAGCTGACTTCATAATATTTACAAACTCATCTACATTAGCTAAACTAAAGGCTTTAGTTTAGCTTTAAAAGCGATCTTAAACTGGAATAAAATGGATAAACTAATAAAAAGTGATAATCAGTCTCAATAACTCGCATAGTACATTAGAGTACATAATCGATGGCTTCTTTCAATATTTCTAAACCTTCCCTCGTCTACGGCTAATCTATGACTAGAACATCGAAATCTTGGTAATGCTATTCTATGTTTGACATCCACAATAGTTCTTAATTAATTTTTCATACTCAGTTCACTATTAAATTTATAATAACTATCAAGTTTAACCCTTTCCCCATAGAGGCACCAATTGACGCCATTACCAATACGACATACATTGACAATGTACCGGTAGTAGCCAAACTTCACAATAAAGGCCACAATCTCATGTAGTCCCAATAATATCCATGGAGATGGGATAGATATGGCAACTACTTATCCACTGCATGATAGCTAAATGGCTGGCGTTTGTATGGAGATATAATAGTATATTAACCTAAATCTCTATGTAGTCCCAGTAATATCTATGGAGATGGGATAGATATGGCAACTACTTATCCACTGCATGATAGCTAAATGGCTGCGTTTGTATGGAGATATAATAGTATATTAACCTGATGCTCTATGAAGGAAAAAAAGGGTTAAAAACTTAAGAGATGTCAGCAAACCATTGTTGCAAATTTTGATCTCTGATCGTTGTATCTATTGATTTGAGAATTACTAATGTTAACATTATCCTAGAGATATTGATATCACAAATCAAACAACAATCCTATCAGATAAACTATTAACTAAATTACTATTAGCATCAGATACATGAAACATCTTATGCAAAATAGAATCTGGTGCTGTCATAATCCGATACCAAAGTGTATTTCTTATTTTACGCATTACAAATAATGGCATTCAACCAAATTCCGTATACAGCAGCATCAGACGAACGCAAAGGAATTTTAAGTAAATTCGCTAATATCGGTAGCCTTATGAAAACCCCAAATTTCACAACAATAAGCATTCTCAGAGTAAACTATGTGCTATCTAACAATAGTAACAATCCAAGACATGCTCTGGAATGCTGATAAAACAAGATGTAATACTGTAATACAGTGTATAAGTGTTGGTTAATAAAAAATGTCTTTTATGCTGTCCAAAGAATTGCCAAATTTCTTAGTTCAACGTCAGTGGTATACTTACTGTTGGTGTAGAGAATGTGTATTGTTATTTGATGCATAAATAATTTCTGAAATCAAGACTATTAAATTAAGATTTCGCAGGTGCATTGAATAAGCATCCCAAACCAAAAACATTGTTTCTATGGACGGACGTTAGTGACTTATTGAACACCCCACGCAAACATCCATGCATGGTGATGAGGGATAGAGAATAGGCAACGTTGGTGTCTTGTTAAGGACACAACACAATTCCCAATGGTCTCTACTCTACTTGTCTATTTAAAACTGCCTACATATAAAAATAGTTTAATTCACATTTTTAATTATGCAACCCATTTCCTGTTTCAGTGCCTTCGGTGCACTAAAAAGGTTTCTAGGTTTACAGTAACAATAGAGACTCTGGAATGGGTATATGTCTGTATCATTGCACTGTCCTCCATAATCTAAAATGATTAATTTCTTCAGGAGGCATCAAATGGGCAACCGGTAGCGACGATAATTAAACGTAACACACACCACACCACACTGGGGTTTAATATTAATTAAAGGATTCAAGCAACTGGTACCATAGCTCAACATATTGTATGTATATGCAAAGAAAGAATTTACGGTGTTTAAATCTGTAATAAAACATTGTTTAGCGAGTGATGTCGAAACTGACCTCCTTTTACTATTTTGGCGTTTACCGGTAATAGATATTTTATGTTAGAATCGAAATAATATTTATTATGAGTGAGTGAGCATTTGGTTTAACAGCGCTTCAGCACAGTTCAGGCTATATCGTGCCGAAATAATATTTGATTTGCGTTATTGATAGTCAAATAAAACATGGTTTCACTTTGTCATTCTGAGCACCGGAATTGACCATTAGGCATAATTCCTTTGCATCAGAACTCAGAACCAAATTTTATTTACCAATAACTAAATGAAAAACAAATATTATTTCTTAAACACACACATGTATGGTGATAATGGTGTCAGTAGTGTTGCTGACTCGGCTGATTTGATTGTTGGGTCTACGGTTCTGTTGTAGTATATGTAGGTAGTTGGGGAACTCGCTTGGCGTGAGGTACCGGGGCAGGTACGGCTATAATTAAAAGATCCAATTCACAATTTAAATTTTACGAAAAGTTTAATTCTTATTTATTTAACCTGTTTCAGATTCTGGATTAGCGTAATGCAGCCAGAATCTCAGGGTATATCAGCTAGTGCTGGATTCGAACGCACACCTACCCAGATTGGGTAGCCCATGGGTGAATTTTGAAACACCCACCTATCCAGGTTGGGCAGCCAATGGGTGAATTTTGAATCTTTATGGACCCAGAATGCCCGTGGCGTACATCGTTGTGGCAGGCGCTGGCAGACACGTTTATTATGAATCCAAATATGCAACAGAACAAACAATTAATGTTTATACTGCTTGACACTAATCTCCTGTCATCATATTGCACTGACGAGTAATATAGATGTTGCATAATAACTATCTAGTGTGAATGGCAGTAATTATCTGTGTAAAGATATGAAGTATTTGTCTATTTGATGTGCTTAATTGTAACAAACAAAATTTCTAAATTACAAATGTATAAACTCTTCGAAATTTAGTAAAGTTGAAAACGGTTACTTATTAGTTATGAAATTGAAGTCTCTATAAATAAATTGACTCCCTTATTGTATATACAAAATGTACATCTAATAGGAATGAACAGGCTATCAATTTGAGCTTGATAGCAGTGTTATTAATTGGTCTGTAAAATTTTAGTCAATTAATCGGAGAAAGTTTCTGACTAACTAATGATTAATCGGGTTTTTCATCATTAAAAGAAAATGTTAATGCGCATAATATGTACTGGAAATACAAATAGAAGTGCTAATAATTGATAAAAAGTCATCTTGTCAACACCATATGACACACTTAGTTGTACAATAAAATTGGGAAGAGTGTAGTTTTGCTATCAAGCCTGTTCATTTCTATGTACATTATATATTTCTACGCATAAGAACGACAAACGAGGGTTATTCTGCGATATACCACGGTTGATACTTATTATTTCGATTCTAACACGACTTACTTCTAATAATTTTAGACGAGAATCAAAGGAGTATTTTCTTCAAACGCCGTGCTACTCCGCTGCATTTGGCTTTCGAAATTTCCTCCCGCGTAAGGGGTGATGACGTTATTTTTTATGTAAAATATCAATCTAGTGCATAAATGAACAAGTTGTAACTGATCAATAATTTTATTTATTTTGTCAAATAAAACTGTACAGAATAGTAACTGAAACGTTACTTAACAGAAAAACAAGACGGACAAAAGATTATCTGATTCTAAAAATAGCTCACTTCCGCGAATTCCCACGGTAGTATTTACAAACATCACGTGACTTTCATTCATAAAACTTTACACGCATTGTATAAATGGAATAGCCTAAACACGGTGCGCGCTCAGCATAGTTCAAGGTAGGTATATCGAGGTAGATTTTACTCTACAAGTATGTATGTTATTAGCTGGGTCATGTTAGAATTCTTAAATATAAGATGGTTTGGAGTTCTGATGTGTAGGAATTAACCATGACCCAAGATACTGCTACAAACAAATAAATATGTGTGTTATTTTGTCAGTGGCGTAAAATTCAACAGCCATAAAAATAGACAGACTCTAGCCGTTATTTATCCTGGATTTAAAAACAGTAGATTTGTTCTTTGTTTATAGGAAAACTATCAAGTAATGTTATATTTTATGATTTAGGACTGGGACTGATGGCATGTGACCGGGCCCCGTAAAGTGCACAATTTGAAAGCATTAAACTTCATCAACAGTTTTTGTTTTGTTTTGGGGTTTACCGTCGAACCAACAGCTGAATGGACGGGAACATGGGTACAACAGGGCTCGACAAATCCACTCGTCCGCTCGTATTTACGAGTGACTTTTCGATTTGGACGAGTAGAAATTCAAAGTCGCTTGCCCAGTCGGACGAGTGAAAATTTCAGCTAAATATCCAATATAAATCGAAGGAACAAAATAAAATAATATCCGTTTTACTTTCTTCGGAATGATTACCAGGCGTGATAATGGGAAATCACCGAGGATATTTTAATGTGTTTATGCTGCCACATAGTTGCATTTATTAATAAATTAAAGTGCAATTCTGACGATTTTTAATTTTCCTAAAATACATGGGACGAGTGATAGTCCAATCTGGACGAGTGGAACAGTGGCATCACTCGCCCAGTAGGACGAGTAAGAAATAAAATATTTGTCGAGGCCTGTAGAACCACCAACCTTCCACAAGCCAGCTACATAGCTTCCTCTCATGAAAGAATTTAAGACACCCCCAATGGGATTCGAACCTACAGCGGTGAGGGGCAAGTGATTTGAAGTCAACGACCGTAACCACTCGGCCACGGAGGTACCCTCAAGAGTCTCTTCCCAAGTTGATTAAATAAATAAATGTGCTGGAATGTAAGTTGTCTTTATTTGATTGCTTGAATGACACTAAATACTTTACCTTTTCATTTACTTCAGGAACTGCGACTTCAGATTCTTCTCTGTAAATGTAAATAGATTGTTATTGAAACAACTGCTACAATTGACCTTTCTGCAAACGCTACTTAGGCACGCCCCCCATAGTTACAGGTGCTCGCTGTAACCACGCGAGACAAGCTATCTAACAAAATGGCGTCTAACGCAGACCTGCATCGAGTTAATCCGTCGAATTTCTCGGTTTTATTTCACCCAGATAAGAATATCTCGTTGAAAGCAAGAAGGCAATGGTTTTAGGTGAATTCAGGTGATTTCGTATAATCCCTTGTTCGTCTAATGGTAGTTTCGTATACTAGTGCATTCGTATAATCACAGGTTCGTATTTTATATATATATAGTACTGCACTATACAGGCCCATTAGTACGTTCACTGAGCTAATATGGGAATCCCACAGCTCTGCACATGCATGGGTACTATTACTACTATCTGATCCCTAGTACACCATCCACGACAATATGTATGAACCACATGTATAATTGTAATCACCATTATACTCACATATCTCTTGTGAACAGTAGATCTATAAATGCAGAATATATATTTTCGAAATATTTTATTATGCATAAATAAATTAATTTCAACTTACTTTTGTGCAAATATATCTGTTTGCATTAATTGTGGATGTATTCAACTGGTCGTTTGGTCGTTCACACAACTTAATCCACCTTAGACATGTTTTCAAGATTTGTCTTAGGTTTTGAAAATGGCACGAATTTAACGTCACCTATCAATCGATCTGGATATCTACATCACTGTCACACAGCCCGTAACTACATCTTTTCACCATTGTCAATGACAGACAGCATTAATTAATTTTAAATATTTTTCAAAAAATAATTTCAGATCACGATCACTCATTATCAGATTTGATTAAAATTTTACTACATAACTCGTTTATCTAACAGAACGATAAAACAATGACTCGGTGTAGTAATCAATTATATAATTATGTGCACACATTTTATAATTGACCAATTAGCACAATCAGTGCTAAATTCCGATGTGAAATACTTTGATCTTGATAGCAGTGGCCCCTATCGGGTATTATAACTCGGCGGTCTCTGTGATGTACCGTTAGTGGGTAAGTTGTTGATTGCTCCCAATAAACAGTGTGACACGCTTAAATTTGATTGCTGTGTTTGTGAGAAAAGAATGACTATATGGGGTCAGTCGGTGTTTTTATAGATGCATTGTTTTTAAAGCAGCTGTCTGGTATTTTGTGGTTCATATACACACTTTTAGATTTGTCCAAGGATTTTGAAATGGGTTGAATTTAACGTCGATCACCAGGATATCGACTAATTTTGTACTATAACTAACCCACACACCAAAGCTACACATTTTCAACATCATTAAAACAATTTTAAACCCGTATTTTCGATCAAATTCACGCCTTTTCAAATTTGTCTACTCGTTACTAGTGTGTCTAATATGCATTGTTTGTCTAACAAGATGGCGGCGATAAACCGTTGCCGGGGGTGTGCGCGAATGGTGTGATGCGATTGGCTAACGCCAGCTGTCAATCAAAATCGGCAGAAAGGTCAATTGATATATACTGCAATAATTTTGATGGAACACTAAAATAATATATGAAGAGTGGGAACTGCCTTTCTAAACACTAAAATAATATATGAAGAGTGCTACAGCTGGGAGCCACCTTTCTAAACACTAAAATAATATATGAAGAGTGCTACAGCTGGGAACCGCCTTTCTAAACTTGCGCAAGACTTCCCAACAAGAGGCGACAACATACTTGACCTCTTCCTTACAAACCGACACAAACTTGTGAACCTAGCATGGGGTTCCAGTCTATCGATTTTTCACTAATTTACTTGAAAACTCAAAAAATCAAACACAATACTGCCAAATTAATGGTCTCGGTGTTAAATTATTAGAATGTAACAAGATGTTTTTTTATATAGGAAGAATAATCATAATCCAATCAGAACGCTCGTTTCAACGCTCGTCTAAACGCGAATTGCGCCGCTTTAGAAATTTTCAAAACAAATTGAAAATGCTACGAAATCTCTTTTTGACGTACATTTTTGCCGAATAAACCTACACGTTAGTGTAAACACATTTTATTGATAATGTTATTCACAGTTAAAACTCTCCCGTCGAAGATTTTTTTTGTTGCTGACAGAACCCGTGTCCTAGTATGGAAATGTGACCTGCTATGGCCAATGTATGTGGCAATTGTTTGCAAAGTATACATGCATGCAGCTTAAAGTTGTGTTTTATTTGAAGAACAATATAAAGACTCGGGATAGGCGTTATATTTGGACAGATTTGTACAAAATTGTTTCAGATAGGGCCATTTTACTGATCGATGCGAAATCTGACATCCAACAGAGTAGAATCCCTGTACTTAAATATATATACTAGTACCCCCAAATGTGCCGAATCCCTGTGTTCAAGATAAGACACAACTTGATAGACATCACTCCAGACCCACCACTGCGAAATGAACCAGTCAAATAACACCATATATTTATCACAATAGCTTCTTCCCGGGAACTGTCCGACTACAGGATACAGATATCTGTAGAGTGGGAACTGTCCGACTACAGGATACAGATATCTGTAGAGTGGGAACTGTCCGACTACAGGATACAGACACCTGACGTGTGGGAACTGTTCGACTACAGGATAGAGATACCTGAAGAATTGAAACTGTCAGACTACAGGATACAGACACCTGACGTGTGGGAACTGTTCGACTACAGGATACAGACACTTGAAGTGTGGGAACTGTCAGACTACAGGATATAGATACCTGAAGTGTGGGAACTGTCAGACTACAGGATATAGATACCTGAAGTGTGGGAACTGTCAGACTACAGGATACAGATACCTGAAGAGTGGGAACTGTCCAACTACAGGATACAGACACTTGTAGTGTGAGAACTGTCAGACTACAAGATATTGATACCTGAAGAGTTGGAAGTCAGACTACAAGATACAAATACCTGTAGTCCTATAAATAAGACCTACATAAAAAAAAATCTGTTATTTCGAGGTCTTATCGTTAAAGCTCATTTTCGCATAGCACTTTCCGCCCTGATTCGATGGCGGGATTTCTGACCAATATTTTGAAGACTTTTCGGACATCTTTATCTAATCTCCTAACAGTCTTATTTATTTATTTTAACTCTCCACTGTACATACTATCACTTTTATTCCAATTCTTTCTCTATGCGCACCCACCTGGCAATAATGTTCAGTTTGTAGAACTTGGCCAGTAATTGGTAGAAGTAGAAGTGTATGTATGTATGTTCCTTTAATGTCAAACCCTCGCGGGGACGTAGACATGTTTTCCTGGGCAGGCTTAGCCGACCTAAGCGATTAACCAGTACTAAGCAATGTGTGTGAGGTGTCTTGCTCAAGGACACTACATGCGTGCCCTGATCGAGTATCGAACCCGGGACCGTTCGATTCCAAATTCAACACTCTACCACTGGACCACGGACGCTACACAGTGGGAACTGTCCGGCTACAGAATACAGATACCTCAAGAGTTGGAACTGTCTGGCTACATGATATATACATGTATATATATATATATATATATCTATACCTGAAGGATGTGAACTGTCCGGCTACAGGACACAGACGAATTACTACTACATCCTTAATAACTACATTTCGAGCGATGAGCATTTACAAAGAAAAAATACACAAATTCATGCCTTTTAGTTTTAAACTGTTTCGTCCCTTCTTCCCTATAGATTCTCCTATGTTTCTTTGATAAAAAATTCAAATCAATCGTTTTCCTTTTTCGTTTTTCATGCTCCATTTTTGATGCACTTGATTCATAGCACTAGTTTTGAACGGTACGGTACGGGGTCTCATATAGAAGTACAATCTGTAGCCTGATTTATTGTGTCGGTTTTTTTATGGGTTAGTGGTCCAGTGATTAACACGCGAACTGCGAATCCTGGGATAACAGGTCCAGTCCGTCTGACCCTATTTACAATAAACAGTCTTCTAGGTACGAACGATGTAGTTTTATTTAAAGTCGCCACCGCACAGTCTTCTAGGTGAGAAAATAACCCCATATATCATATATCGGTAATAGGA
Organism: Archivesica marissinica; assembly: GCA_014843695.1. Lineage (NCBI taxonomy): Eukaryota > Metazoa > Mollusca > Bivalvia > Venerida > Vesicomyidae > Archivesica > Archivesica marissinica. The sequence goes on along the minus strand of CM026404.1, from coordinate 45,846,790 downwards.
ATAATATTATATACACCGGGCATGAAAAAGAATCAAGGATGTTTCTGGAATTTGAGCATCATCTGTATCTGATATACTATCCTCCAAAAACTACATGTGATATAATTCTAATTAACGGACATGAGGGGGCGACAATAAATGAATGTATCAAAAAAAAGTATGTTTAATCATGACATGTGTTCACTCACGCGATTTTCTAATTAGATATATATGACGTCACTTTAGATTACATCTTTTTGCAAGATTCAAGACACGGCTATGCACAACATAATGCCATTTGGTTAAACTATTTACCGACACAGCATTAAAATTTTAGCATTGGAATATTTAAACTTTGGACGTAGGCTAACATATGAGAGGTGCAATCCGTAAGTAATTATTATTATTATATATATTATGTACACTAATTAAGACAGGCGGAGCAGGGCAGGGCAGAGGGCAGGGCAGGGCAGACAGACCGACCGACCGACCGACCGACCGACCGACCCGAATTTGAGATAACCGGTGAATTTGACATTGATATAAATAACGTTAACGGGTGTAATTGTTAGGTACGCTGTACATAAACGTGCTGACACAATTAATATGACGGAGCACACGGCATGGGTTGTACTCTTAAAAGTATGGGTGAACGGTGCTTTATAAAACCGGACTCGTACACGAGGTATTGCTTGCTTACATTCTATGCATAGATTTATACTTGGCTGTAGACCGCACTTTTCCGTTTACAGTCCTCCAGAGCTTCCATAGTAGATCTCCAGTTGGATTTAGCGGGAAAGTAGGACACGGACGTCGGGACAGAAATATTCCGTCATTGGATTTGTACTGTCTAAGAGAATAGAGGACATAACTGCTTAGGATGGGTATACATTTATTTAGTGTACTTCATATATAATGTATCACTGGATTCATTGCTATGAAACGAGCTTTGAGCTTGGTTCATTCATTAAATTTTCGTTATAATTTTCCTGTTATTTTGTATCAGACATTGGAAATGGAACCGCATTCTACGATAAGCTGACCCCCCCCCCCCCGACAAAATGCTTCTTTGATAGACATTGGCGTAGCTTGATCATGATATAAGTGTAGGTGCCATTAGGACATGGGGTTCCCGCTGGTAGCTCCCCCGGAATATTTTCATAGACTATATCGCCTCATCTGCATGTTGGGGCATTTTAAGGCAAATACATATATTGACGAGAAATACGGAACAGTTCTGGAAATATTCTTTTATCAATTAAAAAGTACTGAAATACCGACTTATTTTCATATGAGTTCGCAGCTGATCATACAACTTTCACGCCCATTGCCTATGTGTATTGCATTTTCAATATTTAAAGACATTGTGTTAAAGAACTTGTCAATGGCATAAGTGAAATCTTCCAACACTCAATAGACAGTGGTGAGCTACCGAAGGACAGGAGAAATGTCACACCCGTTTTTAAGAAAGGAGACATACACATAGCAGAACACGACAGGCTGGTAAGCCTAACAAGTGTCACATATAAAATATTGGAACACATTACATGTAGCCACTTATTGAAACACGTTGAAAAGCACGATATTCTTACTAATCTAAACCATGGCTTCCGTTCTGGATTTTCAACAGAAACTCAACTTTTAGTCACCATGCTCGATCTACTAACAGTCTTCGACACCAAAAAAATAACAAAATCAAATTTATGTGTCAATTATGGATTTCAGTAAAGCCTATGATACAGTGTCCCATGACCGCCCCCGTCATACAATCGCAAACTATGGGGTTAAAGGCCAATTGCATAAGTGGTTGTCTTCATTCCTGAAATACCAGTTAATGAATGTTGTAGTGGAAGGAGAATAGTCAAAGAGTGTCAGTCGAATCCGGAGTCACACCCGTGTACTGGGTCCGCTGATATTACTCTGTCATAATAATGACCTACCACTCAGCGTCAAATCACAAGTACGTCTATTTGCACAATGAGTGTCTGTTGTACAGATACATCAGGAACATACAAGACCACATTCAACGCCAAAAATGACCTGTTATCACTAAATGGTGGGCTGAAACGTGGGGCATGAAATTTAATGCAAAACAATGCTAAATTCTAAGCATCCGGAGTAAATCAAGGCATTTTTATGAACTCGACAAACGAACAAGTGTATTTAAAAATTCACGATCATATACTATTCCATTGACTCACACATTACAGTTCAAACATTCATTTTTGTGTGAAAACACTGGTATATTTGAACTGTCTGGATGATTGTATAGTGCACGCAAATACAGTAGAGGGTTTCCGACCAGCCCTCCCCACTGTGCGATTAATATGCGCACTCCAGTAGCATCTATACCAGTAATGATCATGCTACGTAATTCAACAGATACAGATGTGTAGAATCTACACGTGTCTGCAGTGGCTATATGCTATGACACATTTGGTGTGTACAGCAAAGTACACCACGGTACTAATAATACGAGTATCAAACGGCAATACTGTGCAGTGATATAGTGCCAACCATTTAGGTGATGGTGGTGATGATGATGATGATGATGACTAGCATTTTAACAAAGGAGGTGGAGAGAATTTATTCTTTGTAGTGTGTACTTGAAGATCAGTTTGCACATTGTAAGATATAATTTCATTGGTTAGCCTCGACAAATTGAGCTAATCAAAAACGGGAACACGAATATAGCATTATTCGGTGTTCCTTTGCCGCCATTTTGAAGCACGCTACTTGATATTTTGTCAAAAAAAGGCTTATATGAATTAAAATTTCCTTTAAAATAGGTAATATTCCAATACTGTGTTGACGTTTCAAATGTTTAGCACCAGACCGAAAACTTTCTTTGTATACATTTACTGAAATATCGTACCGGCTGACTTGTTATTGAGATGGAAATTTTCCTTTGTAAATTATCTAAAGACTAGTAAAGTTATTGTAAAAATGAAATTTGGGCACAATTCAGATACTAGTCTGCTGCTAAGTAACCCCGATTTTAAAAAAAGAACCAAATATGTGTACATACATGTGAGGGGTTCGACATTTGAGGAAGATAGAAAGAGGTGTAATAATTTAATAACATCAAATGATCAATTCGTGTTGAATAGTGGCATTGTCATGATTGTGTTTCTTTTTAGACAACAGGAGCCAGTCATAAGCATTTTGAGAGTCTATATAATCATAATGTTCTGTATATATACTAATGTAAATGTTTACATGTCTCATCCCCGCGATAATGAAAATGTTTACATCCCCGCGAGGGGTTTGACATTAGAGGAAGATAGATAGATCTAGATGTAACCAAGCCCAAGTTACGGTTTGAACCCACGACTGCCTGGATGCGACCACTCTGTCCTCACTAGTGTGGCGTCCAGTGGTAGAGCGTCGGTTTTCAATTCGAAGAGTCCCGGTTTTGATACTCTGTCCTTGTGACAGCATAAATCTTACTAGAAAAGTAATGTAAATTCCTGTCATCACAATTAACATTGATCTTGGGAAATGAATTATGTAATGAAGTCGGGGTGCGATACTAACTTAACAAGTAACTAGTCCAAAGAACTATTTACTTGTAAAATCAAGTATTCCTAAACATTTAATCCCTTCCCATAATTCATATATATTGTATCTCCTGATATATGCTGGTTTGTAGCCTCAGCCTTTAGATATACCCAAGAAATCTAGAAGAAATGGTCACATCCGTCTCACACTGGGACCGTGTCTCTAAGAGCATTACATATTCCACCAATTTCATCATAATAATTGAATGATTTATTGTTCAGCAATATTCAGTAATGAATTTAATTATACACATGTTTGACCTTTCATGAATAACTTCTAATGGTGTTTTATCTCATTATCCAAGAGAACACTATTTTCAACCATGTGATGTTTTGTCATAATATTATATACATTGTAGCAATGGGGTGTTTTTGTCCAGGTGGCATTTTGAGTGAGTGGGGGTGCTTTGTTTTCCTGGGGTGATTTTATTCTCATGCTCATGGGTGGGGTCCTATTATTTGGAATTAATTATGACCTACATGTACATGTACAAATATATGAAATAATTTAATAACATTCAGCCTGTGTAACTTTGTTAAATTTGAATGGAAATTTTCACGGACAAACTAAATTGTGAAGCCTGACACACTAATTGTACATGTATATCCAAGATGATGTTGAAACACCTGATTGGTACATATCCAAGCTTTCATCCAATGATAATGTCGAAACACCCGATTGGTACATATCCAAGCTTTCATCCAATGATAATGTCGAAACACCTGATTGGTACATATCCAAGCTTTCATCCAATGATTATGTCGAAACCCCTGATTGGTACATATCCAAGCTTTCATCCAATGATAATGTCGAAACACCTGATTGTTACATATCCAAGCTGGGTCATTCCGTGTCAAATCAACCAATGGTGGTACGGGTCACCTCTCAGATTTGGCTGAACTTCATTTCTAATATACATCTATGGGTATAATGAACACATGCAAAATATAAAATTCCAACTCCAAGTCGTTTCGGAATTATGGCCCTTCAAAGTTTGGATGTTACCCCCCTTAAAGCACGTGCGCGATTCGCGTTGTTGAATATTTTGCGTTTTGAAATGCCCATTAGAGGACCTTTGAAATAAGATACAAAGCTGGAAAGTGGTACCTAGGGTGACTTTTACCCAAATAACCTAAAACTGGCCTCAACACAAGTGTATCTCATCCCCCTCCCTTTCTACAGTCATATGTTGCTACCCCCAAGGAAGGATAGAGCCCTGACTCATTTAATAAATAATTGGCAAGGGTCTAAACTTGGTTCCAGACAAATAATATTGAAAAAACACCGAAATTCTTTGTGACCTTTGACCTTGGCAACACTTGCCCTCCAACTTTAAACTCACACCATTTGTTAATACATGTCTAATCTTTCTTATGAAACAACAATGGTTTTGGAGACTCTTCTCCTTCATGGTCAGGCAGCTCTTTTAAATTGGGGATATTTTGCCCATTTTCGTGAGTCGCAGCAATGCACAAGGATGTATACATTATACTGTCTTATTGATACCTAACTTCTAAGTGTTGTAAGTTAAACCACTATTGCTAACAAATAATGACAAGTTTTGATGTTTCTATCATCTTTGAGTGTTTTACTGATGGGCAGTACATAAAATGTCATTAAATGCCATGAATAATATTATCAGCACATAATCATGCAGTTTGCTGACCGGGAAATCAATAATGACTTTGGTACATATCCAAGCTTTCATCCAATGCTTATGTTGAAACACCTGATTGGTACATATCCAAGCTTTCATCCAATGATAATGTCGAAACACCCGATTGGTACATATCCAAGCTTTCATCCAATGATTATGTTGAAACACCTGATTGGTACATATCCAAGCTTTCATCCAATGATAATGTCGAAACACCCGATTGGTACATATCCAAGCTTTCATCCAATGATAATGTCGAAACACCTGATTGGTACATATCCAAGCTTTCATCCAATGATTATGTCGAAACCCCTGATTGGTACATATCCAAGCTTTCATCCAATGATTATGTCGAAACACCTGATTGGTACATATCCAAGCTTTCATCCAATGATAATGTCGAAACACCTGATTGGTACATATCCAAGCTTTCATCCAATGATAATGTCGAAGCACCTGATTGGTACATATCCAAGCTTTCATCCCATGATAATGTTGAAACACCTGATTGGTACATATCCAAGCTTTCATCCAATGATTATGTTGAAACACCTGATTGGTACATATCCAAGCTTTCATCCAATGATAATGTCGAAACACCTGATTGGTACATATCCAAGCTTTCATCCAATAATTATGTTGAAACACCTGATGGAGTGATGGTACATATCCAAGCTTTCATCCAATGATAATGTCGAAACACCCGATTGGTACATATCCAAGCTTTCATCCAATGATAATGTCGAAACACCCGATTGGTACATAGTTACATACTATTGACCTAGTGCTGATTTTCACGTTATCATTCTTGCCGTTGTTGAGTGGTTACGGTTGCTGACTTGTATACCACTGTAACCTATCATAACTGATGGTCATGGGTCGAGCCCCGATCAGGCTGTTTATATGAAAGAGTTGGTAGTTTCTTATGGAGGTTGGTGCACCAAGTACTAGTTAACCGCTGGAACCTGTCCAGGAAAGGTGTTGGGTAAACTGCCCGTCGGAGATATACATGTAGCCCAAAATGCTACTGATGAAGGCATAAAACCCAAACAAACAAATTATTGCCGTACGTACCTACATACCTAGTATGTTGTGGGCTAGGAGGCCCTTGTAACCAAGTCAAAGTCAAGTCAAAATCCTTTATTTCTCTCAATTCATGTTAGCATGAACACATGAGGTTATACATGTAAATATGTTACAAGAGGCTCTTTGAACGACGTTACAAACAATATATAAAACACATTGATTTACAGTAGCATATTACATGTAATGCAAATATAAGTACAAAGGAATTATCCCAATATCATATCCCAAGCAAAATTGTTTTCATGAATTTGCACAGTTTCAGAAATTCTGATCTGGTCGTAGTATTTATGAGCTGTTCCATCTTAAATGTGTTTGGACGACGGTAATAATATGGCTTTATATACTTTTTCCTGTTATCAATTAAATTCGGACATTCTAATAAATAATGTAATTCATCTCCAATCTTGTCATTACAAAAATTGCAAGTTCTAAGGTTAGTAGGGATTCTGGCCCAATTTCCTATTTCAATTGGAAGACGGTGATTTCTAGTCCTAAATCTAATTATATACGGTAGAACTGCCTTAGGAGTAGATGACAAATAACTTTCAAATTTCAACTCCTTTTTGAAAATCCTATAGAAGGTACTATTGCTCGAGTTGTCAACTTGTGAGTACCACTCATTTATGAACAGGTCTTGCAGTTTTTGCTTAACTGTCAATCTAAGCCATTTAGTGTTTTGAGGGTAATGGTCATACCAAATATTGTTTAGACCGCATTTATACAATATATTTCTGACATTAAAAAGCCATGGGGATTTTTTCTTAAGTGTCTCGTTCGTGTAGTTATTTGACATTACATATATGCTATTATACATAACGGTGCAAAGTTTATCTGGTACGTTGTTTATGTTATAGTTGATTATACGTGTCCAGAAGGCTATTATTCGTGATTCTATCTCTATTCGTAACGGCATACTACCAGTTTCCCCATAGACTATGTAATTTGGTGAGGATCTTTTCATATTTAAAATGTATTTCAAAAATTTTAGTTGTACATGTTCAATGACTTCTAAATTTCCGTACCCCCACATTTCTGAACCATATAGTAAAATAGGCTTTACAGTTTTATTAAACAGGTCAATTTGTATATCAATAGGTAGACTTAATCGATTTGAATTCCTTATCAAACTATACATCGCTCTAGTGGCCTGAGAAGCAATATGATTTTTACATCTATAAAATGAACCACTTCTACAAAAGTAAATTCCTAAATATTTATATTCATTTACTATTTCTAATGGTAGGTCGTTATACATAAAATTATAGACTGGTTGTCTTCCTTTTGAAAAAATGATAATTTTAGATTTCGATGTATTGACTGTTAGTTTCCATTCATTGCAATAATTTTCATAAGTCTTTAGAGCTTGTTTAAAGTCGTATTCTGATTCTGATAAGATAACAGTATCATCGGCGTACAGCAAAATAAATATTTTGAAAAAATTATGTAATTCATTTACTTGTTCTCCAGTTGCAATACTAACACCTTCGTTATTCTGGTTTTGCAAAATATAAGTATTTAGAAATAGAGACAAGAGAAGAGGAGACAAGTTCTCCCCCTGACGTACGCCAATATTACTTGGGAAAAAGTTAGACAACTTTGAATTTACCTTAACACAAGATTTGATATTTTGATACATATTTTTGATTAGGCTAAGACATTTGCCATTTATTCTTAAGTTAAAATTTTTCTGCCATAACCCATTTCTCCAGAGGGTATCGAACGCTTGCTTGAGGTCGATAAAAGCACAGTAAAGCTTCTTTTTACTATTATTAACATACTGAATTAATTGTTGTAGTATAAACATATTATCTGAAGTTGAAAACCCCTTTCTAAAACCTGCTTGACAGTTATGCAATAAATCATTGGTTTCTATATAATTATTTAATCTACTATTAATAATACAAGTAAAAAGTTTTCCCAAACAACTAAGAAGTGTTATTGGTCTATAATGTTCAGGTTTACTAGCATCTCCTTTATTTTTATAAATAGGGTTAATTATTCCCATAGTCCAGGAATCTGGAATAACACCACTATCGAAAATAAGGTTAAACAGTTTTATGATATGAACATTTAATCTGTTCATTAACAATTTTATCGATGCCACACGCTTTGTTATATTTTAATGATTTCACTGCCCTTTCTATTTCTGATTCAGTAATGGGAATGTTTATAAAATCATTCATATTATGTTGATCAATGTTCTCTGCGGTAGTAGTATCTTCCGTGTTATCATCTGCATAGTTTACATTTTTGAAAAACTCGTAAAGATCATCAAGCAAAGCCTCTGCTTTGTTTGATTTCTTGTCACGTAAAATTTTCCAATATTTTCTGGATCAGTGTTTTTCATATTACGTATTTTATTGATATTCCGATTGATGTGTTTATTTCTATAGAAACGCATAGTATTTTTATAAGTTTTACTACATTCTTTTAATCTGTCTTTATTTGCCTCAGATTTCCTAATTTTATAAAAAAAATATTTTGCCCTATGGAAATTCCGTCTAGCCTTTTTACATTGAAAACCAAACCATCGCTGATTGGTGCCATCACTATTATTTTTGGTTTCGATAGTTTTATAATACCCGAACGCTTCTTTTGAAGTGTTTAAAAATAAAGCATTAATACAAGAGATAACCTCATCTGCCTTTTGTTGATTGAAACTGTTGTTATTTCCGAAATCTACAAGTTTCGTATGGATCTGTTGAATTTGACTAGTATCGAGTTTGCTTAAAAATTCATGCGCTTTAAGTTCATCCCACAATTTAACTGTTGGTTCTCAGTTATTAAATAATTTGTTCGTTTCACTGCGTTTGACATTTATGGTTTAAAGGTTTATGCGCATCCGAAAATAATGGGCAGTAATCTAAGATATTTAACGAATTGACAATATTGAATAAGTTTGAATTACTTATAAAATAATCAACCATACTAACTTCTTTACATGTAGTATTGCCAGGAATATCACCTGTTGTTCTACCGTTTAAAAAATATAAAGAACTGGATTGAAGAAATTCTATCAATCTATAACCATAATTATTACTATTGTTGTCGTTACTTTGTTACATTAATAGCAGTATCAAAGTTGTTCATTTCAATATTATACTCATCACATAGATCGTCCATGTTTTGCGTTTCCAAAAATTCTGTGTCTAAAACTATATAGTCCTTCAGTTGTTTCGTTCTAGAATTAAAATCTCCGAATAAACATTGTAGCTTATAATTTAAAGAGAGGTGATTGAATTCTGTTTGTATTTCAAAGAAGGGGTCTTCCCTGGAATACTCTGAATATTCAGGTGGGATATACACTACTCCACATAAAATATCCAAATCAGTTTTACATAAAACTTTGGATATGGTAAACCACAAAATGAGGTCACAATCGGAATCAACCACTGACACATATTTAGAAAGTTCTTTCTTAACGGCTAATGCGATACCGCCTGACTTTCTTCTTGTAATAGATTTCCAGTGTTTAAAATACAGATCATAATTGTTAATTTCAATAAAGTCAAGAGAATCCGACTTTGTTTCTTGAAAACCGATTATACCATGCTGGTTTATAAGATCAATGAATTCTGGACAATGCAGTTTTGACAAGTTCCAAGTTTTAAATATATCTACTGTTGAAGGGTTTGTTCAGTGTGTTTGTATGGTGCTGCTGCACCTGGCCAATTTTGTTTTCTCTCCTGCTGCGCTATGACCAGTCACCAGTGCAACTAGTGTTCTTTAAAAGGTTGTTATGTAATTGTACTTGCAGGGGTGAAAGTTTTCCGGATTATACCGGAATTCCGGTTTTTGAAAGTCCTCCGGGGTCATTTTTCCAAATCATGTAAATCCGTTGAGAAAATGTGAGGGGGGGGGTAGGGGGTATCCTCTCTCTCGGTCGTTGTAGACATATTCAAAACGTAGATGCAAGACATGTTACTTAAAATAGTTAGTCAATTGAACTACACTCTCCGAAAAGTCCCGAAAGTTACCTCGTTTACAATCGGAACGAACCATGCTGAGTGCGCGCGCAGGATGACGAGTTGTCCTTATTTCAAAGGAAAATAGACGGACAAGGGAAACAACTCATTTTGCGACATTCACCTTAGACCACTTTACACTAAGTTTTCTATTTGGTGAATTTGGAAGAAAAAAATCCGAAAATAAAATTTTCCAACGTTAAAAGTGCTAGAAAAAGATGTAAAGAACAAGTGGAGGTGGGGTGGGAATGGTTGGAAGAAATCGACGAATCCGGTCAAAAGTGTTGTTTCTGACTTCCAATCCAGCTTTTCGAAACCGTTATTTGTATTTTTACAACAAACACTTGAACTGCTTGGAAATGCATCTTGGGTCCTCCCAAACTGCTAAAATCCAGGAGCTTCCGCGGGGCCTCTGGCCTTGCCCTGGACCCACCGGGGCCCTGGCCCCCAGCAACATTTTTCAGTTTTGGAAACTTTCACCCCTGTACTTGTTCCCAAACCATATTATCGTAGCGTTCCAGTAAAGAAATCCAACATATTTAGCAATCCTAATAGTGTACATGTATGTACTTGAAATATGACAGCTCCCTATGTACATGTAGATCTGCGTTTCTCCATACCATTTTATTCTTATGTCCCCGAAGGGAGGCATATAGTTTTCGCACTGTCCGTCCGGGTCAATATTTCCAGTCCAGACTGTAACCTCTTCAGTTATGGCTATAAGCTTCGGGAGCATTCATCACCTATTGCGATATTTCTTGTTAATACTACATAAATACTAAGAGCAAAGAATGTATGTACTTCAATCACTTTCGTTTTACTAAAATGACAAGTTTATGCATTACAGCTTCATCTTTCTGAACAGGAATCTGAATTATTTATATGAAGTCTTTAATGTTAAATGTAGATACATGTTTGGAATGGTTGCCCAGCATGCGACTAGCACTCAGTCTGCACCTTTTCCATCACCCACCCCCTGCCTTTGTTGATGATCTAGGAAAAATGGTTGTAACTCATTACAAAAAAATAACATACAGTGTACCAATTTTACTATGGTTAACCCTTTACTCCACAACAGAAGGGGTCAATTACTCTTTTTATCTCCATACCGCTCATACGTAACTGACTTACTGCACATCATAATCAATATCTATGGGAATAGATAACGGTGTGGAATGGCGGCTATATGTGGGAAGCTATGAAGATGTTGTATTGCGTCTATGTGGAGTAAAGGGTTAATAAACAAAAGCCTTTGTCGACACGAAGTTGATAACTTATTACATGTATGTTTTCTAATACTTACAGATGGGTCTTAGGCAATAATGCCTACAAAGATATTTATTGGAAATCTCTCATCAGATATAACCGGGGAAGATTTGCGGCCCTTATTTGAACAATATGGACAAGTGATAGAATGTGATGTCTTGAGAAACTTTGGTTTTGTGGTATGTCTTTGAATTCCTTGTGGGTTACCTAGGTGTTTGCAAGGAAGATTTTGTATGATAAGTTTAGTGTCATTATTGCAAACGAAGAGACCAGTATAAGATTGTCTTGGTATTCTGTTCATTGAGGTGCTGAGGTGCAGTATCTGTGCTGTTAGAATCCAGTAAGAATTAAAATCATTTGCTTGTGGGTATTTGTATGCAGTGTTACCATCCACATTGAATAGAGTTAATGATAATTGTGTATTGTAGAAGCTAATTGTGCATCAATTTTGTTGATATTTTGCAGGGTCTCTTGGAATTGTGGCACATTTTAAACTTTGCACAGTCCAAAATGTATGTCATTTTCTTTCTGAAAGCTAAGAATGTGTGATTTAGCGCTATTTTGCGTTTTGTTCCATTGCGATATTGCTATTGAAACTTAGCCGAATCGTGCGACAAAACTCTGGTGAAAACAGTTTAACACTCTTACGGAACGTCATACCTGTAACATTGCGTCGGAATTCTTCCAGACAAGTAGGCATTGCGTCAAATATTAACCGATAATCATATAAAATTTGTTCGGCATCGAATAAAGCAGCGGTCGCGTATAATGTCCGACACAATCTAAATTCATTCGTCGAGAAATGAACCTCCGTCGCCGTATTAGGTTCATCGCTGCGGGTGCCGTAGGAATGTAACCATTGTATGTTATCTTGCAGCACATGACAATAGAGGAGGAAGCAGAGCAAGCAATCAATGACCTTGGAGGAAGTCTTATCAAAGGACAGAGAATCAATGTCGAGGTACGTAGCTAGTCTTCAACATGTAACATGGAATTGTCACAGGGAATCAATGCCGATGTATGTAACAAATTGTATGTTATTTTAAACCTGAAACGGTGTTCAACGGATTCAGAATTGATGTCTTGGAACATGTACAATCACTGAGATTGTCAAGATGCAATGGAAATACTTTCCCGCCTATTGTTCCTTCTTGGTTTGACCAGAAAAATTCTTGTGTTATTGCTCTTTGCTTGCTTCAGTGTTGAAGTGTTCCAGCTATTTAATAAATTCTTTTGCAACTTCAGAAGTCGACAGGATCTATCCGTGGTGGTGGAGGTGGAGGCAGAGGAGGTGGGAAAATGATGGGGTAAGTTAAGTACTCTAGTGCGGATGTGGTAAGTTGAGTACTCTAGTGTGGATGGGGGTAAGTTAAGTACTTTAATGTGGATGTGGGTAAGTTAAGTACTTTAATGTGGATGTGGGTAAGTTAAGTACTTTAGTGCGGATGGGGTAAGTTAAGTACTTTAGTGCTGATGGGGGTAAGTTAAGTACTCTAGTGCGGATGGGGGTAAGTTAAGTACTCTAGTGTGGGTGGGGGTAAGTTAAGTACTTTAATGCGGATGGGTAAAGTTAAGTACTTTAGTGCGGATGGGGGTAAGTTAAGTACTCTAGTGGGGTGGGGGTAAGTTAAGTACTTTAATGCGGATGGGTAGTTGAGTACTCTAGTGCGGATGGGGGTAAGTTAAGTACTCTAGTGTGGATGGGGGTAAGTTAAGTACTCTAGTGTGGATGGGGGTAAGTTAAGTACTTTAATGCGGATGGGGTAAGTTATGTACTTTAGTGCTGATGGTGGTATGATAAGTACTCTAGTGCGGATGGGCGTAAGTTAAGTACTCTAGTGCGGATGGGGTAAGTTGAGTACTCTAGTACTGATGGGGGTAGTTGAGTACTCTAGTGCTGATGTGGGTAAGTTAAGTACTCTAGTGCTGATGGGGGTAAGTGAGTACTCTAGTGTGGATGGGGGGTAGTTAAGTACTCTAGTGCGGATTGGGGTAAGTTAAGTACTCTAGTTCGGATGGGGGGTAAGTTAAGTACTCTATGTTCGGATGGGGGTAAGTTGAGTACTCTAGTGTGGAGGGGGGTAAGTTAAGTACTCTAGTGCGGATTGGGGTAAGTTAAGTACTCTAGTTCGGATGGGGGTAAGTTAAGTACTCTAGTTCGGATGGGGGTAATTGAGTACTCTAGTGCGGATGGGGTAAGTTAAGTACTCTAGTTTGGATGGGGGGTAAGTTAAGTACCTAGTTCGGATGGGGGGTAAGTTAAGTACTCTAGTCGGATGGGGGGTAAGTTAAGTACTCTAGTTCGGATGGGGGTTAAGTTAAGTACTCTAGTTCGGATGGGGGGTAAGTTAAGTACTCTAGTTCGGATGGGGTAAGTTAAGTACTCTATTTCGGATGGGGGTAAGTTAAGTACTCTAGTTCGGATGGGGGGTAAGTTAAGTACTCTAGTTCGGGATGGGGGGTAAGTTAAGTACTCTAGTTCGGATGGGGGGTATTAAGTATCTTTAAGTACTCTAGTTCGGATGGGGGGTAGGTTAGTACTCTAGTGGGGATGGGGGTAAGTTAAGTACTCTAGTTCGGATGGGGGTAAGTTAAGTACTCTAGTTCGGATGGGGGGTAAGTTAAGTACTCTAGTTCGGATGGGGGGTAAGTTAAGTACTCTAGTTCGGATGGGGGTAAGTTAAGTACTCTAGTGCGGATGGGGTAAGTGCATTTCATGCTGTAATATTTAAATACCTACTATAATATGATATTGAACCTAAAACGGCTACCGGTAATTCATTTCTCAATGAACGGCATTAGATTTGGATTGCGTCGGATTTTATCAATGATGCTATTTCATTAGGCGTCAGTTCAATATATATTATGCGACACTGCGCAATTATTTTTGACTAATTGTGACACGCCATCATGTCGGGATGTTCCGTAATAGCAACATACTTGTAGTAACCAGGGTTTTGTCGCGCGTTTAGGGTTAATTGAAGGCTATATCGATAACAAATGCGTAATGTGAACCGAATAATGTATATCGCGCGTTTTTGGCTTTCTACACAATTGCTGTGATAATGTTTTCAGATTAATGATTGATAATTTCTAACTGGTGATTGGTTATGTGGATTTGTTTTAATATGCAGGTTCCATGACCTGAGGATGATTGGTTAAGTGGTCTTGTTTTAGGATGATTGTACAGGTTCCATGACCTGGGGATGGGTGGTTAAGTGGACTTGTTTTAGGATGATTGTACAGGTTCCATGACCTGGGGATGGGTGGTTAAGTGGACTTGTTTTAGGATAATGGTACAGGTTCCATGACCTGGGTATGGGTGGTTAAGTGGACTTGTTTTAGGATGATTGTACAGGTTCCATGACCTGGGGATGGGTGGTTAAGTGGACTGTTTTAGGATGATTGTACAGGTTCCATACCTGGGATGGGTGGTTAAGTGGACTTGTTTTAGGATAATGGTACAGGTTCCATGACCTGGGGATGGGTGGTTAAGTGAACTTGTTTTAGGATGATTGTACAGGTTCCATGACCTGGGGATGGGTGGTTAAGTGGACTTGTGTTAGGATAATAGTACAGGTTCCATGACCTGGGGATGGGTGGTTAAGTGGACTTGTGTTAGGATAATAGTACAGGTTCCATGACCTGGGGATGGGTGGTTAAGTGGACTTGTTTTAGGATAATGGTACAAGTTCCATGACCTGGGGATGATTACAAGAGTATTACTAGCAAGTTCCAGTCGGACTATGTCAGGAATTATGCCTAGTTTTATTAGATATGTGCTGCATTTTGCAGAATGTATGTATTGTGTTCAGCATGGGTCGGTTTGCAGGATGTATGTATTGTGTTCAGCATGGGTCTGTTTGCAGGATGTATGTATTGTGTTCAGCATGGGTCGGTTTGCAGGATGTATGTATGTATTGTGTTCAGCATGGGTCGGTTTGCAGGATGTATGTATTGTGTTCAGCATGGGTCGGTTTGCAGGATGTATGTATTGTGTTCAGCATGGGTCGGTTTGCAGGATGTATGTATTGTGTTCAGCATGGGTCGGTTTGCAGGATGAATGTATTGTGTTCAGCATGGATCGGTTAGCAGGATGTATGTATGTATTGGTTCAGCATGGGTCGGTTTGCAGGATGTATGTATGATTGTGTCAGCATGGGTCGGTTTGCAGGATGTATGTATGTATGTGTTCAGCATGGGTCGTTTGCAGATGTATGTATGGTTCAGCATGGGTCGGTTTGCAGGATGTATGTATGTATTGTGTTCAGCATGGGTCGGTTTGCAGGATGTATGTATGTATTGTGTTCAGCATGGGTCGGTTTGCAGGATGTATGTATGTATTGTGTTCAGCATGGGTCGGTTTGCAGGATGTATGTATGTATTGTGTTCAGCATGGGTCGGTTTGCAGGATGTATGTATGTATTGGTTCAGCATGGGCCGGTTTGCAGGATGTATTGTATTTATTGTCTCAGCATGGGTTGTTTGCAGGATTTATGAACTATTGTGGGGTTGTTTGCAGGATGCATGTACTATTGTGAGGGTTGTTTGCAGGATGTATGTACTATTATGGGGGGTGTTTGCAGGATGTATGTACTATTGTGGGGTTGTTTGCAGGATGTATGTACTATTGTGGGCATGTTTGCAGGATGTATGTACTATTGTGGGGGTTGTTTGCAGGAAGCATGTACAATTGTGGGGGTTGTTTGCAGGATGTATGTACTATTGTGGGGTTGTTTGCAGGATGTATGTACTATTGTGGTGTTGATTGCAGGATGTATGTACTATTGTGGGTTATTTGCAGGATTTATGTACTATTGTGGGGGTTTTCAGGAATTATGTACTATTGTGGGGTTGTTTGCAGGATTTATGTACTATTGTGGGGTTGTTTGCAGGATTTATGTACTATTGTGGGGTTGTATGCAGGATGTATGTACTATTGTGGGGTTGATTGCAGGATTTATGTACTATTGTGGGTTATTTGCAGGATTTATGTACTATTGTGGGATTTATGCAGGATTTATGTACTATTGTGGGGTTGTTTGCAGGATTTATGTACTATTGTGGGGTTGTTTGCAGGATTTATGTACTATTGTGGGTGTTATTTGCAGGATGTATGTACTATTGTGGGTGTTGTTTGCAGGATGTATGTACTATTGTGGGTGTTGTTTGCAGGATGTATGTACAATTGTGGGGGTTGTTTGCAGGAAGCATGTACTATTGTGG